>CM060091.1:2391038-2431038 GCA_030522485.1 Stenchaetothrips biformis | reverse complement strand
TAGCCATCGAGGGGTTCTACAGAACACATTTTTATCGCGGGGCAACGACCATATCTATCAGTGTAAGCCCGCCGCGCGCCGACGATAGCTGCCCAGACCGCACGAATGAATGATTCCGCAAATGATTCCGAAAAATGAAATCCCCCCCCTTTCCGTCTGACACACTCTATACAAATGGCGATTGGGAGGTGGGGGTGGGGGACACACCCTGCTGCTGCCACGCCGTGGCGGAAATACCGTCCAACGGTTTGCGAAATACAGGCCGCAAGATGTCGCCGGCAGGCCCGGGACGCACCACAAAGCCTATATTGTCGGGGAGGCTCGCGATAAGGCGGGGTGGGGTGGGGTGGGGTGGGGTGCGTCGGGGTGGGGACAAGAACGAGCTCCTTCCGTCCGTACGGCACGCCGGCAGTGCCGCAGCGCATTCCAATAACATCTTCCCTATTCAGATTGAGCCCCCGCCTCCAATCTTCAACTCTGTCAGGCAGGCAGGCAAGCAGGCAGCTAGCGCCTCGCCCCTGTTGTGCCGTTTGCGGCTCCAGATTACACCACGCGGGCCTGCACGCGGCCCGGCAGGCCTCATCGTCTTTTTATCGCGCGCCGGCCAAGTCCGGCAGAGGGCCAGGCCGTGGCGAGCCGCTCTCTACGAGCTTTTAATAGCCGAATCGGAAAAGGCCGTCCTAATAGTCGAGCGGGACGGGGGGCGGTCGGGACGGCGCACAGTGGGCCAGAGGGCCGGAGGGGGCCACCAAAACTCTAGACGCGTTTTGCGAGCTCTAGAGTCGCTAAATGGGACTCGAACTAAACGTTTGACCCCACCAATGGATTATTCGTGGAATCCATGGGTGGGTTTTACACGTTTGGTTTGAGTCCCATTCAGCGACTCTGGAGCTCAAATTGCGTCTAGTTTTGGCTACTCCTTCCAGTCTTCTGTCCCACTGTGCGGCGGCGTGCTCGGGTCGGCGCCAGCGCCACCCCTGTGTGTGCGCGGCCGCAGTGGACCGGGGGCGTAACTTTGAAAAAATAAATTGGTGAACGGAAGGGACGATGACGTTCATGAAATTACCTCTGGGCCGGACCGCGCGGGGGCGGGGCTGGCGGTGGGCGGCCAGCTTCTCCTCCTCGGGGGGGCCGGCCGGGCCGAGCGTCCGCGAGCTTCTTATTCGCCTCGCTCGGCTGCCTGGCCCTCCGCCACCTGGACCCGCCCCGCTCCAGTCTCTATCGCGGAGTTGTAAAACGCTCGTAAACAAGCTCCTAAAAAAAGAAGTCAGCTATTGACGTAAATTGCGGCGGCCGTCCCGACGCCGTCACGCACGCGCGCGCACACAGATACTCACAGACAGACAGACACACACACACACACACACACACGCACACACCGCCGAGAGAAAATCAAAACGCGCAGTAAACGGCCACTAAACGACGTAATGACAAGGGGCAAGATTGATGGTGGCTTTCCTCCCGCGTGTATTGGGTGTATGGAGCTCGGGCCATAAAAACATCCCTCCTCGCAGACAATAAAACGGAAAGCGGTGGCGGTATTTGAACCCAGTGCTTGTCTGTCCGCAGCAAAACCACCCGCACGTCATCTTCGCCGCGCACGACCGGGGCGGCAAGCACGGCTGCGCCAACGGGCTGGAGGTGGACTACGGGGGCCGGGGGCGCGCGCGGCGGCAGCGCGGCGTCCCCAACAAGCGCATGGCCTTCGACACGCTGCTGGACGACATGGTGCTGCCGGACAACGTGAACCGGGAACTCTTCAAGGGCTTCGTCGAGATCGACAAGGACGACGACGTGGCGGACGACGGAGACGAGGGTGACGAGAACGTGGAGGACGAGGACGCGGCCGCCAAGAGGAAGCCGGTCAAGAAGGACGCGAGCAAGAAGGGCAAGGCCGGCAAGGACAGCAGGAAGCGGCGGAAGCTGATGCGGCTCAAGAGGAACATCCAGGGCATGACCAAGTTCATCGAGCTCGCCCTCGTCTTGGACAAGTCCATGGTCGCCAAGGTACAGCTCGCTTCTGCTCGTTATGGCACGGCGGCCATTCCAGGAACTAATTCTTGTCCTTTGTGTCAACAGTTCAGCCGGCGGACCGGCTACACTCGTGAGGACGTCGTCCACGACGCCCTGCAGATCGCCAATATCGCTGACCTGGTCAGTTCTTGCACAGCACTGATGCGTCAGTCAAAAACCGCGGAAAATTGTCCAGTCATCTAATAAGTTTTTTTTATTTTATTTTTTTTTAAATCTCGTTCCAGTACTTTCGAACACTCAACACCCGCGTGTCGGTGGTGTACGTCGAGACGTGGAAAGAGGAGAACCAGGCCACCATCGAGGCGTCCGACATCGGCAAGACGCTGCGCAACTTCCACGAGTACACGAGCAGGACCCTCTTCGGCATCAGCAAGGACACCACGCAGCTGCTCAGGTAGGAGGTCCTCGTCCTCGCTTCCCCCAGTCGCAGGCACTCCTCCCCGGCCGCCCTGACGTGTACTTCCTTGCAGCGGCGTGGAGTTTCCCGGCGGCCAGATGGGCATGGCGGTGCCCCACACGCTGTGCTCCGTCAAGGCCGTGGGCATCGCCGTGGAGATGAACGTGTACGAGCCCCACCAGCTGGGCGGCATCGTGGCGCACATGATCGGCCACAACATCGGCATGCTGCACGACGACGCACGTGAGTACCGCGGCCACAGTGGGCCAGAAGACCGGCGCAGACGGCCAAAACTGTAGGCGCGTTTTGAGCTCCAGAGTCGCTAAACAGGGCTCGAACCATACGTGTGCCCCCATTAGTGGATTTCTCGTTCGGGGAGAAATCTATCGGTGGAGTCACAAGTTCGGTTCGAATTCCATTTCGATACCTCCTAGCAATAGGCACGTACTTCGGGCACGCTTCTCAAAACTCACGTACTTTCGGCAGCTTGTGCAACAAACACGCAGTTTCGCGATTTCTGGTCAAAAAGCACGCAGTTTTCGCATTTTCCTCCTAGCGGGTACGAAAATGCATTCTGGGTAAGTTTTATGGTTGGGCAAGTAAAATGCACTCAGCAAGTAACCGTTGATAAGCTCAAAACCGTTTCAGGAACGATCTGCCATTAAATATAGGTCAACCCTTGACCTTCAAACCTTCAGTAATATTTGATGGTGGATCACTCCTGGAACCGTTTCCAGGTTATCAATGGTGACTTAGATAAGGTACCTCACTAGCCCAACCAAAACAACCTACCCAGAATGCATTTTCATACCCGCTAGGAGGAAAATGCGAAAACTGCGTGCTTTTTGACCAGAAATCGTGAAACTGCGTGTTTGTTGCACAAGCTGCCGAAAGTACGTGAGTTTTGAGAAGCTTGCCCGAAGTACGTGCCTATTGCTAGGAGGTATCGATTTAGCGACTCTGGAGGTCAAAGCACGCCTAGAGTTCTGGCCGCGTGCGCCAAGCGCGCGGAGCGCCCGCGGACGGTGGGATGCTGTACCGCGGCGCTAGGCTGCTCGGCGGGCTGGCCTAGGCGCGGGACCGAAGGCGCTAGGCCGACCGTACACTGTTATTCAGGGGTGCTCTGTAAGGTAGCGCCTTTTGACGCTTGCCCTAGTTTTTGTAGCGCCTTTAGGCGCCTCGCCTGGAGGCGCCTAAAGGTGCCTTATTCTGAGGCGCCTTAAGGCGCTAAGTTTCGAGACACCTTTGGTCCAGCCCACTGGATTCAATAAGGCTCGAGCTGTTGCCCAGGCCAAAGGTGTTTGGGGACCAAGCACCTTTGCCAATGCATTGCAGTACAAGGTGTTTGCTGTCCATACACCTTGTGGTTGCATTGCGTGGGAAATGCATGGCAGCATAGGCTCTAGCCGACCGGAACGCTCACGCCTTCCTTCTCTGTCTCCCTTCAGGCGAGGAGTGCTTCTGCAAGGACTGGCACGGCTGCATCATGGCGCAGTCCATCATCGGCCAGAACCACGTGCTGCCCTACAAGTTCTCCGAGTGCTCCTTCAACGAGTACATGGACGTGCTGCGCGTCGGCGAGGCCATGTGTCTGCTCAACAAGCCCAACGAGGTGCGCGTCGCACAGTGGGCCACAACCCTGTGCACCGGCACGGATGCCCTTTCGGATTTGAACCGCACGGAAAAAAATCATTTGTTGTGGTGATCAGCTTTGTTCGATAGGCTGAATATTCGATAGCTGCAATCAAAAAGTCGATACCTACAACCAAAAGCTGGTTGCTACGACCGACCGCTTGTAAGAGGATAACACACCCAAGCTCAGTTGTCCTCTTACAATTGGCTGGTCGTAGCAACCAGCTTTTGGTTGTAGGTATCGACTTTTCGATTGCTGCTATCGATTTCAGCCTATCGAACAAAGCTGATCACCACAACAAATGATTTTTTTCCGTGCGGGTGTTGACGACGAGCTTGTGTGTCCCCAGATCCCCGCGACCGGTGGCACCTGCGGCAACAAGATCGTGGAGACGGGCGAAGACTGCGACTGCGGCACGGTGGACGAGTGCAAGGAGGACTCGTGCTGCGATCCCATCACCTGCAAGTTCGCCGCCAACGCCGAGTGTGCCAGGGGACCTTGCTGCACGCCCGAGTGCACCGTGAGTCGCCAGCACCGTCATTGCCGACCCTTAATTTCTTTTTCTCCTTTTTTTTTTTGGTGTGTGCGCCTGGGTCAAGCGTTTTTGTTTGTTCCCACCCCTGCAGCTTCGAGGGCCGGAACACATGTGCCGCGAGTCGGGTGGCGAGTGCGACCTGCCCGAGTACTGCTCCGGCGAGTTCAACATCTGCCCGACGAACCTGTTCAAGAAGAACGGGACGCCGTGCGGCGAGGGCTACCCGACGGGCAGCTTCTGCTTCAACGGGACGTGCCCCGTGCGTGACATGCAGTGCCAGCGGATCTGGGGACAGGGTGCGTAGTCTCCTAGGCTAAAAAAGTCAATAATTTAATAAAACCTAACCTAACCTTACGTAACTTTTAAAAAAAAGAAAAGATATTTTTCGGAGACGTGATTAATTTGTGTTTGCCCGCAGAGAGCCGCGCGAGCGACAACGAGTGCTACGAGCACTTCAACGTGAAGGGCACGGAGAACGGGCACTGCGGCCAGGCCAAGGACGGCCAGCTCAAGCCGTGCGACAGGAGGTTCGAATGACTTTGTCTTTGCCGTCTGTCTCCCAAAGTAAAAAAAAAAGAACAAAATGAAAAAATCAGGGTACAAAGTTCTGCCACTTTGCAAAGTCTCATCAAAATCCTATAGAAAATTTCGAAAATGCATAAGGGGCCGAACTGGAAATTAAAAAAAAAAAACAACCCTGGGGAGGCTATAAGGCCACTTCGTGCCTAAAAAAACTGAGAACCGGTGTCTTGTTGCAGCCACGTGATGTGCGGGTCGCTGCAGTGCTCGGGCGGCAACACCAAGCCCATCGGCGACGACTCGGAGCACTCAAACATCCAGACCACCATCAAGGGCCGCGAGACCCAGTGCAAGTGAGTCCTGCAGTTCCTAGTTGGCCATCGGCCTAAACGAATTACCCGACGACTCACCCCGTCCCTTTGCAGGGCGCTGCACGACACCAAGGGACTCGTCAAGGACGGCACGCCGTGCGGCGAGAACTTCGTGAGTACCCGGCCCGGCCGGCCCCAGCGGCCCCCGAGCCCTCCGCGGCCCCCGCGGCCCCGCCCGGGCCGTCTCGGCCCCCGGGCCGTCTCGGCCCCCGGGCCGTCTCGGCCCCGGGCGGGCGGCTCCCTCGCTGCCGGTGCAAGTGCGCCGGACAGCTCCGCTAACGACTTTTTGTTTGTCTAGATCTGCCTGAACCAAACCTGCACCAGCATCTACCCGCACATCGACAAGGACAACTGTCCCAGCAACCACGGCAACCAGGAGTGTTCCGGCAATGGGGTACGTGGCCTCGGCCCAGGGCGATCGCTCAGGGCAATGGCTTTTAAGCCGCCTCGTCTCGCCTGTCCGTGTTCCTGTGTCCTGTCGGCGTGTCCTGACTGAGTCCTCGGTCTGCAGGTGTGCACCAACGCCAACCGATGCTACTGCAACCCGGGCTTTGGGGGGCCCGACTGCTCCACGCAGGTGGCGTACGCCACCGTCACGGAGATGCCGACAACCACCTCCACCAAATTCGACCTGTCGAGCAAAATGACGCAAAAGGAAACCCCCTACGGTAAGTGGGAGGGGGCCAGCAGTCCTGCTACAGTGGAGGTGCGATCCGGGTCAAAAGGCGCAAGTTTGATGGCAACGCCTCAATCGCCGAAAATGTATACTTTGGATGAATGATGCGTTGAAGAGTCAAACTTGTGCTCTGAGACGCCTTTGCTGGCATAGCTGGAGTGTGTTTCTTCCTGCACTTTACACATGATTTTTTTCCCCTTCACAAACGTGTGTGCAACTATTTTTTTGATTTTAAGCCTGTGTTCTGGCCGAGGCCTATTAGAATACTTGGTTCAGATCTTTGCATGGGACCTTGATAACATTTATTCCAGATGTTGGGCTTTCTTCGCGGAGGGCAAGCTGGTGTGGCCGACCTATTTCCTGTGATGTGATTTCACCCAACCTTATTTATAACAGATCTCGGAGCTTCTTCGTGCCCCTCGTGCAGCCATTGACAACATGTAAAAGAAATCAAAGACATTTTTAAACGTTTGACGTCTGTGCAAAGTCGATAAATCACCATAGAAAACCTAGATGTTTTTTTTTTTTTTTTCAAAAAAAAAAAAAAAAATGATATGAGTTTATACTTTTAAAACTACGCCTTTTGAGCTAGTTAAACATGGCGTTGTAAAAAAAGGCCTTCGCTAGTCCCTTCGGGTGCTACGCTGCTCCGCGCCACGTCGGGCCATGTCGACGATGACGTAGTGTAGTGGCTGCTTGCCGTAGGCCCGTCGTAGCTAGGACCCCTCGCACAGTGGGCCAGAAGACCAGTGCTGCAGGCGGCCAAAACTTTAGATGTCCGGGATTTGGACTGCTTTCACCGGTCTTCTGGCCCACTGTGCCTCGACCCTCTGGGCCGAACCTCAGCAGCCAGTCCGGATGATGATAGTCGCTCGATAGTCGCCGATCGAGAATGCACTCGAGTCGGGGCCGATAACGCTGAGCTTGTTCCGATGTGCAGAAACCACGGCGTCGAACAACGTGTCGACCCTGTCCATGGTAATCACCCTGGTGACCATGGTGTTCGGCGTGTTCCTGTGCTTTGCCTCCGTGGCAGTCTACTGCTACAGGTACGCCCCAGTCGGCAGTGTAGTTGTCGGCGCGGAGGCGGACCTCGGCCTGGGCTGAGCAGTACGGTGTCCTGGGCCCTCTTGCAACCCGCACGACCACCACCCAATCGATCACGGCGGACGCAGCGAGGATACACCCAACATGGCAATCGCGAGGGAGGAGCGGACCCTTTTATTTTATTTTTGATGTGCCAAGCCCTCCGCGGCCTTTGTCTTTATTTAATTTCTTTTCGCGTCTATTGTAAATAAGTTGGTACACCTGAACCATGACACACCTGAAACCTGGCCAGACTGCACAGAGTGCACTGCTCGCCCTGAATCTGTTGCGGATTCCATTTCAGAAGCGTCTGGCAGCACCGAGCTGATGACTATTGCCATGGTCATCATGATGGTTGGTGTAGTTTTCGGAGTGTTCATCTCATTCGCCGTTTGCGCGCATTGGTACAGGTACATAAAACTGGAGGTTCAAATGAAATAAAAAAACTACATTTTATTTTGTGGTATTTTTCTGTATTGCTGAAGGTCACTTTCGAATAGCCACTTAAGCGCTGTCGGTAATGGGCTCATTCCATCGTTCTCACTTACGGCTGTTACCAAAAAATGTTTCGAGTAAATTCACTCACCATGCCTCTGCGACATTGGCAGCTGCAGAGTGAGGCCGGATGGGCTCGTTACCGCGAGGTCAACGCTCAGTGGGCCAGAAGACCGTTTGACGCGGTCAAAATCCCGGACGCGTTGTGAGCTCCAGGGTTTTGGCTCCCTGCGCCGGTCTTCTGGCCCGCTGTGCACCACCGCGCGGGGCGATTCGCGAGGACTCCAAGGCGGGGCCCGGGCGGGGCACAGTGCGCGACGCGAGTCTGGGGCTGCCCTTGCTGTGTGTGTTGGTGTCCGCGCTTTGTCCGCTGAGGCCTTTGGATGTGTGTCTCTGTGCTTGCATGAGGTGCCCGGCAACTCTTCAGGCTTCCTTCTCCTTCACGAACCCTCGTGACCACCACAACCTCCACCCAGACCCGCTCGGCTCGACGCGCAACGTGTGCGTGGCTTGGTGTGCATGTGTGTCTGTGAGCTTGCTTGAGATGTGTGAATGTGTGCGTGTCGAGTCGAGTGCGCCCTTCGTGGACCCCTTCCTCCATTGGGGCCTCGCGGCAGACTGGTGCATCCCGCTGGCTTCCGTTACAGTAGCAACCCCGTCTCTCATCCGCAAATGATTCCCTGCACGTCTCATCACGCATGCCGTCCCCGTCCAACAAGTGCCGCGAGGAAGGCCACGATTCCGAGTTGCGGAATCATTCATTCCTTAGAAAATGTGTATCGCCTGAGAAGTGGCCCACGATCAAATTTAGCGTAACATTGTTATTAGATCCATGTTCGTCATCATCGCTTGGTTCGCTGCATCCCCAGCATGAAACCCTGTCCTCAAACCCCGAGTCCAAACCACGTTTTGAACGAAAATAGCTGAAAGAAAGACAAGTGGAGATTTCATAACCTTGTTTTCTTTGAAATATTTTTTTTGCAAGCACCCATATATGTAACTAGGCAACGTGGGTGTGTGTATGGTGTTTCAAACTGCGTGTGTGTGTCACGGCAGGTTTTCGACCAAACCTATGTACTTAAAATTTATTTGTTTTGTTTTTTCTGCGGCGGCCAAGAAGAGCCGTGACCTCGAGGAAGTCAATGGTGTACCTAAAGCAACAGTTTGCACCACCTGAATGTGTCGATTTTATCGTCTCGTCAAGGAAAGTCGTTCTGCTTGCAGAGGAACAGGCGAGACGCAACCAATTGAGCACTCTGTCTATGGTGTTCATCCTAGTGGGCGTCGTCAAGGGCGTCTTCATTTTGTTTGCCCTCCTGTCAATTTGGTGCAGGTACATTTTATTTTTCTACCTCTTTTTCTTTCTGGTCATCGCGGTAACGGCAGGGACGAGAAGAAACGCAAGACTGTTCCAGTCGGCATTTTTTATGACAATCCATTTTACACGCTAAATGTTTTTGCACAATTTTGTACGTGGTGATGCATGATTTTAAAGCTGATTTAAACCTTGCATATATTTGTGCTCAAAATTTGCATAATTTTTGCATTTTTGCGCACAATATTATGCAAATTCCACGTATGCAGAAAATCGCGCCATCCACAAGTCCAAAATTCTACAAACACATTTAGTGTGTACTAACAATGTTATTAAAAAACATCAATTTCTCGATTTGAAAATAATGTAACCTGTTCCGACGTGGAGCAGAGTAAACGCCTCCCACGCGAACGATCCCTTTCCCCGGCCCCTCTCGCTCGCAGCTCATGTCTCGTCTTCTAGCGTTATGTAGCAGAATCATCTTCTCCTTCTCGCGGCCACAAACGCCGCCGCCGCCCGCGGCGTGCTGGCTGGAGGGCTCCTTGGCGTGGCGGGGAGGCGCCCTGACCAGCCCTGACAGTCTTGACCAGCGATGCCAGCGGCAGGCGAGGCCTTCCCCGCGGCAGTCGGGTGTCTGGGCCGGGCGCCGCGAGCGGCCGCGCGTTGCTTCCATTTCTACAAATGTTGTTTGCAAGCTAGAATGATTATTCCGCTGTTTCAGAGTGTCGTTTATTGCTAGTTAGTAGTGTTTGAATGTGTGTGAGTGGTGTGTGGTTGTGCGAGCGTGTGTTTAAGAGAGGTCGGTGTGTGTATGTGTGGCTGCGTGAGAGTGTGTTGCGGCTGTGCGTGCGTGTGACGGGGTGTGCAGAAAAAGAAGCTAGCTATGCGGGCCTCTAGATTTAGACTAGTGGGCCGTGCTGAGGAGACTCCAAGAAGAAAATTAGTTATTTTCAAGAGAACGAAGGTGAAAGAAGAAACTCTGCCGACTTCTGACATTAATTTACGTACACCATTGACGCCTACTTAAGTTGTTGTTACGTCTATTTTCTATTTTTTTAAATAAATCTTTATGATGCTTTCGCTCGTGTTTGTGAGTGCTTGGAGTGTGAAGTTGTTGGGTGGCATCCGTGTAACCGTCTCTGAACCTGCATGCACCTGCCACCTAGTTTGATTTTGCTGGTACCCAAGAGCACCTTTCGGAATATGCTTACCTACTTTCCTACTTATGTTTCCTCAAACTATATTTAAAGCAACAATGATGAATGCAAAGAGAAGTATTCCGACCGGTGGCCGAGGCCCAGCAGCTTTCGGTGTTTTATTGACTGTGCATGGTTACGCCTGTACAGGTGTGTGCCGACTAGATTCACCCCTCCGCATGCCCGTGTGAGTGACAATGACTAGCATGAAGTACTCGTGGATGTCTTACCATGTTCTGGCCGACCATTGCTGACACCCATTTTCCTCTTACTGTACAGTTCACTTAGGTAACGCTCTTGTTTCGTCGTAGAAATTCACATTTTCTGCCTTCCAGATTGTGTAGGAGGGTGTCAGTGTGTTCTTGCCTGGAGTGCAGCATGCAGACAAATATCTTTTTAAGAACCGGCTTGAATTCGATCACACTTGGGCAATGGAACCAATTAAATTGAGAGACTGCCGTAACGCGCTGCAGGCAGCCACACACAATGCACCCTCCATCGGAATCCCACCTTGTCCAATCCCTCTCCTCCCTCTGAACACCGTTAAAAAATAATGAAAAGTAAATAATGGCCTTAAGCGTTGGTCCCCTTTCCTAAATCGGAGGTAAGTGGTCGATTGACTTGGTACCTTAAACAAATGTCGTGTGGCTCGTAGTACTTGTTCCACGCACTCTTTGCTTTTCGGAGCACAATTTTATTGAATTACTCGTTGAGTAGTAGACCCGTACAGAGCTTATAACCTTTCAGAGATTTTTTTTTTAAATAAAATTTAGCCCCTGGTGAGTTACCAGAGGGAGGTGAGGGTGAATTCGGTAAATAGCCGTGTCTCTCAACAGGTCCACGTAATTTGCTCATCCCAGTTGCAAATATGATTTATCATGTTCCAGGCACCTCTGTGAAAAAAATCCCTTGTTATTTTCAGTGAACATTAGTTTTCGTCTCGCGTGACTCTTTAAATCGTCACATCAAAAGATTAAAAATTATCTTCAATATTTGGAGCTGGTGATATTTCACTTTTTCACACGGTGACACGTTGAAAAATCGCAAGGATTTTTCTCACAGACTGTACGTTCGGTTTGGCTCTCCACCGGACAAGTAAACCAGTTGCTCCAGTGGTATTAATTTTTGTGGATTGTAAAGGCATTGTGTATGTGTTAGTAGCTTAGTCGATGTGTACGTCTGTGTGTGCTAAGGCATTGACGCATTTATCTTTGGTACTCTTTTCAGTTTCGTGTATTTGAACCTCTTTGCGCATCAAGTCCAATACTTGTTGCTGGCAACACGTCCACACGATGACACACGCTCGTATATATTTTATTTATTTCTTTGAGCATTTTTATGTTTCCGTGTGGACCTGTACAAGTGCTCCTGGGCTCGCTCTCTATTCAAAATCTGAGCTATATGCTAAAATTTAATAACTCACTGTCACATTAAAGTCGATAGCTAGCTCTGGGGCTAATTATTTCGTTTTAAAATGTGTATTTGTTGTATGTCAAGATGTGTGCTTATTTGGTTATGATTTCTTTCTTGCTATTTTTGCTGACATTTGCTTGTGTTCTGTTTCTCTCTCTCTCCTGTCTCTTGGCTCTGCATGGCTCGTCCTGGTGACTTGGCCACCGATCGCCTCCTCAACCATCTATCTACTGGGAACCGGCATATCATCGAATTGTGCGTTATTCGATCACGTAATTCACCACGACACCGAACTTGAAATTCGGTCTGCACACTAACCCTTGCATTCACCGGATAACTTGAAACTTGCATCAATTCCAATTTATAGAAAATTACCACAGCACAAACACAGTATTCCTAGTCATCATGTTGATGTCATGCGTAGGGGGTGTTTTCATTCTATTTGCTCTCGTGGCATTATGCTACAGGTCAGTCGTAGTACACAAAAACTTCACTCTCTGCCTAAGGTTAGTCAGCAGACCCAAAGGTAGACCCCTCAGTTTACAATTTTCCCCAGACTCTTCACTTATTTTGCATTGTCTAGCACAGTCTTACCTGTCTCAATCTCTGCTGTTAATACCCTGAGTAGTTGGGAAAACGCATCCTCCAATCAAAAACAAACAAACTACCAGGCAGAGATGAGCCGAGCGGCCCTGGGCCAGGAGTTACCACCCCCACCCTCCACACGATCCCTCTCCCTTCCCCACCCTGCCCTTCTCACTTCGACCCGTGCGGCGGTGGCGCCCTGGCTTTCCCCTCCCTACCCCACTTCCTAACCCCGACCCACATACCAACCCTGGAACACGAGCTCCATTATGAGAAGGCTCTGTGGCGTTCGTCTTTTCTTTCACTGTTGGCAACCCTGAAACGACGCTTTGGTCGGTGAATGCGTTTTCCAGCGTAGCCAACATTCCAACCTTCACTGTTGTCTACGTCGTAGCTCTTCCCTCTATTATTTTCCCATCTCTTCTTAGAGTTGTGTTTGTGTGTAGTTTGATGCCATGCTGTTTGGTTTGCTTAGACCTTCGTATCTCTTATGCCTGTTTCCATCTGTTTGTTGGTAATGCTGGTTTCTGGTGGTTAAACACTTGTATTCTTCTGTTTACCATCTTCGCGGCAAATCAACTTTTTCGGGCATTTCCAGCAGATTGATTTAATACGTTATAATTTATGAAGTTTATGTTGATCTCTGCCTTTATAAATGTTGGCTTACCGAAAGCTGTGATGCAATCAAAAGCCACTAAATCGCGCTGCGCTAGCTGCAGGTTTGCCAACTTAACCAGAAAATAAGTACCATCAGAAAGCAAAGAACCGTCATAATGCTTCCCATATTTTGGTCTTTGGGCTGCTGGCACTCTAAATGTCCTTGCAAAGTAATGGCGCATTAATAATTACATAAGACCATTGTCTGCTGGGTTAGTTTTGGCGGGAACGTTGGAATGTCAGCGAAGAAATCGAAAAGTTTCAAGTAGATTAGTTAAAGAGAACCCAAGACTAGTTGCTACCGTATTACTTCACTTCTCGGTACACGCTGAGACGTGTCTGCCTACTAGAGATTCCCGAAATCAAACTTTTAGTTTTGAAAAGGCATTTTATTGTTCTGCCTCTAGCAGCACGGTATTGTTCAAATCAAAGCAAGGTGACACAACGTTTAGTTTAGGGCAAATGATTGCGATAGGCCCCCTCGGCGTAAAGGCTTACTAGGGCCGTGCATTGGGCCTCCGAGCAGAATTAGCTAGCACTCTGCCCGTAACACTGCGCTAAATTTGGCGTGCAAGTTTTGTGGCATCCCCTCATCAGTAGATGATCATCTTTAGCCTAGGAACAAGGGCTCGTTTCAGGGAATGGACTGTAACGATGAATTTGAAGATCATAGCCACTGGGTCTTCTCATAGAAATTAGTTAGCGTTTTGGTCCAAAGAATCGTGTCTCGTGTATGTCCCGGACACTAGATTTGTTGTGGCATCTATCCACGTAGCCACAGCCACCGCCGCACCACGAGGTCGGCGTAGCACTTATATAGTGTTTTACCTGTACACAAAACAATGAGGTTTGATGGATTTTCTTTTATTACAGATGGTAAGTAAAAACCTTGTTCTGGCAGACTATTGTTTGTGATTAATCGGGAATGTTACATATACTGAGAAGTGAAGTTCATTTGAACAGTTGGCAGTGTCAAGGGTTTCTCTACCTCTTCTCTTTAACTTGTATTTCTGTGTTGTCCTGTATCGTAAACCGCCTTGGCAACTTGCGATAAGCACGAGTATTGTATTTGGTGTATTCGACTTTTCTGCTTTGTATGTAACCGTAAAACTTTCCGTGTGTTTCCATATTCATTTTTGGCTGCGATGTTGCTAGGCGCGATCACAATTTTTGGAAGTAAGTGGATTCTTACCAGCATTATTTTGCGTGACTTTTGTTTAGACAGCACTGCATGTTGTGCCAGTCTTCCGGCCTGCTTGTGACGACTTGTGACGGACACGACTTTTAAAAGCATCTGATGAGCAGCAGAGGCTGCTAATAAGACGAACTGAGTATTATTCAATATTAAATTCGACGGAGGGGCAGGTGGGGGAGTCGTCTGATTGCAGCACCATAGAAGATTTGATAAAACTCACCTAATCAAGGTCAGTAATTGCGCCAGTGACATTGTACATAGCGTAGCAGCGTCAAAGGAAGCGGCAGCACAGTCGCCATTTTCCCAAAGCACATTGCAACTAGTTCCCGATCTTTTGTTTTTATATAAAAAGGGACACAAACTTGGAGTCAGAGGCATTCTCCTAAGTCGGCCAGGAGTAGCCGCCGCGCTTGCACCTTCCGTGTCAGGATGGAGTCGTGCATTCAACCCCAACGATTATCAACTTGAAAAATATAAGAGATTGAATCCCGTGGTTACTGGAATTCGCATGGCGAAGGGGAATGGAAGGAAGAGCGAGCGAGCGAGTGAGTGCGTGTGTGTGTGTGAGAGAGAATGAGTGTGGTAGTGTTGGTGCTGCATGTGCATGCAGCGAAGAAGAGAAAGAAGACGTTTTGTTTAGCGCCGCCTCCCTCTTGTCCCCGGCCTCGTCCCTGAGCACTCCCATGGGGGGTCTCCCAGAGCACTGGACAGTCTGCTTCTCGCCCCGAGCCGAGCTCCGCCAAAGCGTAGATAGAAGGCCGGGGACCGCTCCGCCCGACGCGGTGTGGCCTTGCAGTGCCCTACCGCGCGGGGTGGACGGCGCCGTCGGCGTCAAGTACTTGTGCAAGTGCGACTGCATGCTAACGGCTTGACTCACATCAGGAGAGGCCCCCGGCCCCGAGACATGCAGTACACGGCGCAGCAGGCGTCCGTAGCGCGCTATCGCAGTAGGGAGGCCATGAACCACCATGCGTCGCCTGAGCAGGCCGCTCTCGACATGGTCGACAAAATGACCAACAACATGGTGTCCCACGGCGGCCTCAACAGCTCCATGGGCACGCTGGGCACCCTCAGGTAAGGCCTTCGATCCGACCAGCGCGCTGGCGCGCTGGCGCGCCGGCAGGCATCGAGGTACAGCCAGTAGAGCAGGGTGCTTATCCGAAGTGCCTTGGTCTCGTTTCGGCGTCAGGAAGAGGAAACGACTGGACTCAAAGTTGACTGGACAACTACAGGCTGTCGGGCCGCGCCTACGTAGCATTCGCGCCTGCTCCTAGAGTGTATCTCTCTTGAGTACTTTATTACTTTGGAGTAATCATTGCCTCCCTTAATCTGCCTGTGGCTTTTATGTACTAGAATCAGAAACTATAACCAGTCACCTTACTTTTGGAATACAAGCCGCGGTTTTGTCCTAGATTAATCTTAAAAGTCGCTTGTCATAACATTTAAAGTAATTAAGAGGATCAGAATAATTTTTTAAAGAAAGCAATTTTTTGCAAAGTTTCACTTTTTGCATCGTGAATTTTTAATAGCCGAATCGTTATAGTTGTCAGAGCGCCGATGGTGGTTTCCCTCTGAAAGCGATCAGTACGAATGAAGCATGTAAGATCGCTTCCAAAGGGAAACAAACCACCTACAAATCTTTCTACTATTCATACCACTGCTCACCTATAATTTGTTACTGCATGCCCGGTGCATATCATATCATACACACTTACTTGTCTCTGCCGCAGTGATTGCTGGCATTAGAAACTTTCCACTTCATTCATCTTTCCCCGGTATGTAGATCGCTCGCCGCTGCCGCGATATTCAAGGCACGCTGAGATTCCTCTTCGATGCCTTGCTTGGGCCAGGGTTCAAACCCCGGCTCAACGTGAGCGTGTTTTTTCCCCCTCTATTTTGTTTCTTTGCCTGACCGCTAGATAACCCTAGATAAGCTAGTATCTACCACCGTCTCCTGGGCACGTTAGCTCCGTTTCTTTTGGCATGAGTCTTTACTCTTTTATCTCCACCCTCCCATGCCCCGGCCCGCTGCGTCAACACCAAGCAGAGAGAGAGGGTGTGTGTGTGTGCGTGCGTGTGCTTGCACCCTGTTTGAACATAAAATGCAGTTATTGAAGTAAACTTGTCGGTGTGAGTAGTACAAAGATTATGTGGGTAGGCGGCTGTCACAAAGCCCCCTTGGGCCCGATGTGAGTGCGGCGTCTGTCCGCAGTCATGCCGACTCCAGAAGCGCCCTCACCCGGACTTCAAACCACCTGCCACCAGGCGCGCAGGCGGCTAGCCGCAAGCAGCAGTAAGTACATTGGTTGGTTGGCTAGAATGCTGTTTTATTGAACGATGGCGTTTGGTGGTATTAACTCTCTGCCCCTTGTGTTGTTGCAGAGAAATGCATCAAATGCAATCGCTCAAGAACAGGATGGCACAGGCCAGCGACGACGAACAGACGCACTCTGGTGAGCGGACCAGCCTCGCCTCAGTTGGCTTTGCCTTTCGTAGTCGTCGTGCTGAATGTGTTTTTCTGTGCGCAGTGCCAGAGAAGGGCATCCTGAAGAAGACGTACGGGTCGGTCGTGCCCATGGACGGGGGCGAGGACTCGACGTCCGACAACCAGGAGGTGTTGTCGCAGTCAGACAACCTGCTCAGCTCGGAGGTGAGTGCGGGCGGCTCGTGGAGCGGGTGTGCACCGTCAGAGCCTTCCCGGCCCTTTCCAGCGCGGTCTCAGCTGAATCTGGTGCCGCAGCAGGTGGAGCACAAGATCCGCAGCCTGGACGGCTACACGCGCAGCATGCTGGAGGCCCTGCACACCGCCCGCAACATGCAGCACCAGGGCCACAGCGGCAACAACACACCGTCGGGCACCGGCTCCTCCATGCTCACCGAGGAGATCATCAGGCGGTCCCTCGAGAGCTCCGGCTACCAGCCCTACGCCTCCAAGCGCTCCTCCAGCCAGGAGAAGATCTGCGACGAAGGTAGGACGGCGATCCGCATCAGCCGGCAACTGCACCGCTAAGCACGCTCGAGCTTGAGGGGGTATGCACTCTCTAAACGAGAGACTCGACTAATACGCTATTACGCTCTATTATGCCTCAAAATGGTTGAAATTTGCCTGAAGAAAAGCCTAAAACAAACCCTACAACAGCCCAAAGCAACCAAAAAACAGGCAAAATCATGAAAATTTCGGCTATTACGCTAATATTACGCGAACTATTACGCGTACTATTACGGATTGAGCGACCCGACTAATACACGAGTGCATTCCCTCTCGCTCGAGCTCGCTTCATCCTGGAACATGCTTGTGATGCATGCTCCACGTTAGAGCGTGCTTGCAAGCATTCTCCAAGATGAAGCGTGCTTTGAGGTTTACACTTAAATGGAGCTCTTGGGCTTCTAGACAACTCAAGTTATGTTTTTTCATGAGCAAAGAGAAAACTAACGAAACTGGTTTCCAGGCCTAGGCATGATGCCGTCCATGGTGGAGGTGCAGTTCCCCCACGGCTACCAGTACGGCGGGTACGGCGCCCACACTGGCATGGGCACCCACTCGGGGACCCATTCGGGGACGCACTCCCACGACGAGGACGAGGACGGCCCGCCGCCGGGCAGCAGGCCCATGACCATCAGGAACCTCACGGTGGGTAGGATTACCTCTGTGGTGCACAACACCTTGGCCTGGTGCATGTATGTGTCATGAGAACATTTGAGTTTTCTGTTCAGTTTTGTTCCTTTCTCTGTCAAACGCAATCGGTCAGAATCATAAAATTCGAAAATGTTGCTTGTGACGTTTTCCTGCACCAAAAACTGTGTGTTGCCGCTCCTTTTCCGTATTCTTTATGGGTTATTGTTTTTAATTCTGATGATGATGATGATAATAGAACTATCGACAGCGGATTGCATGTTTTCATGACACATATTTGTACTGATCGTAGGAGAGAGTGGGGTACAGCGGGGAGTTTCACTTCCCCGTCTCTAGCCTCCCGTCGGAATCCTGTCACTCGAACGGACTCCACTGGCATGCAGGTGCAGGAAAGGTGGGTGCCGGGTCGGCCCAGTCTTTCTCAGTATGCTAGTAACCGATGCAACGAGGAAATCATTTGTCCCATTCGCGCACCACTCAGATTTCGTAAATAAAAGTTTACTTTTATTTTTATCCATGTTTTCCTTCTTCCAGGATATAATTCGACAGATGGATGCCGTCGGTAGGCATATAAGTCCGTCTGGATCGGAGGATCTCCAGGAGAGGATGTACTTAGAAGGATCTGAATCAAGTCGGTACGTACAGCACTTCCCACGCACCGCGTGCAGAGCGCCTTACGAACGCAAGTAGGCCGCCGGTGAGCTCGGTGGTCGAGCGGGTTGCCTACGTGGTGAGCCCGTAAGGGGCCATGCAGCCGATGCTGACGCTCTACTGTGGGCCAGAGGACCGGCGGAGGCGGTCAAAACTCTAAACGCGTTTTGAGCCCCCTAGTCGCTAAATGGGACTCGAACCGAACGTGTGACCCCAAGGAAACCATTGGTGGGGTCACACCGAGGGTCACACATTCGGTTCGAGGCGCATTTAGTGACTCTGGAGTCTGGAGCTCAAAACGCGTCTAGAGTTTTGGCCGCCTGCCCCGGTCTTCTGGCTCACTGTGCGGTGCCGCTTTTTTGTTGTCATCTTTTTGTCGTCAACGTGTTGTTGGCTTCCAGGCGGGGCTCGCGGGCGGGTCGCGACGACATGTCGTTTGTCCTCGGCCGGTTTCGGCCTAGCGCCAACCGGCACGGCAGCGGGGGTTCGGCGGGGTCGTCCCACTACGGCCACCCGTACCCCGGCCACGCCATGCACCACCAGCTCCCCGACGAGGAGTCAATCTATGAGACTGCCGACCCGGACCGGTCCGGGACCCAAATCTGTGGCGACACTCCCGACACCGAGAGGTGAGTACCATGTGGGAACCGAGGCCTACTCTCTGCTCTCGTCTGCCTCTCGAGCCCAGTCCGTCTCCCGGTCGGCCGACTCGTCTCCCAGTCTGTCTCAGCCCTCTGAGGCTGCTGAGGCCTAGCGCCGCCGCCCCTGCCCGTAGATATGCTGGGTGATGTCCTCTAGTGATGACTGTGTTCAAGCTCGTCGAGTGACGGCAGCGCGGTCGCCTAGCGCTGATCGCGCGGCCAGTGCCCCGGCCGCGACCAAGAAGGTCGCCGTCATGGAGGCCGCCGCGTCCGCGCCGCTGCACCGCGCTAAGTCGCCAAGCGCGACGACGTCGAGGACGAGGACATCGCCCGGCAGCGCCAAGCGGGAGTTCTATCACTCGCCGCCGTCGTCCTCGTCGGACACGATGGACTCGGGGCCCGAGCTGCCGGGCGACGCGGCTGCCGCCCAGCCCCCCGCCAAGCACCACCACCACGTCAACGGCAACGGGGTGGGCGGCGGCGGCTGCAGCGGCGGCTCGTCCAACGAGAGTAACAGGGACTCTGAGGACGAATCGTCTCGCGAGACGGTGGCGTCCTCCTCCGGGACCGACTCGCGCCTCGTGCCAGTGCCCCCCACGAACTCGGCCGCCGCCGCGTCGTCGTCGTCGGCCTCGGCGGGGTCCAGCGCGGGCCTCGGCCAGAGCCTCAAGAAGAAGTACCCCGAGTACAAACACTGAGTGCGTCCCGGCCACGGCCACGGCCACGGCCTCGCGTGTGTCGCCAACCAAGCAATTCACCACAAATGTGTGTCAAGTACAAGACTCAAACAATTTGCCTAGGAAGAGTTTAAGCCGTTTGAAGGTTATTGTTTTTGTTTTGTTTTATAATTAAATGTATGATATTTATGGAAGTATTAAAATGTTTAGGATAAATGTATTATACAGAAAAATGTATTTTATGTCGATTCCCTCCGATGTTTGGTATTGGTGGCGTTATCCACAATGAACCCAGCGTCTCTTTGCCGCTGGCATAGAACATTATGGATGGGGTCTTGGATCCCCTCACTTTCCCGTCAGTTGGTGAAGCACCAGAAGCGTTTCTTAAATATGTCTGGACTAAAAAACGCTTTATTCATGAATGAAAACACCTCCATCAGGAAGCTGCCAGTCCTGAAGCTGTCTTTACATAGTGGAGGAGGAATACCAGGGTTGTCTGTTGTGTGATTAGCTCAACAAAGGCTATCTGAAATTTTAGTGATGTTTAGATGAAGATGTGCAATAAGGATACAATGTTCCAACTCATGATGTAACAAAATTAAGAGGTGTCTACCATCTATGAACACTGTGAAGAATGTGGTTTTGGTAGTTTAACCACACGAGATCTTTGCTTTGTTTGCAAGAAAAGGGATATCACAAAGTGAAACGTGGAAGATGTGCCTCACCAAAGAAAAATAGTGTTGGCAATCAATATTTATTAACCTTTTTTTTTTCTTTTTTAAATAAATTTTTGCACTTTTGGAATGTAATTGAGAGTTGAATCAAAGTTATACACGTGTGATTATTTCTGCTTCTTTTTGATCATGAATGGACTTCGTTTTTAATCAAAATGAGCAACGATTGGCAAAGTTTATACAAATAAGTGATGACGTGATTAAAATTCACCTCATGACCCTCATTGCAATGCTCCAAAATTAAGCAAAGATCTCACCCTTGGGTTTTGTGAGGTATAACTGACTGTTCCTTATTTACTCTTACCATAAGAATCACTTCATCATTCATAGCTGGGGAGACAGGGGCACATATTTCTGTAAGAATTGAGTGTCTTGCAGATAGTTCTTCTTTTTTATTTTGATTACCTCATTCTTGAAGCTTTGTGCTTTTCACACATTGACACCTTGATTACATTGCAATGGATGAAAAAGCTTCAGTGAAATTGCCCAAAACACATGCACTTTACCGCTGTTAAAATTCAAACGTAAAAAGTAATTGTGCATGGCCACTGAATTCCCAGCTACTTAATTCACGTACACCAATTTGTTGATCCTGCTATTATCATTTACACATCACACAGTTTTATCCTGTTTCTTTTTTAATCGTCATACGTGAGTCTATTTCAAGAATTCCTTTGTCAATCTGAATTTGGATGGTGACTTGAATCATGGCCACTAATAATCTGGATGATATTTGTCTAAGATCAAAACTTGCTCAAGCATTGAAAGAAAAAGAAAATGTAAGAGAGAGGCTCTGTTTCACATTCGACCTGTTGCAGACGGTTTCTGTTTGCAAAAGTAGCGAAAGGATGTATTTTGTAAACGTTACTTTGTTTATATACACTGTTTCTCCATGATGTTTCTTTCCTCTTCACTGCGAGAAAAAACTACGGAAAGTCCTGTTAATTTTTTCACAGCCTCTCTCCGTACCCAAAACAACGGAGATCTCCGTCTTTTAAATAACGGAGAGCCTCCGTTGTTTTTTCCACGGAGATCTCCGTCTTATTAGAAACGGAGATCCTCCGTTGTTTTTTTGTTCAGCTCTCCGTTGTCCGAGCGGCCAATGCCACATCGGGACGGTATCGTCTACCTTAGGTCTCCGATGACGATGTTCGCATCCTAGACCTAGGTTCCGACCATTCGTTGAAAAGGTCTCATCAAGATCTACTCGAATCAGGAATAAAAAAAATTTCTTGGTCAACCCCCTTTTTTTCAAGATCCAGTTTCTGCAACAGGATCTTGAAAAAAGGGGGTTGACCAAGAAATTTTTTTATGCCTGATTCGAGTAGATCTTGATGAGACCTTTTCAACGAATGGTCAGAACCTAGGTCTAGGATGCGAACATCGTCATCGGGGACCCTGTATAAGGTGCCCGTCGACGTCCTTGGGGACCTCAAGCAGACGATACCGTCCTGGTGTGGTATTGGCCACTGGACAACGGAGAAATGGACATAAAAACAACGGAGGATCTCCGTTTCTAATATGACGGAGATCTCCGTGGAAAAAACAACGGAGGCTCTCCGTCATTTAAAAGACGGAGATCTCCGTTGTTTTGGGTACGGAGAGAGGCTGTGAGAAAATTAACAGGACTTGCTGTAGTTTTTTCTCGCAGTGTTCTTATTTATTTTTTAGCTTTAATTTAGCTGAATCCATGTCTTTTCTAGCCCTTTTCATTTCAAAATTGGTTTGCTCACCTCTTGTCAACTCTTATCAAAGATTCAATTTGTGCCAATCTAAGCCCCAAAGACCAACAAAGAGTGAAGCACTAAACAATAGCAAATATGCAATGGTGAGCTAAGTTTAGGGATTTTTTAATATATATAAATATGGAATTATATACGTATATATTAAATAAATGTAAACATAATTTTTTTATATGAAATATTTGCTCACAAATAAGAGCCTCGCTACTGTTTGGCGAGTGTGTATATGTTTAAGTGTTGACATATGCACGGCAGTGAACCTAAATGATGTGGTATATGGTATTGTGAACTTTCTTGATCAATTTAACCCTAGCAAAGATAAAGGAAAATATATTAGTATCTGGATGGCTATATTCACATAGACCTGAAAAAGATTAGATAATTCAAATGAAATTGTTTGTTTGGATATATGGGACTGGAAAGAAATTTACTCTACTGGGTCATAAGCAACTTTTCCCGGGATGCATTCTTTATTTGACAAGTGCAGCAGCATCATGGCAAATTCAAGGCCTAATAAAGAGAATTAATTATATTATTGATGATTAATTAGAAAGAATATGTTGTAATCATTCGTTCTGTTTCCTGTAGCTCATAGTTTGTTTACTGAGTTCTCATGGGCCATCAAAATTTGCTGAGGTTGATACCAATTAATTCATATGAAGGAGAAATATTAACACACTCTTCTCATTGCAATTCTGCTAGATACATCTTTGCGTGGTAATCCAGGAAAAGCGAGTATTGCTAACTGCTGGCAGTAGCACTGGAGATATATTTTTCCCCTGTTGGTGTGATGATTCGCATATTTTGCTTTGTAGATTTTTCAGGGTAACAGTCTGGCTGTGTATTGTAATTTTGTCGGCCAACCTATGCATATCCCTTGCGTTTGTACAGTTCAAAAAGGCGCATGTCGACAGAACATTTTTAATGAGCTACTGCTATATTCTAAATTTTCATCGAAATGTATTAGTCATGCAAGATGAGTCTAGCATTATTGCCATGAGAATAACTACTGCAGCAGTTATTCTAAAAAATTACATCCTAGTTTCTTTGTGTTTCCTTTCTTAACTATTGAAAGACTAAAAAGTGCAACTCAAGGCTTTGAATGTATACTAAGCACTTATTCTGTCAAAAAAAAAAATCTGAGTAGACAAGCAAGGTTTTACAATATCATGGAACCAATTGAAAATGAAATCAAAACTCTTACTTTAGGTCTGTCATGCGTGCATTTCAAATGCCGCAAATGGTCATGACAAAGTTCAAAGTGGCCTATTGGTGAAGGTTCCTTTGTAATCATGACTCATGAGTTCTAAGGTATTATGTTCCTCTGTGAGGAAAGTAGTCGAAAGAGAAAAAGATTGTACTCTGTAAAACACAGAAACCGATCAAAATTGCTGCCAGCTCTAAAGCAATCAAGTATTCTAAGCACTGCAGCATTCTTACTTTTTTTAAAATGTTTGCAAATCAAACCATTGAAATAAAATACAATTCGCTCAAAATGTATTAAAATCGCTCAGCTGCAGTGCTGCACTCTGCTTATCTTGCTGTTATGGGTCAGTGCAAGTGTCCTCTCTGTTATTCTCTTCTGATTGTTTAATTGTTTGTTTTGAAAATTATCTGTAATTTCTGGGGCACATTAACCTTCCACCAATCCACAAGGTCAGTTATAGGAGAGCTGCTGTTCCCTTCTTCTTCCTCTCATTTGATGTGCTTATGCAGAGTTCACACCCTTTGTGGACTATCTAACTGCACATTCAAAATATCAATAAGCATACTGTAACTCCAAACATTAGGGTCACATGTGGAAACGCCATTTATATAAAAAATCGTGATACTCTAAACCAAGATAAAAAGGGTTCTTTGTAAGTGAATTATTTTATTTGAAAACATTGTTATGGGTTTTTGGTGAACATTGCCTTTTTTTTGTTGAATGATGAACAAAATAAAATGTGATAAATATATGACGGTGGTGGTGCTTTACTTTGACACCGTTAAATCCTAAAACCATTCAATGGCAAGATAGGAAGTGCCAAGGTCAGTGAACCTGAGGATTATATTTGATCATTAAGTTTGATGAAAATACGAAGCCTTTATTTAAACCAGTACCAAATGTTCCCAAATGATCACTGTAGTCGTCCTAACTTTTAATCCTGGCTAAGTCCGTCCGGATGGATAGTTACTCATGCAGACTGTAGAATGCAGCAGCAGCAGTAGCAACAGCAGCAGCAGAACCTGGGCAGCCTGGGGCAGTACGGTCTCTCCGGTCACGGGCAGCCACGCTGGTCGCGCTGCGGTGGCGGCGTACCGGGGGAGGAGGCCGGGGGCGGCGTACCGGGGGAGGAGGCCGGGCACGGCGATCCAGGGAAGGAGCCCGGGGGCGGCGTACCGGGGAAGGAGCCCGGGGGCGGCGACAGGAGGACGGCGACGGCGGCCTCGTCTTCCTCCAGGTCCTCCTCCTTCCGATCGCCTTCTCCCCGCTGCCATTCGCCCACAGCGACGCCGGCCTCGTCCTCGGGGTCCAGGTTCCGGCCCTGGCATTCGGCCCGCTCCCAGCCGGCCGGGGCCACGGCGACGGACGACCGCCGGCGGTGGCCCAGCTTGGACGCGACGGGGCGAAGCGCAGCCTTGGCGCCGGCGTCCAGGACCGCGAACGGAGTCGGGGGCCGCGCCGCCCCCCGCACGTCGTCGCAGGAAGCGTAGAGCAGGATGTACGTGGACGAATCGTCGTCGGGGTCCTCGTCCTGCTCGACACCCGGAGTGTCATCGGGAAGGTCGCCGACGCCAGGGCCCGAATGGTAGACCGGGCTTCCGAACAGAGAGCTGTGCCCCGTGCTGCTGCCCCGCCTGGAAGTCATGGTGGTTGAAACAGGACAAGCCGCGCGCAGTCACTCGAAGGCTTACCGAATTTACCTGAGCCGTGCCTCTGCCAGATCGCCGCTGCTCTGTACCGGATCCGGCGAGGGGCCCTCCTCGGGGCAATGCCTGAGAGCCAGTGGGTGCACGGAGCCCCGGCGGCACCGCCCACCGACGCCCAGGCTGGCGAGTTCTCCGTCTGCATCGGCAGCGCTAGTGGCGTCGCTCCTGTCACTCCATGCTGCCAGGCGGCATGTTGTACAGGGGGTGGCGCAGGAGGGGCTTTGGTGCGTGAACACTGCAAAGCCAGTGGTAAGTTTGCTTGCCACAGAATTGGCAAGCTGTTTTGAATGCCAAAAATTGGCAAGCTTGGCCTGGAAATACTCAACAGCTTGCCAAAATTTGGCAAGCTTGGCCTGAAAATATTCACCAGTGTTATGAAGCTTATGCAGATTATGAAGATTCTAGGTCAAAGCTTGCCAAATGTTGGCATCAAAACACCTTGCCATATTTGTGGCAAGCAAACTTACCACTGGCTCTGCAATGAAGCGATGCTAACACTCACCGTTACTGAGGTGCAGCACCGTGTCTTCGTGGACTTGCAGCGTGTGCTTCGGCATGACGTCACCCTCTTCGGCTTGCTGTTCACGCCACGCTTCGCGCGGGACGCCGAGCGAAGTCCGCCGGAAGGCGATCGAGGCCGCGACCGTGGTCATGACCTTGCCGAGGAGCGACTGCGTGGTTCGCTGTGGCTCGCCGTCGGCGTGGACGTCCTGTGCAGAAGGCAGCCTTTCACAGCATGGGGTCCCGCGTGCGATTCGAGTCCCATTTAGCGACTCTGGAGCCGAAAACCCGTCCGGGATTTCGAGCGTCTCCATTGGTCTTCTGGCCCACTGCGTGACGGCCGGCGTCGAGACTAACCACTGTGGCCACCACGTCCTCCGGCACGGCCTGCAGGGACTCCGCGGACGGCGCCCCGGTTCTCCTCCTCTGGACGTCGGAGCCGCCGCGCCGCGTGGAGCCGCTGCCGGCGCGACTGGGCAGCGAGGACACGCAGCTCGGGCGGCGCGAGGCGGACGCCGCGTCGTCGCGGTCGAACAGCCCGGCGGGGATGCTGCCCACGCTGGACCTGAGCCGGCACACTGTAAGAGAGCTGAACGCACGCGCGGCGCCCGGACTGAGTCCGCTACAAGGGGGGCTGACTCTCCCGAACCGTGTACGAAGTATTATATGTTATAAGTATTATAGAGTATTATATATAGGTATTATTTCGGGTAATATATTTCAGGGTTGTTAAAGTTACTTTTTTTTTCGTTATCGAGTTATCGTTAAGTTAATTTCGACCCCTGCTAACGATAACTAGTTATCGATAACGCCTCTCGGGAACGTTATCGAGTTATCGTTAATTAACTTTTAACGAAAATCGTTGAAGTAACTAATCCTTTTTTTTTTAAAAAAAAAATAAGGGAATAAGGGACAATAAATTACAAAATTAAATTCTCAAAATAAACGTCTAATGGAGTAGGACGGTCTATCGGACTATCGCGCAGGCCAGCGGCGTGAAACTATGAATGCTTGCAATGTTTTTCTGACAACTTCTGCGTGCTTTCCGGTGTTTGGGGAAATTAGTTCCTTTTTTATCGATCGATAAGTTAACGGGAATCGCGTTAACGATAACTAGTTATCGATAACGCCTCTCGGGAACGTTATCGAGTTATCGTTATCGTTAACATAAACTAATCGAAAATCGATAATCGTCGTTAATCGTTAAAGTAACTTTAACAACCCTGATTTAGATAATTGTGTAATTTTTCGTAGTTTTCTGCTCAAGAAAATTTTCTTAAGTACGCAAGTGAGCTAAAAACAAGAAGAGCAAGCAGAATATAATCGGAAACTAGGATTATGGCTCAGCCCCCGCAAAACAACCGCTCATGCTTTAAAGGCCTCAAAACCCGGTGGTTTGTTTTAGCACTACTTTGTTACTCTTACTTTCCATTCAGAAGTCGCTTAAGTTCCGTAAGCTACAATTTTACAAAACTCTGTCATTTTCAAGCTAATTTTGCACTACACATGCGGCTTTTTATGGTATTATGGATTATAGTATTATAGGTATTATTTTTGTATTATGGGGCTGTGTACGAAGTTTTATAGGAGTCAGCCCCCCTTGGTCCGCCACCAACCTCCTCCGCGGCCCCGGCTGGCAGTGCTTCCTGCAGAAGGGGATGCGCCCCGTCAGCGTCTCCACCCACAGCGCCAGCGACGCGATGGCGAAGCCCGCGCCCAGCAGCAGGAACATGCCCTGCGTGTCGTCCAGCGACAGCAAGCGCTCCTCTGGGGGCGGCATCCGCAGCGCGTGCCCGCTGCTCACCTGCGGTGACCGGTCGCAAGTTCTACTCCCGCAAAGCGGGCCAGGGGGCGGGCGCAGGTGGCCACAACTCGAAACGCGTTTTGTGCTCCTGAGTCGCCAGACAGCACTCGAACCGAACGTGCGACCCCACTAACGGATTCCTCGTTCGGATAGCAATCCATTAGTGGGGTCTCACGGTCGATTCGAGTCCCATTAGCGACTCTGGAGCTCATAACGCGTGTGGAGTTGGAGCCGCCTGATCCGGTCTTGCTCACTGTGTCCCGCTGGAGGAATGTTCATCTTCGAGGCACTCTTCCTCGCGAGTGAGCCCATCCCACCTGCAGCAGCAGGCGGCCGTTTCGCGCCTGCGAGCGCATCACGTCCCACAACACGTCGCGGCGCAGCTTCTCCGTGATGCCGGCCTGCAGGGAGCGCATCAGCACCTGGTTGAAGCGCTCGCTGTATGGGGCCGCGCGGGGGAAGATGAGCGCCACCCAGAACGGCACCAGGCACTCGCGCGTCACGTGCACCAGGGAGCGCTTGTTCTCCGCCGTGTAGTTGGTGCGCACCACGTGCTCCAGATACAGGCGCGAGCCCAGGAACGAGTAGGGCCGCCAGAAGTAGGCGTGCGTCATGTTGACCAGCCCCTCCCACACCGTCGGCACCGTCTCCATGTGCTCCAGCAGCTTGTCCGTCAGCGGGTCCGACGAGTTGCGGAACCACGTGCTCCAGCCGTCCGTGCCTGCAGGCATGGCGCACAGTGGGCCATAGTCGGTTGTTAACGTTAATTTCAAATTTACGCGTTAACGTTAATGCGTTAATAAGAGCGCATTGACTTAACGCATTAACGTTAACTCAAAATTGAGAATTTAACGCGTTAACGTTAAATTAACGCCAGTAACGCCGTTAACGTTAAACAAAAAACCTTTGAAAATAAACAAATAACAGAATTATAGCGGGTAGAGATAAACGCCACCAAGACGTTACACCAAACAGTTGTTACGCATAAAAGGATTTAAAAACATAAACACAAAATAAAACTAAAATAGCTATAGCTGTCTCTTTTTCGTGATATTTTCCCGGGCTGATCGTGAATAAACTCTTGCGTTAACGCATTAACGGCGTTAGCGTTACGCGTTAAGGAAGTCCATTAACTTAACGCGTTAACGTTAATGACCCAGACATATTTTAACGAGTTAACGTTACCGTTAATTAACGATTAACGGAGTTAGCGTAACGCCGTTAACCGTTAAATTAACGTTAACAACCCTGGGCCATAGCGTGTGGACGGCGGTGTCCTACGCGCCCAGAGCGCACCGATTCAACTCACGCAGAGTGCCGATGGAGTAGCCGGCGTCCCAGAGCTGCCAGATGTAGTCGATGACAGACGGGAAGGCGGGGAAGGCGATGAAGGAGATGATGCATCCCGTGTAGCAGGCCGTGACGATGATGGAGAAGACCCAGTACCAACCTGCGGCAATCGCACCTGTCTCACTCGGCCGCGGCCCCCCCTCGGCGGGCACACGTCCAACCGCTCACCGATGATCATGCGCGTCGAGGTGCGCGTCGTGGCGGTCCACGAGTCGCGGCCCTTGAAGGAGAAGAGGTTGGTGAAGGTGCCGAACACGTACCAGAACATGTCCTCGATCTGGCCGGGGGACTTGATGAGGATGCGCAGCGAGAAGGAGTGCGAGAACACGAGCGGCAGGATGGCGAACATGTAGACGAGCGTGAGGGCGAGCCACACGGTCCAGTGGAAGGGGCCCATGATGGCGCGGTACCTGGGCAGCGCCGCGGAGGCCAGCGTGATGAAGGCGGCGCAGTCCCGCGTGTGCGGGAAGCTCACGTCCACGACCTCCATGCGTGGCTGCGTCACGTAGACGCCGCTCGCGCCCAGCTCGGCGCTGCCGCCCACGACCGTGTTGACGACGCGCACCGCGGACCCGATCCTGCGGATGGAGCGAGTCAGAGAGAGGAGAGGCCATCCCCGGAGAGGTCGGGCACAGCCTAGCCTGCTTACGGGTTGGCGGCGTCCTCGGCCACCTCACGCACGGCGATGGTGAAGTCGAGCCTCTCGGCCAGCAGCCGCAGCAGCCGAATCTCGATGCCGTCCCAGCGCATGTCGCCGTCCGAGTTGAGGAGGCTGCACGCCGCACAATGAGGCAGAATCCATTGGTGGGGTCACACGTTCGGTTTGAGTTCCATTTAGCCACGCTGCAGCTCAAAACGCGTGCATTTTGGTGGCCCACACTGTGCGCTGCCAGAACGGACTGGATTGTCCCCCACCCCTCTCCGCGACTGGGACCTTACGTGCGGTACATGAAGGGCGGCGCGTCGGACGCCGACACGGTGAACTGGTGGCCGGCGAAGCCCGAGAGCATCTTGAGCGGGAACAGGTTTGAGGTGGCGCGCGTCAGGCGGTCGCACCTCCACGCCGTTAGGATCTCCGAGCTCGAGAACCCCAGCGAGTCCACGAACAGGCGATGCGTGTACAGGTCCAGGTCGGGGTAGCCCAGCGCCTGTGCCAACAAACGTCTCGTAAAAACACCGCGGATACAGTCTTCAAACATTGTGCAGACGATGTGGTTCGCACCGCGGAGCCGTGCTGCCACGACCGGTCGTGCACCACCAGGAGGTTGCGGATGTTCCGCGCCATCGGGCTGCCCAGGTAGTCCCGGATGCGCCACTTGGGCGACCGGCTCACCACGACGACGCGGGCCTCGCTGAGGTTGCCGAGCATCGCGCCCACCGACATGATGTCGTCCACGAGCGCCAGGATGTGGCGGCACTTCTCGCGTGGCGGCAGCACGTCCCGCCAGTAGCCTCGGCGCCGCCGCGCGTCTGCGGCACACGAAGGAGGGTGTCAGCGAGGCTACCAAGACACAGTGGGCCGGAGGCGGGTTTTGAGGTCCAGAGTCGCTAAATGGGACTCGAATCGGACGTGGGACCCCACCAGTGGATAGCTCTCCGAACGAGGAATCCATCGGTGGGGGTCACACGTTTGGTTCGAGTCCTGTTTCGAGACTCTGCACTGTCCTCCAAAGTGTGGTACAAACCCCAGAAAATGTGTGGTACGCCCAAAACTGCGGTTACCCGAATTTACCACACGTGGAAATGTGGTCAAAACCCCATAAAATCAGTGGTCAGCATCGTACCACATATAAATCGTGGTGAATACCTCAGAAAATATGCTGTCAGTCCCTTATACCTTAGCAAAGTGTGGTCTTGACCACGCAATCCATGAGGTAACGGCTGATTAATAGGCTTACACTATAAATCGAAAGGTCAGACTTCTCGCCACTCCTGCCTGAGGCGAGGCAAAATTTCTTGCCCAGGTTTGGTCAGACACCGAAGTCTCACCAAAATTTGGTCAGACAAAAATGTCTTGCCACAAAATGGCGAGACTTTTGTGTCTGGCCACAATGTGGTCAGACTTTTCAGCCATGTCAATACGGTCCATGCGGCCTGTAGCGCGGTCAGACGAAAAATCTCTCCATTTTGTGGCGAGACAATTGTGTCTGACCGAGTCTTGGCGAGACTTTCAGGTCTGACCAAAACTTGGCAAGACTTTTTGTCTCGCCATATTTTGGCGCAAAGTCTTTCCATTACATTTTCAGTGTATACACCCCTTTTTTGGCCCGCCCTTCTATTCAAAAAATAGGGGGAGGGCATATGCATTTGCCTTTGTGTCTGTGTGTCGTCGTCGTTGTTGTTGTCGTCGTCTGTGTACAAGGAAGGAGTTGAGCTGGAGTGACCAGATTTGGAGGGTACTTCAGGAGGGCCGTCTGAACAAACAATCCGGTGGTGCAAATCCCGTCCGACCCGCGCAAGGCCTGCAGCAGCTGCATCATGGTTTGCATGGGCGGGAGGGGGATTTCCGCCATTATTGGTGCTAGCAGGGCACATAGGGGTATTTTTGGAATCAGGGCGACGAGACAAGATGAATGGACCTGGTCCCGACCCCATCGGCCGCTTTTACAAGTTGGCCAGATCAGGATCTTCAAAAAAGGGGGTCGACCGACTGAAAATTTTTACTTAAGTTTTCGATAGGTCTTGGCAAGACCTCTTCAACGAGGGGTCGGAAGGGGGGTCCAGGAGCCCGCCTTCATGAGTTATGTGAAAAAGTGTGACGGGCTCGTTTTGCGCTCCTGCTGTGCCTCCATTGCAAGGAGTTGCAGTAGCATGGCAAATGAGTATTTTCGGAATGAGGGCTAAGAGACAAATGAAATGGGCATATTCTAAGGACAGTTGGAGTAAAAAGTGTAAGGACTTTTGCATATTGTGAATAGAAGGGCGGGCCTAAGTCACGATGGTACATCGATAACTTTGCCTTACCCGCTCACGGGGTGTTTGATGAGAGCGGGCCGAAGGCCCGGGCCTTCGACTGGCCAAGTTGGGTCTGATGCGAGGGCCGAAGGCCCGAGGAAAGGCCGCCGGCAGGCCAAGCTGGGCCGGCCCCCTGTCGAACCGAGTTGCCGGCGCAGCGAAGCGGAGCTGGCAACTCGGTTCGACGGAAGGGCGGGCCCTAGCTTGTTGAAGGGGTGTAAATCTTACCACATTTGTACGTGGGGTAGAATGAGGTAACCACATTTTAGCTCTCACCGCAGCCAAATGTGGTAAGTTCATTGAAACGCGTGTAGAGTTTTGTCCACCTGCGCCGGTCTCCTAGCCCCGCCTAGCCCCCTGTGAGCGCTTACAGGGCGGGCTCCGCGGCCGCGGCAGCCAGGACGGCGCGGTGGTGGTGGGCGTCCTTGCCAGCACGTAGGGCCGGGACAGTGCGGTGAGCACCTCACGAAGCGTCTCCTCGCCCGCCGGCATGGACGCGTCCCAGAGCAGCGCCGGGTCGCAGCCCCGCAGCTCGTGCAAGGCCAGCCGCGTCACCAGCCCGGCCACGGGCCGCGGCGCGTCGGGCTCCAGGAAGCAGCGCTGCTTCTCCACCGTCGCACCCCAGATGGTGTCTGCGGCAGGGGGCGGGGCAGGGGCGGTGAGTCTAGCATGGCATGCACTCTCTCGAGTTTCTAAGGACCACGGGCAGTGTCGTCGACGGGGTACCTGGGGCGGCGGTGGCGGCCAGTAGGTTGCCGAGCAGGTGCTCTATCAGGGAGTTGGACGTCGCGTTGCCGTTGGCGTCCTGCTGCTCGACCATGGCAGCAGAGCGGGCGAGGGTGGCCGTCGTCGGCGCGGGGGCGGCCGCGGATTTTCCCGGGAACCACAGCCGCGCCGCCCGCTTCCAGCGATTTTCCGGCCCATGGGTGCCCTGAGTCTCGTTGGTCTGGTCGGCAAGGACCGCCCGGACGGCACACTGCGTGGCCAAGACCACGAAGAGCGCCAGGACTATCGGTGCATCAAAATGTATTAAGTCCAGCGCACTTTGGCCAAAAGGCGGTCAAAAGTCCGGGCGGGTTTTGAGCTCGAGTCGCTAAATGGGACTGGAGTCCACGGTCCCAGGTTCAACTACCACCATTTATCAATTTTTTCACTGCCTCCCCCAGTGTGCTTCAAAGCCATGGCAACGCACGGTGATCGTCATGAGCCGTGGTGGCTGGGGGTGTAGACGCGTCGGTTTCCCGGTGTGACTGTCGGCGGATCAAATCCAATTAAATTACAACTTTTTTTTTCTCTGACCGCTGCTCATTGTCGCGTCAAGAACCCGCTTCAATCAACGTCAGACAAGGGCCGTGGTGGCTGAGAGTGGAAAAGCGTCGAACCCCGACAGTAAGGCTCGGAAATCGAGTCCCAATAATGCCTCTCAGTTTTCGACTGGCTTCCTCCCACTGCGACTCAAACCCGTCTTCCAAAACTCGGCAGACGTGCAAGCAGGATAGTGTAGTGGTCAAGGTCGCCTTTGCCGGGCCACTACACCGGGGTGTCTAAAAAGCAGTCCGCTTCGGCGAATTGGCCTCGGCACTGGTTCGATCCCCGAAAATGGACCCGGTTCCAGGACCTTCCTGGGAGAAAATCACCAAAGTCCCCTAGCAGACCTAAAACAACCAGACTCGGTCCTACCTTGAATGGATTGCTTTCGGAACGAGGAAACCACTGGTTGGGTCACACGTTCAATTCGAGTCCTGTTTAGTGACTCTGGAGCTCAAAACGCGTCTGGAGTTTTGGCCGCCTGCGCCGGTCTTCTTGCTCACTGTGCTGTTTCTGAGTGAGTGGTCAGTCCGCAAGTCGAGAAACCATGCCGGTGACGCGAGCGTATCACCTTCTGAGCGCGTGACCGCGAGCGTGAACGTCATCCTCGCGCCTTAGGGCCAGGACCTCCACAACTCGGTCGCTGGCAGAGTCGAGTCTGCCAGAGCACTTTGTACTTGAGGCGGCCTTGTCGCTGGAGCACGCCCCACTCAGCCTCGCGGCCACGCACGCGCTGGCACCGCACTTTCATAATTCAGACCGTTCTCCGTGCACTTTCCGAAAGGGCACCGGCCAATCAAATGTGTTTCTGCATTTTTTACGGGGCAGTCAGCAGTCACGCCACGAGGGCAATCTCATGGAGTTGAGTCTGTCCTAGATTCGTGGTCCTGCATAGAACCTAAAAAAAAAAAAAAATCACACTGACGTTCAGATTTACGCATTTTGAGAGCCGTGAGGGCCGCAATCAGACGCACTCAATTGTAAGAGTTAAGTTGGTTCCGGTATCTGGTGATGGGCGGGTGATCGCGCCTGCGGCGCTAAGTCCACATATTCAGGTTTTCGTGCAGCCTTCTAGGTAAGAGTAATCAGTGCTTGAAAGAAAAGTCCAGAAATGGCTCATTCTTTCTGTCTATGCGATATTGCAAAAATGAGGTCTAAAAGTTCTGTCGGATGGCTAGAAACGAGCCTTATATGTTAGCAGGCCATATCGGTAGAATTCTTCCATGGAAGACATGTACCTCGGTAGAATTCTCCCATGGTAGAAATCCCCCTCCTTCCTATTTTAGTCACATGCTGGCATCGGCCAATCAGCGACTGCGCCAGGTTAGGTTAGGTTACGTTAATCTACACAAGAGCTCGGATCGGCCAGGTAAGGTTAGGTTATGTTAGGTCAGTTTTGGATAAGGAGACAAGAGCAGAGTGTGATCAGGTAGGGGGGCGTGGGGCACATGGTCTCAGGGTTTTTTTCGACAAGGAATCGAATAGGCAGGAAGAAAAAGTGGTTAGAGTCAAGGTTCGCGGGAAATAGTTAGGTTTTCGAGTGAGAATGCATGAATAAGGCGGGAGGTCAGCGTTACACATAAAGAAAGAAAAAGCGATGCGCCAACGATCCGCGGGGCCTCTTGGAAAGAAAAGTTTCAAGTTGAGCGCTGGCACGGTGAGCGGCATGGCGTCCCGGTGGCTCAGTGGTTAACAGCACCCAACGGAATGTGAGAGGTGCAGGGTTCTGGACCACTATTCGAACTTATGACTTCACAACATTTTTCTCTGACCGCCGCTCATGTCACATCAAGAGCCAACTTCAAACGGCTCCAAACATGGTCCGTGGTGGCTGAGAGTAGAAAGGCACCGATCCTCGAACGCTAGCTTCGGGGATTGAAACCATTTTTTTTTCTTTTTTTTTTGGACCGCCTCACACACGCAAGCACGCACGCAGACAGCGAGTCGGAACGCAACGATTTAGTTCGATAAGTCGTTCGGCAGGACGCACTTGTTCGCCTCTGAAAAGAGATTCAATTGGTTAGTTCAGGTTAGGTTAGGTTAGGGTAGGATATGTTAGGTTAGGTTAGGCGTCGATCCCCGTACGCTAGGTTCGGGGATCGAATGCCGTTTTTTTTTTTTTTGTTTTTTTTTTTCTCCACTGCCTTCTCTAGCGTGCTTTAAATCCACAGCAATGCGCAGCAATGATCATGTTCCGTGGTGGTTGGATGTGTAGACGCGTCGGTCCCGGTATGAGGATGGGAGGATCAAATCTTATCACTTCACAACTTTTTTTCTCTGGCCGCTGCTCATTGCCACGACAAGAGCCCTCTTCAAGCGGCGTCAGACGTGAGCCGTGGTGGCTGAGGGCGTAAAGGCGTCTGACCCCGACCATAAGGTTCGGGGATCGAAAGCCATTACTTTCCTTCATTTTTCGACTGGCTTCCTCCCACTGCGACTCAAACCCGTCGTCCAACACTCGGCAGACGTGCAAGTCAGGGTGGTGTAGTGGTCTAGGCTCAATCCAGGCCATTACACCCGGGTGTCTAAAAAACAGTCCGCTTCGGCGGATTGGCCTCGGCACTGGTTCGATCCCCGATCAAGTCAGCCACTCGAGATTGGTCGCGAGTGGGTCCATTCCGATTCGTCGGATGGAGTTGATAAGTCCTTTGAAGCTGGCCCACTGACTGCATGTTCGGGTCTGGGAGCGCCGGACAGCGGGTGTACCATTTGGGTACCGACCAGCCTGCGCAAACAAAAGCTCCCAAAACTACTCTCTGTCTCTCTCTTTAACTCTCTGTCTCTCTGTCCTCTCTCTTCAACCCTACGATCGCCGGCTGCCTTCATCGGCGGTCCTTCATGTGTGGAAGGCAATAGCGGTCCTACAGAAGCTGAACTATGCGGTAGCAGTTAAAGCCTGGATACACCGGTTCCCATCCGAACACCGAAGTTAAGCAGGCAGCTCGAACCCCATTGCGGGAGGGAGAGGGTCGTAGGGTTCCATTTTTGATTTATTATTTTTACCAAATTTTAAATGACCGATTAGCCTGCCGGCGTAGCGGCCTCGAGAGCGAATGGTGCCATTCGCAGCGTGCCACCCACTTGATGAAGGGTGCCATCTTGCGGTGCGGCAGGCGGGGTCGGGCCGGCAGGCGCCAAGTGATTGAGGTGCCCCACGAACTATTAGTCTGGCTTGGCGCCGCCGGCATACCAATGACCAACAACGCACCGACGTTGGTGTGCTCGGCGGAGTCTAGGGTTGGGTTAGGTTAGGTTAAGTCGGGTTGGCTGCGTTAGGCTGCGTTAGGCTAGGTTAGTGCCAAGGATGCCTTTCCAGCGTCGAGCGACACGAAAAACGGCTGAAAAGAAGTTACGTTAGCTTCGTGATTGAGTTAGGTTAGTGAGGTTGAGTTAGGTTAGGATAGAAAGTCACAAAAACGGCCGAAAAACACTGGGTTAGGCTGAGTTAGTGCCAAGGATGCCTTTCCGGCGTCGAGCGACACGAAAAACGGCTGAAAAGAAGTTACGTTAGCTTCGTGATTGAGTTACGTTAGTGAGGTTGGGTTAGGTTAGTGGGGTTGAGTTAGGTTAGTAAAGAAAGTCACAAAAAACGGCCGAAAAACACTGGGTTAGGCTGGGTTAGTGCCAAGGATGCCTTTCCGGCGTCGAGCGACACGAAAAACGGCTGAAAAGAAGTTACGTTAGCTTCGTGATTGAGTTACGTTAGTGAGGTTGAGTTAGGTTAGTGGGGTTGAGTTAGGTTAGTGAAGAAAGTCACAAAAAACGGCCGAAAAACACTGGGTTAGGCTGGGTTAGTGCCAAGGATGCCTTTCCGGCGTCGAGCGACACGAAAAACGGCTGAAAAGAAGTTACGTTAGCTTCGTGATTGAGTTACGTTAGTGAGGTTGAGTTAGGTTAGTGGGGTTGAGTTAGGTTAGTGAAGAAAGTCACAAAAAACGGCCGAAAAACACTGGGTTAGGCTGGGTTAGTGCCAAGGATGCCTTTCCGGCGTCGAGCGACACGAAAAACGGCTGAAAAGAAGTTACGTTAGCTTCGTGATTGAGTTACGTTAGTGAGGTTGAGTTAGGTTAGTGGGGTTGAGTTAGGTTAGTGAAGAAAGTCACAAAAAACGGCCGAAAAACACTGGGTTAGGCTGGGTTAGTGCCAAGGATGCCTTTCCGGCGTCGAGCGACACGAAAAACGGCTGAAAAGAAGTTACGTTAGCTTCGTGATTGAGTTACGTTAGTGAGGTTGAGTTAGGTTAGTGGGGTTGAGTTAGGTTAGTGAAGAAAGTCACAAAAAACGGCCGAAAAACACTGGGTTAGGCTGGGTTAGTGCCAAGGATGCCTTTTCGGCGTCGAGCGACACGAAAAACGGCTGAAAAGAAGTTACGTTAGCTTCGTGATTGAGTTACGTTAGTGAGGTTGAGTTAGGTTAGTGGGGTTGAGTTAGGTTAGTGAAGAAAGTCACAAAAAACGGCCGAAAAACACTGGGTTAGGCTGGGTTAGTGCCAAGGATGCCTTTCCGGCGTCGAGCGACACGTAAAACGGCTGAAAAGAAGTTACGTTAGCTTCGTGATTGAGTTACGTTAGTGAGGTTGAGTTAGGTTAGTGGGGTTGAGTAAGGTTAGTGAAGAAAGTCACAAAAAACGGCCGAAAAACACTAGGTTAGGCTAGGTTAGGCTAGGTTAGGCTAGGTTAGTGTCAAGGATGCCGTTCCGGCGTCGAGCGACACGAAAAACAGCTAAAAAGAAGTTAGGTTAGGTTAGTGGTTAGTTTTAGGTTAGTGAAGAAAGTCACAAAAAACGGCCGAAAACCACTAGGTTAGGCTAGGTTAGGCTAGGTTAGGCTAGGTTAGTGTCAAGGATGCCGTTCCGGCGTCGAGCGACACGAAAAACAGCTAAAAAGAAGTTAGGTTAGGTTAGTGGTTAGGTTTAGGTTAGTGAAGAAAGTCACAAAAAACGGCCGAAAACCACTAGGTTAGGCTAGGTTAGGCTAGGTTAGGCTAGGTTAGTGTCAAGGATGCCGTTCCGGCGTCGAGCGACACGAAAAACAGCTAAAAGAAGTTAGGTTAGGTTAGTGGTTAGGTTTAGGTTAGTGAAGAAAGTCACAAAAAACGGCCGAAAACCACTAGGTTAGGCTAGGTTAGGCTAGGTTAGGCTAGGTTAGTGTCAAGGATGCCGTTCCGGCGTCGAGCGACACGAAAAACAGCTAAAAAGAAGTTAGGTTAGGTTAGTGGTTAGGTTTAGGTTAGTGAAGAAAGTCACAAAAAACGGCCGAAAACCACTAGGTTAGGCTAGGTTAGGCTAGGTTAGTGTCAAGGATGCCGTTCCGGCGTCGAGCGACACGAAAAACAGCTAAAAAGAAGTTAGGTTAGGTTAGTGGTTAGGTTTAGGTTAGTGAAGAAAGTCACAAAAAACGGCCGAAAACCACTAGGTTAGGCTAGGTTAGGCTAGGTTAGGCTAGGTTAGTGTCAAGGATGCCGTTCCGGCGTCGAGCGACACGAAAAACAGATAAAAAGAAGTTAGGTTAGGTTAGGTAGTAGTGGTTAGGTTTAGGTTAGTGAAGAAAGTCACAAAAAACGGCCGAAAACCACTAGGTTAGGCTAGGTTAGGCTAGGTTAGGCTAGGTTAGTGTCAAGGATGCCGTTCCGGCGTCGAGCGACACGAAAAACAGCTAAAAAGAAGTTAGGTTAGGTTAGGTTAGTGGTTAGGTTTAGGTTAGTGAAGAAAGTCACAAAAAACGGCCGAAAACCACTAGGTTAGGCTAGGTTAGGCTAGGTTAGGCTAGGTTAGTGTCAAGGATGCCGTTCCGGCGTCGAGCGACACGAAAAACAGCTAAAAAGAAGTTAGGTTAGGTTAGGTTAGTGGTTAGGTTTAGGTTAGTGAAGAAAGTCACAAAAAACGGCCGAAAACCACTAGGTTAGGCTAGGTTAGGCTAGGTTAGGTTAGTGTCAAGGATGCCGTTCCGGCGTCGAGCGACACGAAAAACAGCTAAAAAGAAGTTAGGTTAGGTTAGTGGTTAGGTTTAGGTTAGTGAAGAAAGTCACAAAAAACGGCCGAAAACCACTAGGTTAGGCTAGGTTAGGCTAGGTTAGGTTAGGTTAGTGTCAAGGATGCCGTTCCGGCGTCGAGCGACACGAAAAACAGCTAAAAAGAAGTTAGGTTAGGTTAGGTTAGTGGTTAGGTTTAGGTTAGTGAAGAAAGTCACAAAAAACGGCCGAAAACCACTAGGTTAGGCTAGGTTAGGCTAGGTTAGGCTAGGTTAGTGTCAAGGATGCCGTTCCGGCGTCGAGCGACACGAAAAACAGCTAAAAAGAAGTTAGGTTAGGTTAGTGGTTAGGTTTAGGTTAGTGAAGAAAGTCACAAAAAACGGCCGAAAACCACTAGGTTAGGCTAGGTTAGGCTAGGTTAAGCTAGGTTAGTGTCAAGGATGCCGTTCCGGCGTCGAGCGACACGAAAAACAGCTAAAAAGAAGTTAGGTTAGGTTAGTGGTTAGGTTTAGGTTAGTGAAGAAAGTCACAAAAAACGGCCGAAAACCACTAGGTTAGGCTAGGTTAGGCTAGGTTAGGCTAGGTTAGTGTCAAGGATGCCGTTCCGGCGTCGAGCGACACGAAAAACAGCTAAAAAGAAGTTAGGTTAGGTTAGTGGTTAGGTTTAGGTTAGTGAAGAAAGTCACAAAAAACGGCCGAAAACCACTAGGTTAGGCTAGGTTAGGCTAGGTTAGGCTAGGTTAGTGTCAAGGATGCCGTTCCGGCGTCGAGCGACACGAAAAACAGATAAAAAGAAGTTAGGTTAGGTTAGGTTAGTGGTTAGGTTTAGGTTAGTGAAGAAAGTCACAAAAAACGGCCGAAAACCACTAGGTTAGGCTAGGTTAGGCTAGGTTAGGCTAGGTTAGTGTCAAGGATGCCGTTCCGGCGTCGAGCGACACGAAAAACAGATAAAAAGAAGTTAGGTTAGGTTAGGTTAGTGGTTAGGTTTAGGTTAGTGAAGAAAGTCACAAAAA
>CM060091.1:2045470-2390038 GCA_030522485.1 Stenchaetothrips biformis | reverse complement strand
AACACGCGCTGCCGAGGCATTGAGGATGGCTCTTGTCGAAGATCCCGTCGTTGACAACGTCGTCATTACAAAAAATTTGAATGGACCTTCAAAGCGAGGACAAGAGAAAACGAAAATCGGCTCTGAGTGACACTGCGGAAACAGTTGTTTTACACGGCTTCCAAAATGTTCCGCCTCTTCTGCAAGACAATCAGGATGTGGTTCAATGCAATTCTTATGTGCATTAGCGATGAGTCCAGAAGCTTGCAAGAGAAAGCTGCCGTCAATATTCTCAAAGATCTTTTAGTTCCGGATGCTATTGCGAATCTAGAACCTTGTGACTGCTTATGCGCCGTCCTGTCACCTAGGTTAGGTTCAAGAAGAGGTGGTGGAACCCTCAGAAGAAGTACGCACATGCCTTAGTTTGAGCTGCTTCCATGTTGTTGTGAATAGAAATGCCAATCCTCAAAAGATCTATTCCCTCCCTAAAAAAATTTTTAACGACTTTGTCCAGTAACATGAAGAAAACTATACTCGACTCCTTACCCGAAAATAAAAAAGGAAAGCTGTGAATGTGTATCTTCATTAGCATTAGCGATTCCTGAGAGTTTTCACATGCAGTCTGAGTCACTTATCAAGCCGCTTGTGCAGATTTTGACCCATCAGCAGTACAGAGTGAGAGTGTCTGCCATCCTAGCTTTGGGTCAGTAGTGGAGCCCCTACAACACATTCCTAGCAAATTACTTTAATTGGCTGCACCATGGTACTAAAAACGCTTTTAACTTTAATAGGTGTTGTTGTTCGCTATGGAAACAATAAATCAATCAAAGAAGTTGCTGGTCCACTTGCAGAGAGGATGTTTGATCAAAGTCCTCAAGTTCGTGAGGCAATAACTCAAGTGATTGGAGACTGGTTGGCTCATTTGCCAGACCGATATTCATACTTCCATATCATGATACCTCTAATGCTTACAAGGTACATTCGTTTTTTTCAATTTTTTAAAACCATTTCTCTCAGTCATATCATGAAAATAATTAATTTTTTCTTTTTTTCCTGTCTGTCCACCAGTTTGAATGACCCATCATCTGACATCCAGGAAAAGGCATGGATTTTGTGGAATGATGCTGGTGTCCAATGGATAAAAGAAAATGAGGATGACATTAAGGATAAGTTAGACTTCTTGGATAATATTCCATTACATTACCCTCACAATTGTAAGCTGCCTCTTCATTTTTCTTGATGCATGCTGCTTGTTGTTTGTCTACATATTTCATTCCCTTTTTCTCCATTTCTATTTTTTTTTTAGTAAGGAGGCCAAATATGGGTTGCCGTACTCTGGTCAAAAGAAATTTGCATAAAATTGCTCCAGCATTAGTACGTGAGTTACAAGATTGGCTAGTTGATGTACGCATAAAAGCATCGCAGCTTCTCTGTGTTCTCATATTGAATGCAGAGTCTGATTTACACCAGTATCTCGAACAGCTGTTGCTGGGGATGTATAGAGCCTGCCATGATGAAGACATAAGAGTTGTGAACAATGTTAGATATTGTCATCTGATTTTGTGTTTCTTCCAAATGAAATTATGCTCCAGGAATATTGTATATTAACTGGCAATTATTGCAGATTGAACAAGCATCTCATCTTATTGGGTATTTCATTCCTCCATGTAACTACTGGTCACTCATACATCCTGTCATGGAAGATTCTTGCCATCAGGGGCACCTTCGTGTTCTAGCTTCTGTTATGAGAGGAGGGGAACAAAGCAGTCTTGAAAGTTTTCTGACAACCATTGCAGACTTTCTTGAGCAGCCAAGCATCTGCCAATCCAGAGAGGTAAAGTAAACTCTTAACTCATAAAAAAATATTTTTTCAGTTTCGGTAGCCTAAAATATGAACTAAATTATTCTCTCCTCAGCCTCTTTATCAATCCCAGCTGGTCAAATGCTGTGAGTCTATGATGATTGTTTGTGGGAAACATTGTATCAAGGTCTCCCAACAAATGTTCAATATTATTGTTACTGTCTTGGCCCTAGCTGCATCAGATGATGTCCACAAAGCCTCTCTAGGTAAATTCTGATCAGTATGATATCAGTGTATTGTTCAGCACAGTAGAAAAATAAAACAATTTTCTTTTAGGTGCACTTCAAAAGTTAAAGAATTTTGAAGACTTGCAAGAAGAGTATAAATTATACAAAAAATATATGAGGCCTTTATTGCAGAATGTGAGTTCAGCCCCTGTAGGGTGGACAGTTCATTGCCCAGAGAGATTGATTTTTCAAACATTAATTTTAAATTCTGGTAAGCATTGTAGAGTTTGTCAATTGGTTCTTGTGGGTTTATTTATTGAGTATGTCTTTCTAATCATGAGAAAATATTTGCTCAGGTCCAGCTTTAAGTGATTGTCTTGATGTTATGGTACCCACATTATCTGCAAGCTTATGTCCTGAAAATGAAGATGCTGAAATGAAATTGAAGTTGCTGACAAGTCTTGCAGTGATTTTACAAAACACAGATAAAACTCACTGTATCTCTACAGAACTTATGGATCCCTTTCTTCTATCAATAATAAAAGGTATGAAGAGGTTTGCCTCTGTAAGTCTTTAACTTAAAGAGTTGTCATATTTGCCACCATATGAGGGCTTTCTGCTGCAGGTGTGATAGCTCCAAACTTGGTCTGGAAAGCAGGGCGGACAGCAGAAGCATTACGAACCATCACTGTGTCATGCCTCTTATCAATCCTACAGACCCATGGGACAAATCATCAGGAAACAGTTGCATATCTGCTGGATTCACTTGTTCCTATGCTTTTAGCACTTGTGGAAGATGCCGCTAAGAAAACAAGACTCTACACTTGCTATTCATTATGCCAAATTATAAGTGTTGCTCAGAAAATGAGCAAATTAAATGCAGAACACGTTCAGAAGATTTATTATGGTATGTCGATTTTGATTTTATGCAGATTTAATTTCTGTCTAACTATTCTTTGTCAACCTACTTTCAGTGGTCTTGAAACGCTTGGACGATGTTGATGATAGTGTGAGAAAAATTTCAGTTGAAATTCTTCGAAAGTTATTCAGTTGTCTTCCCAGTGACTACAGCATAGAATGCTCATCAGCTCATATTGAAGCTCTATATTCCACCCTTCTTATTCATTTAGATGATCCCAGTGTTGAATTTGGATCCTTGTTACTAGGTAACAGTCATGTTTGAGAAGTTAATGTGGCACTATTGTGATGAGGGGTGTTGTATACAGCAACTAATTGAATGTTGCAGGTGTCCTAAAGGAGCTGTCCGGATTAAAGCCAGAATATTTGTTGGAAAGATTGAGGGCAACAGCTCCTAACTACAGAAATCAAGAAGCTTGCCAAGAACTACTAGCTCACATCTTAGCCTCAACCAAATCAGATGCTTCCTGATTGTAATTTTTGGTTCTTGTTTTTTTTGTGATAAAGATTAATGTGTTGCAATTAATTTACTTGTGATGATTTCATTTTTATAAAAATCATTTTATATAAAATTGACTATGTATATGATTGTCTGTTATTTTGGTGTCTAGAGAGATATGAAGCAGCGCATAATGGAGGAATTTTCGTCTTTATTTATGAAACTGTACAAAGAGTGCTTCCTTGAAGGATTTTTCTTCTTACAGCACAACTGTACATGGATTCCATATTCTTAGGAATATAGTCCTAGGGCAAAACACCAACACACCACCAGCTACACATTTGTAATTTTAGAAATTACATGTAGTCTGCTTGAACATTCCAGCCCAAGCTTTGGAGTTAGATTGTTTTTCCATTTTTGAAGCAGAAAGACAATCTTTGTTTGCTGGCTTTGAACCAAGGGAAGGTTCAAAATAGACTTGGGAGAAGTCACATTAATTGTGAATTAAAATTTTGATGATCTGCATTTTGGTTTTTTCTCTGGATTCGTGTTCTGGACTCAAGATCACCTCATTAGTTTCCTGAGGGGAGGAAAAAGTTAAACTAGTCCTGACAGCAGGTGTCAGCTCAGCATAACAGAGCCTTCATGCAGCTATTGTATAAACAAGGATATATGGCTCTCCCCAGATTTTAACTGATAACTATAGCATATTGTAATTACGATTAAATCTTTCCCTATTCCCAAAGTCTCATTTTTTCCCTGTTTCATTAATTAACATTATCATTTACATGGGCATATGACTGGGAAAATTAACACCAGTCATTGATCACAGCTATGACTTTTTTTTGTTAAAAAGAGGAGAAAAATACAAAGTCCTGTTGTTACTACATAACCAGATGAATGTCAGATTCAAGCATGATTCAGAAGAACCAATGGACAATATTGTTGTTAATCATGCATCCATCATATAACAAATTCATTTCATTACCTGAATAAGGGAAGAAAGGAATTGGAAATAGCGGTAAAAATCAAAAGTTAGAGACAAAAACCATTATGTCTCCACTTGGAAAAAAGGTAGTGATACAAGATCAATTAATTTATACAACTTAAGACCATGAAAACTAAAGCCGAACACAAATTAAAATATGGACACAAGAGCTACCTACACAAACAATTTCCAGTATTAGGATGAAATAAGAATGCTCAAAAGGAGTACAAACTGGTTTTAGTTTGAGATGCAAGTGTGGGAAAATCCCTTACAACTGCACCTTGTAACAGTCATGTAAACATTTGCAGAAAGCAACAGCCATAAGGATACATGAGCAAGTGATGTCATTAAGAGGTACATGAAAATTCACAAACAAATTGAGAATCTAAATGTTTCACCCATTCCAAATTGAAGGTTGGAGTGTAAGAAAATGAGTTGTTTCCAGGATGCTGAAACACTGCATAAAGCAACAATCAAATAAATAAACGCAGAAGAGAGTGCAGTAACGGTTCTGACAATTAGGCCTTTATCAACAATACACTTTTAAGCTTGAATCTCTATTGTTACATAATTTCAGGGTTTGGATTTAGAACTATATACAAAATATAACAAACAAACGAGGGGAAAAAAAAAGAAATCCAAAGCACAGCTTATAAAAGTACAGACCTAGCTATGACCTGGGTAAATTGCACATTTCACAAGATGACAAATGTGATGCGTTGATAAATGTGCAATGAGGACAAGTCCACTTGGCTCCCCCGCCGAGTCCCGATCCACTCACACCGTGGTCATCACGCGCTGCGCCCGATGTGCTCGGAGCCTCGGTGGCGGCAATCAACTGTTCCACAGTACCCCACTGTTCCGAATGACGCCATTCCAAGGCTTTGGCGCCGTCATTCGTCCTTACTGCTTCCAGTAAAGGACCCATGTGTTCCTATTCATAAAAACAATCACTCAGTTTACGCACACGTACGCAAGGTCCATCAGGCCTATGGCAATTGCAAACCATTTAGAGGAACTCACCTTCAAAGGTAACATGTCCATAGTAGCCACATACAGCAGTACATGAAGATCAGACATAGCCAAAAGGAACTGATCATCGGAAAACTGGCGCATATAGGCGCTTAAAGTAGCAAAATCTTGTAAATGACCTTGTATCATCCTAAAATGTTTTTAAAAAAATGTAATATTAGGCGCAAAATTTTTTAAAATATCGAACAACTCAGATAATGGAACAGCTAATTATGTTGTTTGTGACCTTACCTGTTTTCAACAGGGAATTGCGTGACCAATGGATCCACCAGAAACTTGTACTGGGGTACGAGCGGTGTGGATGCAGGAACATCAACCAGCAGATACTCAACAGGTAGAGGCCTGGCCAAGCGAGGGACTTCGTTGCCGTAGTTGTCTTTCTCCTGCAAATAAAACCAAGTAAGCTGAGTAATCTTGAAATGGCAAAGCAACGCCAATCCACTCGTCTCCCCTTGAGCAACACAATCATCGCGTAAATATTCTCCTTTCAAAACCAGGCGGCTGAAGTGCGTCCTACTCCGGACCAGGGGAAGGGGAGGAGAGGGAGGAGGAGAGGCTCAATTGAATCCACGGTCTGTCGATGCACGCACACGGAGCCTGGCCCGGCCAGAGCGGCCAGAGCCAGGGGGAGGGAATGCCTCCGGAAGGCGGAGGCCGTGGGGCCCGTGGGCGGAGGGGAGGCGCTCGCTGCGTGTCCTGGACCGGCGGGGCTCCGATCGCCCCTGCTCCAAGCTGCGGCACACGGCAACGACACAGCAGTGAGCAGCGAGAGCACGCCGGGATGTTTGGTCCGAGCTGCCTGGCGCCCCAGCGGCCTCAGCACTGCATTCGCTGTGCCCCGCACTGCGCCCGCGCCCCCGGACCGCCGTCGTGGCCGTGGTGGCCGCCATCCCGACGACGACACGCAGAGGACACCGCCGCATCCTGCACGTCGTCTGGAGGCCTTCCGCAGGTGTGTGCACGCCGTGCTCCAGGCGCCAGCCGCGCCAGCCTCGGCTCCGGCGGCCCGGGCAGCCCTGCCGTCATGCATCGTCATGCAGTGGTGGATCAGCACCGGGTCAGGCTGGTCAGGCGATCCCCGTCATCGCCATCCTGTCCAAGGGTAATAAATGCCGGCCGCCCCACCTTGTGGCCTACCGTGTGGGCGACGGCGGCTTGACGCGGCGACCCCGTGCCGCTGCGTGCCGCCCCGCCGCCCCCTCGGCACCGCGACCCCCGCAAAACAAACAAGCCAGCCCCGCCGCGCCCCGCCACGCCGCGACCCCCCAGGCAGCCAGCCGGGCCGTGTTGAGCAGGCACATCGTCGAGCCAGGTCAGGTGCGATTGTCAAGACGCTAAACCAAAATAATCTGAGCCACCCCCTGTCTTGCCTTTCTCTCCGGACCCGGGCGTTCAACCCCCCCCCCCCCCTCTGTTGCAGCCCGCCCCGCCCCTGTGCGTCACGTCATATCAGCTCGCGTCCGCTCGCAGCCCGCGATAACATCTCCAAAGCCGTGCTCGTCGCGGCCGTCGCGGCCGGCTGGCGAGGAGCGGTTGCCTCTGGGCCACGGTGTCGGGAACCAAGGGGGAAATCCACAAGTGTGGCACGCGGCGAGCCATGGCGTGGCGTGCAGCGCCGCGCAGTGCGACCCGCGGCAAAACGCGCTGACCGCCCCGAAAAAAAACGCCAAACCAGCAAGTCGCTGAACAGCCGCGCGAGTCCCCGGCATAGTTGCATCGACGCCGCGTTCAGATTGGAGAAATAGGCTATCGCACGCGCCACCGCTCGCTGGCTCGTGGGGCTGCAAGTGCCTGCTGTGCTTGCTATCTCGCCCACTCGCCAGTGAAGTGAAGAGGGTGCGGCACGCCGGTGGAAAGGAGTGGAGTGCGCAGCTCTCGGCCGCAATTCGTTTCCAGGCAACGCCAGCCAGCTGCCCCGGACGGCCACCCCTACCTCAGCGGCTGCGCGGCCGATCACCCCCATCCCCCTTGCCCAGGCCGCCCGCCAGTCAGGAGCTGCTCGAGCCTCGAGCCCACCCCACGAGCCCGGCCGGACCCGGACCCCCGCGAGCGCGAGCCACGAGCGCCTGCCGACAACAACCCCCCCCTCCCCCGGGTCCGCTTCCTGCCACGCCGCCGTTCGCCGTGATCGTGACTGCTACTGCCACCGCAGCTGCAGCTGCCACCGCTGCCACCTTGTGGACGGACGCGTCGCGCCGCGGCAGCAGCAGCAGCAGCACGTCGAGGAGAAACACTCCGCGCGGCGCGGCACGGCGACGGCACAGTTCGCCGCAAGCAAAATCCCTTTGTTCGCTTGCCGATCCGATCCGATTTTCGCGACGCCGCGGTCCTGTCCGTTCGCTGAGCCGCTCGGCCCCGGTGCCGTCCAGCCAAGCCCGTTCATGTCACCGAATACTCTCCGGAAGGAAGACAGCGATAAATGCGGCATTTGGCGCACTAGCGAGCCAGACCAGAGCCGGTGTCATCAGAGCAACAAGGTGGTTGTTTGTTGACGATTCGAGCATCATGTCTCGTGGGGTCTGAACCGGGTTGGCGGTGCCGTCAGGGTACCCGCATTCCGGCCGCGGGGACTTGGGCGCAAGTTGCGAAACCGCCGGGGACTTTGGCAGGTGCCACGGAAGGCTGGGGACAGTTGATATGCACGTGTTGTTATTTACCGACGGTAAACATTACGGCCATGGCGGCGCCGGGGTCCCCGCTTTTTTATAAGCACTATCGCTCCTTTTCGAACTAGAAAATGATCAAGTCACCACAGCTTTCCTGGGGACTCCTACAGCCCAAACAGGAACAATCTGGGAGAGAACACACTCGAACGACAGTAACCTCCAAGTGCGCGGCATCGGCCACAAAGTCGGCGGTTAAAGAGCTTTTGCGGGACTCCTTCGAGACAGGATTAAATTAAAATGCACGTTGTACATTAAGAGATAACTTTTAAAGGCACCATTGTCGTATTCAATATTAGAAACAAAAAAAATTCTCAAGTAGGGTTATGTTACCCATGATAACTGATGTTTGCATCAAGTTTTCTCAGATTCTAACCTTCTAAGATAAGGGGAATAAATGCCATAGTAACACAATTCGTTATAGACTGGGTAAAGCATTAAACAACTTATCCTTTGTTGCAGATGACTGAACACGGGGATTACAATCTTTCGCAAATAGAAGAACTTATATTGTGCGGGCACTGCAGGAGGACATTCAATGATTCAAATCTTGAACCTAAAGATTTGACCTGCAAGCATACTTTCTGCTTGGAATGCATTACAACTGGCTTGGATAAATCTACTTCAGGTTCTGTCAGAGAACGGGAATTGTACTGTGTGCTCTGTTGGAAGTTGACGGAGCTGGCAGAAAACGGACCAGAGGGACTTGAGACCAATGGCCCCAAATTGAATTTAGTGAAGCTGTACATGACGCTGAAAAACAATGGACCCACTTTGACTAATGGAAATGGGCCTCACATCGATCCTACAACGCATGAGGTATGATCTAAAAGCTTCATGGAGTTGATTCTACAAAACTTAATAATCAATGTCAATGTCACTTGCAGGATGACGAAATCGAATTGTGTCTTCCTCACGGTTCTCCATTACGCCTGTGGTGCGCTGACTGTAAGAAGCCTCTCTGCATCGAATGCCAAAATGTGGAACCAGAGAGCCACAAGATATGGACTTTGGACCAGATGAAAAAGATGGTAGCCACTTGATTCTTCACTTTTAATTAAATTTTAAGTACTTCTAACCTTTACTAATCTAAATGATAATTCTAGGCTTCTAAGGAAGTGGCATTCATGACCCACATGGATGATACTGTTCGGCAACTAGCAAAGCGACAGCGTCAATTTTTAATACTTATTCGGGATGCATGTACTGCACTGATAAGGGAGGTGCAATCTAGTCTAGACAGTGACTGGACTGTTGAACCTACGGCTGAAATACGAGATGTCTTAGCTCATATACAACTCGCACTAATGGATGCTAAATCGCCTAAAGAGGTGCATGAACTATTTTCGCTTGCACACCTAAAAAAGCAATCATTGCAGGTAACTAAAATAGATAACTCAATGCTTTTTTTAGGACCATGGATCATGAATGTCATCACCAACTTTATTTTTCTTAATTACAGACCAAGTGTCAGGAGTTGATCATTCAGTGTCAACTCAATGATTTGATTGGACAGTCGGATGCTGCATTTAATTTTGAATCCCTTCATCAAGCTGTTGCAAGTATCCTATCAAGCGACAACGAAATTAAACCAATCCCCTTAAAGCAACCAATTCATGATCCTATCTTGTTCCTGACAAATTATTGCATGTCTCAACTTTACTCTCGGATGCATCAAAGATCCAATGGTGACAGTGCCTTCTTAAGCCATAGCATGCAGCGGCAGTTGGTTATAACCCCACCTGATGTCCTGAATGATTCTTCAAGGCCAAGCATGCTTACTCCAAGTCAAAATCTACCCTTGAGTGACCCTTTAGACCCCTTCATTAATTCTAATAATTCTCAGGTTGAGTATCAACATCAGATAGCTCCACAGCCTGCTTCTGAACCGTTTGATAACCCAACAGAACCTGAACTTTCTCGTCCATCTACCCCACCAGATGCCTTTAGCCCGCCAGAACCCTTTGCATCCCCACCTGCTCAACCTCAACCAGCCCCGAAACCCTTCGTCCCACTTCCAGCAACTACTGCCCAAATAGTGCAGATGAATTCAGTGCCAATGGAACGGGCAGAACCACCTGCACCCATTATTCATCCGCCTGTGCGACCCGTGCCCACAAGATCTCCGGCAAACGTCTCCCCTCGCTACTACTTCAATATAGATATAAGCGGAGTTGCCAAGGGAAGGATTGTAATCGAAACGCGGCCAGATGTTGCTCCTAAAATGTGCCGAAACTTTGACAGACTAACTAATACAGACAGGAAGCCCTCATACAAAGGATGCGCCATATTCCAATGTTGGAAAAACGAATCGGTGAGTAAGCCTCAGCCCTCTCTACCATTGAGAACGAATTTCATGAAATTCTAACTTTTTTTTTTATTTGTTAGGTTATCACAGGTGATTACGAGTATAACACTGGTCGAGGGGGAAGGTCAATCTATGAAGATAATTACTTTCAACCTGATGAGACAAGACTACCCGCAACAAGAGGTGCAGTAGGTATGCGAAGGCAGCAAAAGAAACATGATAATTCTGGATATGTAGGATCCCAATTCCGCATTGTACTTCAGGATACTCTCAACTTCACCGGTATTTTTGGTCAAGTTGTTGAAGGCATAGAAATTGTTGATTTGATCGCAAATCATGGAGATGCAACAGGAAAACCTGTCAAGCCTATTACAATTACTAAATGTGGAAAGTTAACTTAAATTACCTGTGGCCAATTCTTTTTCAAATCTGTGTACAAACTTCTACATTCTTTTGAAATTTAGTTTTAGGTTTTGCTATGATAATATATTATGCAGAACATTTTTTTCCAAATCTGATATTGTGTACATTTCTTTCCTTTAGTCTTCCTAATCAGAATTTTTGGTTATGAAGGCAATCCATTTTAAAGACTGGACCTTAACTCGCATTTAAATTTCAAGAGTCCCAGTAAAACTACATTTTAAGCTTAAGAAAGGGGTAGTTTTTTCAGTTCATTGTGATGTAAGAGTAAGAATAGAAATAAATCATGCAATGTTAACACAAAGTGAGACTTCCTTGATCTTCAATTACATACATTTGTCAATTTAATTACTGTATAAATCATTCCATTATATGGTCGTTCTAATTCTGTTTCAAGACCACCAACTTAAATGTAAGATATATAATTAAGTTGTATAAATGCGTCTAATTCAAACCTTGTCACTTTGAATTTTAAAAAAATTGGTTTTTGTTTGTTTTTTGTTTAAGTTACATTCCATTTTCTGTAGGAATAGTGTCAAGTCAATTGACCTTATAAGATATTTTGCATTTATTTGTTGGGAAAGGACCTGGCATACTGAGTGATCTGTGGTCTTTCACCCTTCCCCTCAGTTTAAAGGAGTAATCTTAAAAATGAAATGAGATTTGTTACTAATGTCCATCAATTTACCAAGATCAGGTTCTCAAGTTATTTTAGTCTGACAAATATTGTATTCTGAGTTTCTGTGACTTTTTCCAGACCTATCAATACAATACATTGACTTAATAACTACAATTTTCCCCCTCCTTTTTCCCCAGTTTTTAAGAATTTTGAAAGACTTATTTTTTTTGAAAATTTTTTGAGAACCAGAAGAGAACACAGTGCCATTGCCATAAAAGGGAAACTTCATGTGAGGCCTCATTTTGTTCTGGTCAAGATGTTTAACTTTATAAGCCTGTGATTTGTTCTTAGGCTAAAGCAAATTGTGCACAACCAAGTGTATGCTGGCCCTACCTTAATTGTTATTCTGTTTTGCACTTAAGAATTAAGTGGTGGATGTTAATTACAAGGTATTCTTACAGTATCTTCCTCTCTTTTACCAGCATTATTTATGTATTGAGTATATTGCCAAGCAAGATGAGCACTATTAGCTTAACTCTTGTACTTATTTTTCTCTACCAAAATTGTGATTAGATTCTGTGTTTTAGAAACCAAAATTCAATCAAACAGAACCAAGATCTTTAAGTGAATAGCATGAATTAAGGAACTTAAAAAATCATTTGTATGTTGAATGTGCTAAAAAGCAAGTAAGGCTATGTGTGAATTCTTCTATCAGAATGCAGTATTGTTCAACAACATTTTGAACGTCATAGTTGGTTATTATAATTGTCTATGTCAATTTTGGTCTAAAACTGGCATGATTTCAAAACGAATTCGAATCCATTTTTTAGGACAAAATTGATTTTCCTATAAGACGTTAGTTGATATATGTTTTTACATGGATATGAGGTGCTTTGAGTCAATTATGCCCGCAATGCAAATAAAATGGAAAACCAGTACCACTTTACTTGTTCATGCTATCCCACTTGTCCTAAATCTGAAGTAGAAAGTGTTCCACTTACCTTGTAGTAAACGTCAGGCACATATTGTTTGTCACTGGATTCACGAATACTTCCCAGCTCAGGAGCATCCTTTGTGGGGACTAGACAACTATCACGCACCAAAGCCATGCATTGGTTTGAAACCTGGTATCCTTCCATGTGGACTTGGTTGGTAGAATCTCCTGTGAAAACATGCAAGGAAAGAATGAATGAGTCTGAATGAAAACTTAGTCACTCTAAAACCACCATCTATGATTGTACCTGTGACACAGACAGTAGCAAATTTGGAACCAAAGTATCCACCAGGTGAGAATCGGCAAGGATTAGGATGCAAATTTTGGAAATGCCCAGCCATTATACATTCTTGAGCAGAGAGGAAATGGCTTTCAATGTTTCTCACATGCTGAACCTGAAAATTAATTGGGGAAGATAATTAAAATTAGACTGAAGCAGGTATTTATAAGCAGGATCTTGAAACTATCTAATTCTCCAGGTTGGCAATCTAAGTACTGAAGGCAAACTTACAGTTCCTCTTTGCATGTTATCTGCAATTAGGTCAGTGAAAATCCATCCAATCCGCTTCATTCCAAGTTGCCTGGCTACATCATCCACCACATCCTCTTTCTCATCAGGCAAGAGTAACGAAACAGAGTCTCTTGAACTTTCCTGGCAAATTTTGGCAGAAGTGCATAATTTGAGCAAAAAAAAAGAGAACATGAAAATAAACACTGTTTTGGTAGCCAAAGCTGTTATACCTGTGGAGGTTCATAGATGGCAGACACATTAGCTCGGATTCCAAGAGGAACATCAGCATGAATTTCGTAAGTACCATATAAGAAACCAATTCTCTGATGTCCTGTCACCCTCCAATAATCCAAGAAACGTTCTACTATTTGAGGGTTTTCAAATGTTATATTGTCAACATGACGGTACACCTAAGGAAAAGATGTCAGAACAGTTTTAACAGAATCAGACATTACTGCATTCAAAGGATTTGGTCCACACGACCAAGTAACAATATTATGAAGATAATACCTGTCGGTTCAAAGTTACAGCATTTGGTTGACACTTGGAGCAAATGCCACGTGGCCATGGTGGATGGTCTTTACAACCTAACTTGATTCTGCAGCTTATGTCTTCCAGTGCCACAAATTTACCTCTGAAAGATCAAATTATCACTTAATGATCAATCAGAATTATAATAATAACAAGAGAATATTCTATTGTTACTTACCTATCAACACCAGCAGTCAATTTTCTCAGATATGAATGAAACGACATGTGTTTAATTTTTTGTTCTTTCAAGTACGCTTCATCAAACGGTTCTAGAGGGGAGCAATGTAAACAGCACGCATTTGCACCATGACGACAACTGAAACCAATGGAGCCTCACTTAAAACAGGCTACTTCACAAAAGGATATTATTGAAAAATATGCAATGCTTTTGACCCTTCCAATTTAAACATACCAGCAAGTAGAGTAAGAGAACACATTTATCAGAAAACATCATATACTTACAATTTATCATCACGATCTCGTTTTATTTTTCCGTCAATTTTCCAAAGTTGCAAATCCACATCATCCTCTTGAGAACCATTTGATGAACTACTTGAAGAAAAACTTGAAGACGCTTTCCATTGCGATGTTTGGCTGCTGCTAGTCGACGGCTCTGACTTTTCATGCTCCCCAGATCCAGCTACAATTTATGGGCATAAAAAAAGAGTAAAGCCATTAATATATAAATAAAGTTACAAGGCTCATAATTCAAAGGTTGCCTACAGTAAAATTAGCAGTGTTATCATTTTGATTGTACCTGACGGAGTGATGCTTGTATGAGAGTTCATAGGGGAATCAATGGGCCACAACAGAGCCCCATTAATAGGTGCTAAGTAAATGAGATCTCCATGGTTAAGACCAATGCTTTTCAAGGTTTTGCTCCTGGATGAATTGATTTCATCCTTATTCCCTCGCTGACGAAAAAGAGCAAAGCAAAATCCACTTAATCCGAAGGCATCGTGAACCTGTGATGAAATTATTGTCAATAAATAAATTTGAAAAGTAAAAGCAACTTCCTTGAAAAAGTTGTAGCTGTGTAAAGAATCACTTTCACTACAAACGCACTTTAAAAAATAAAAAAAATAAATAAAAAACACAAGAAAAGGAAAAGAAGATGAGGAGAAACAACCTTTTGAAACAAATCCATGGTTGAATCGAGAGGGTCACATTCTACTCTTCTTGTGCCTTCAGATGACTGGACTCGTAGCAACTGAAAATGAATACACTTGAATTAAAATGTGTTCTTATCTTCATCTACGAAAACAAACCCAGAATATAAGTGGACACTGTACAGATCTCGGTCTGTATGAAATTTCCATTGTCTGAGCATCTTCACAAAAAATTTAAGACCCATTACCTTCCCATTTTAGGTGTTAGACTGACATTGACAAGTGAAAATGACATTTCATTGTTCTATGAAAACGCAGGGCTTCAATGTAAACAGTTTGCAGACAGCAAATGGAATGAATGACGGTGCCGCGACTGAGTGCGCGTAAAATAATGATATATAAAGGCCTCAATTCATTAACAGGTAAAATCGTCTTGATGAGGTGGAAATAACAAGAGAAATATAAACAAAAGTGAGGTTAGTAGCCGTATAAAACTCCCCTGCAGAACCCACCAGCATAGCCCTGGTTTTCAGGTACTACTTATACACAGGGGTTCAATCTGCCTGCCATGATAAAATCAAAGGTTTCTCTACGACGGGACCTCGAAATAAGAGTTGCAGAGGCCGACATAGGCCTAAAATCAGACAATAATGGTGACGAAGCATTTAAATTTTACTGTAGCTCTAGTTTCTTGGGTTTAAAATGGGGAATGAGGCAAAGCGGGAACACAACCGAGGAGAGTGACATAATTCCACGAGGTACAAACGGTCACTCACAATTTTCCTTTTTGACATTTTGAGAGGATCCTTTATAGTCCGAGTGGGTTCGAATCAGCTGTTACAACAGTTTCGGCAGCGCTGTAGTTTTGTTTTCTTCCCATACAGGAAACAGGACAAAAGAACATCGGCACTCTAGAAATTTCTCATGAAGGTGGTTTCCTGGGTCATGAAGAGCGTTTTCTCAACCGAGCCACCGATCTGCTAGCTCAGTGTCTGCAATTCTGCGTAAATTTTACTCTGTTCTCGTCAGGAATTAGGCTTTTAGTCGAATCAGGTAAGTTTGTCTGTGAAATAGTTATCTGTTAGATTTTATGATGAACAACCTTTATGTCATTCGAGTTAACATAGCCTCGATAGTAGAAGATCGTACACTTAACCTATGTTACGTGGATTTCCGTATTTCTTTTTGATTGTTTTTTTATTGGAATGATGACATACGCAAATGGTATGATGTATGCGATGTAATATTTCACATGTAGCGTCTTTCGTCTCGGATAGTGCATCTTCTGACCTGTTTCGGATTTTGCATTTTGTCCTATAGCATCGATGTGTCCTTCTTCATGACAGCTAGAAATTATTTATTTTAATGTCAATTTTTTTTAATAACCCAGGCTTGCTTTGCCTTCTTTGTGTATTTCAAGCACTTAATAATACCACTGTTTTCATGATGAAAAGTATGATGATGGTTTTGGGTTCTCATGTGAAATAGGATCTGTCTACATTATATTTAGTATTTTTTATGTTATTGATTGGTGTTCAGATCTCATATGCTTGAAGTCTCTTGGAAGAATCTATGGAATCAGAAGCTGGACTTGGGTCAAGTCTTGGACCTGCAGAGTCTGAATTTATGTTGAATTTTAGGGAGATGCCACTTTGACTTGTCGGAGTATAACAGTATCACGCCTCGCCTTGCCATCCGCGACGCTCATAGACAGCTTTCATGGATCTGCACCCACCTGTCGTGGGGCGGGGCGTTCGGGTCCCAGCTAAAGGAGGGGGTTGAAAAGAGGTTGAGGTCATCCTATTTATATGGGGATGTAAACCCGCGCCGTGACTGTCACACTCAGGTGTCTGTCTGGCAAGAGCCATGTGCCGTGTGGCTGGGGCCAGAGGGCCGGGCACGACCAGGGCGACGAGGGCGACCTGGCGCGGCTTCAAGCCTCCTCAAGAACCCCCTCCTTGACCGCGGCCCCGCGCCTCGCCGCGCTGCACGTTGAGCCCCATTCAGTGGTGACGCGGCGCGGCGTGCTTCGGTCGCCTCGGTGCGCCTAGAACAAACCGACGCAGGGGCGGCAGATGAAAAAAAGGGGGCGTGTTGTTTTGGCGGGAGTTTTGTCGCCGAGGGTGCGAGGGCTGGCCTGCCAGGCGCGGTGTTTCATCGGGTTGTCATTTCTCACCTGCTCTCCCCCCCCCCCTCCCCCGGCTGCAGTTTGGCGCACTCTCCCAGCACTTACTGCCCCCTCTCCGCGGTGCTGCGCGTGGTCAGCTGCACCTAAGTCGCTCTCTCTCTCTCTCTCTCTCTCTCTCTGACGCCCACCAGCCCGCCGGCCCGCCGCGAGCGAGACAAGGACAGCACGCCCGCAGGTGCGGCGGCGCGGCCAACGGCAGCCAACGGAGGGACGGCGATTTAGTGACCCGCGCGCTAAGCCAAGCGGTGGGTTTGGCGCGGTAGTGGGGCTCGACGCGGAGCGCGGAGCAACACGGAGTAGCCTCTTTGCCGCGCAGTCACAGTGGATCGCGTTCCTGCCTCTCGGCGGCCGGGCGGCCGGGCAGTACCGCAGCCCCGGCAGGTGCGCTGAGGTGCGCGTCAGAGTCCTCCGCAGTGGCCGGAGCCAAGTCCGAGGCGTCCCTCGTGTCAGCGTCATCGCGTCGTCTGCTTCTCCTCCTCGTCGCCATGCCGCGCAGGTAAAGCAAGGCGAAGCGCGGACCAAGGCCCCCGGCGATACTCCGCGTGCGAGGGGCAGCCCGGCACACAGACAGTGTGTCGTCGCTTGCCGCTGATTATCCTGATAAGTGCTGTCGCTGCACCTCTATTGCGCCATGATCCAGCCGTGTGGCCGTGCCCTATATTGTAAAGTCTCTCGCAGGCGGAGTAGCTTTGCGGGTCCATTGTTTTGCAGAGGGGGTTGGGGGTGGAATCGGGACTCTAGACAGCATGGCGCGTGTTGTCATGTCTTTTTTACGCTGGTTTGTTGACGTGTTTGTTTTGATTTTGTGCAACGTCCTGTCCTCTTGTATGTTGCAGATCGCGAGCCATGGACGACGTTCCCTCTGACGGCCACCCCGTCAAGTTGTACATCTACGACCTGTCCATGGGGAAGGCCGCCCTGTTTTCAGGGTTGCTCGGTAAGTCGGCAAGCCGGAGAGGCTTGGGCCGCCGGCGGCCGGCGCACAGTGGGCCAGATGACCGGCGCAAGCGGTCAAAACTCTAGACGCGTTTTGAGCTCCAGAGTCGCTACACAGGACTCGATCCGAGCTTCCAATCCATTGGTGGGGTCTCACGTGGATTCGAGTCCCATTGAGCGACTCTGGAGCTCAAAACGCGTCCAGAGTTTTGGCCGCCTGCCCAACAGTGCGGTGAGGTGACCGCCGCCGAGCGCCTGGTGGCGGGCCGCGCCGTCCCGCGCGCGTGTGGTGCGGCACAGCATCGCCGAGCTCACGGTCTGGTTTCCTCGCAGGTCGCCAGCTGGACGGGGTGTGGCACACCTCCATCGTGGTGTACGGCCGGGAGTACTACTTCGGCAGCTCGGGCGTCCAGGACTCGGACCCGGTAGGCATCGTCGGCGGCGGCGGCGGCAGCCAGACTGATTCCGCACAGTCGTCCACCTACACGGGACGCCCAATGAGTACGATAGAAACGGAGCGACGAAAGAGTCGTGCGGAACCGCGCCCTAGTGGCTCACCGCTCACCTACTCATCCCAGGGGTTGTTGTTGTTTGCGCTGCCGGTTACGGAAACAGGGCTTCCTGCCGCCCCCGCCGGTGTTTTTGTCGCGTCGCCACCGAGAGACCGGGGGCGGCGGGCCGAGGGCCGCGATGCGCGCAAGTCGTTCATTGATATATTTTTAAACCGAGTCGCGCCTGCATTGTGTTTGTTGCCGTGAGTCAGCAGGCCTGTTACACCGGGCCAATCATCGCATCGCGGTGACGTCATCGTCCTCCTGACGTGTCTCTGCGGCATCATGACGCGCTGGATCCGGCCGATCGCCGGCGCGGGGGAAACTCACGCACGCCCTGGCAGTGACGCGGGACTCATTCCGAGCCGCGGACCTTCCTCTCGCTCTCATGTAGCTCTCATGGGTGTAGAGGGAGACGGCCCGGCGTGGCGGCGTGGCAGTGGGACTGCCTGACACGGCCCTCGTCGTGTTGGTGCCCGCCCAGGCTTTGGTTTGTTGGCCCCCAAGTGCGTCGCGACGCCGGTCCGCGAAGTGACCCTCGAGCGGCGGGGGCGGGCCGGGGGCTCTTGTTGGCAAGTGCCGTCGCTGGCCGTGCGTCGCTGTGCTTGGCTCCTTCACGTGAGGAGTGAGCGAGTCCCGTAAACACGTGTGGCGGCGGGTGTGGCGGCGGCGGCGGCGGCGCGGGGTCCATGATGGAATGTGTCTCACTACGCGCGCTCTAAGTTTGGCCCGGCAGCCGGCCTCTATTTTTGCCCACGCCTTCCCCCTCCACGCTCGCACCCCTTCTCCGCCCCTGCCGCCGCGGGCGTGCGTTGCGCGCACCGCGCAGGGGCGGCCGGCCGGCCAGAGCAGGACGGATCGCCGTGCAGGAGAAGTCCCTACCCAGCGTTCGCAGCCTTCGACGGGTAAATGTTGTCGGGTTGATGCTACTGCTGGGGTGTGAATGAGTGAAGTGCAGTCAAGTGTTACGATTGAAGCGCCCCGCGTGGGCGTGTCGTGTGTAACGTGCGGCGTGTCGCCGGGAGTGAGTCGTAACGATGTGCGTGCGCGGCGTGTGTGCGTGCGGTGCAGTGAGTGCCGAGACAGGCCAGGCAGGCAGGCCAACATGGCGGCCCTCGCAGTGCGTCGTGTTGCTTGAAGCCCCCTGCAGCGCCGAGCGGTGGCCACTGCTGGGGCGCCTGCCCCCTAGCCTCGCTACAGTGGCGTGTGGTCTAGCCAGCCTAGAGCCCTAGCCCTGCTAGCCGCTCTCGAGTCAGTGACCTGCTTGCTGCTAGGGGGGGCCGAACCCCTACCGTGCTGTCCGCTTTAGAGGTGGTTGCTACCCGGGTTGCGCACGGCCAGCGCCCGCTTCTCACCCCCTTCCCCCCCCCCCTCCCCATCGTCACGTGGGAGCCGGCGCCGGCAAGGTGCCCGCCATTGTGCCCGTCCTGGTGTCGTCGGGGTCGCCGTCGGGGTGATTCACCCGTTGACGTATGGTTGTTGTTGTTGCAGAGTGGCACCATCCTCGGCAACCCCCTCAAGACACTGGACCTGGGCAACACGTTCATCCCGAAGCAGACCTTCCTAGACTACATCACCGAACTCAACGAGTCCACTTTTAGGTCGGTACAGTTGTCCATTCCTCGCTTCCTCCGTCGCGCGGGGGGGCTATTTCGGCCCGGCGCTCTTCTTGGCCCCGGCTTTGTTTGTCATTCCGCTGCTTTCGGTCTGTTTCAGAGGGTCGACCTACGACCTGTTTAGCCACAATTGCAACAATTTTAGCAACGAACTAGCCCAATTCCTCGTAGGACAAGAAATTCCCAAGTACATTTTAGATCTCCCTCAAGAAGTTCTTAGTTCGTAAGTATCGGAGGGCGTGGCGATGAACGCTGTTCGCACTCCGGAGCTGGACTTTCAGTGGTGGTCTCTTTTCTCTCCTGCAGTCCCATTGGCGCCTTGCTGCAGCCGCTGATCGCGCAGATCGCCGCCAGCGGGCACAACATTCCCAACTTCCACCTCACCACAGGGCCCTCGGCGGCCGTGCGGGCGCGGGGAGACTCGCCGGACCTCGTCAAACTCAACTCGGACATCGAGGAAGCAAGGTGAGGAGGGACGGGCCGCGCTGTGAGCTCTGCGGCTCTGCGGCGGCAAACCAACCCTAGCGCTCTCGAGCCGGCCAAAATTACGGACGGGTTTTGAGCTCCAGAGTCGGTAAATGGGACTCGAACCGAACGCTTGACCCCACCAATGAACTGCTCTCCGAACGAGGAATCCATTGGTGGGGGTCACATGATCGAATCGAGCCTCATTTAGTGCTCAAAACGCGTCTAGAGTTTTTGCCGCCTGCGCCGGTCTTCTGGCTTACTGTTTATATGGATAACTTAAGACTGTGCGTATGGCACCGTCAGGTTCATAGATACACGCGGACACCATACTGCATCAGATGACGGCGTGCCTCTGGTTTACCTCGAATTTCTTTATCAACTGTAAATTTTGTGATGGTGTAACAACGCTGAAATGCACGAAACTGCACGCATTCACTAACACAACCACTAAGTCACGCATGCGCGGTTCTTTGGGGTTGATCGCAATTCCTTAGAACTGTCCAAGTCATCATGAATTGTACTGCATACTGTAAAGTTATTGGCCGTTATTACAACTTTTGTACGAAATATTGACCAATCCACATTAATGTCGTGAACACCTATATGCCCAATGCTTCAGAAATTGTCCCCGTTTTGGCTTCTCTCGCTCATGCCTCTTTTTCCGTTTTTTGTGTGTTTTACAACAGGAAACCGCCTCCGTCGTAGATCCAAACCCCCGATTACCTCAACTTTGTCTTTTTATCAACTCAGACATAGAAATTAATTATTTTTTTTTTGTGCTGCCAAATACACATCAGTATTTTCTTCCTGTTCTGTGGTTTTTAATGTAAAGTAACTTAAACGTATTACTAAAGAATAAATCATTCCTTAACTAATCGTGTTTTTCTTGTGTGCAACCTTAACACTCCTTGTAGTTTCCACACAAATGACAAACGCTCCTCTGTAATTTTTTCAAATTTGCTGCTACGCACCAACTTGACTTATTATTGCACTAATGGCTGCCCTTGTTTTCACTAACCACAACCAATTTGAATTGGGCACAATTGACATGACTTCATAGTCGACGAGAATAAGGCTTTGCTCTTTGCACGGACGGTCTGTCACGTGGTGCAATGCAAGCATGGCAGAGCCGGGCCCGCGAAATTAAAAGTTCTTATTATAGAGGGTGGCCAAATGTGGCAAATTTAGGCACACTTTTACATGCACCCTTTGTGGGGGAAAAATATGTGGGGCCATATTACACACAGCACAACTGAGGGTTAAAATCATCGCTTCTCTGAATTTACTCTACGCAGACTCTTCGTTTTAAAAGTATCAAGACTGCGTTTTATTTTATTTTTTATTTTTTTTTGTTAACATTTTGGCGGGCCGACCAGCGCCACGCTTCTCACGGCGTTCGTTCCGACAGGCTAGAGGCGCTGCGTCTGGCCGAGAAGCGCAACCGGATCAGCGAGAAGATCGCCAAGCGCGAGCGGAAGGAGCAGCGGAAGAAGCGGCGGGAGAGCTTCGCAGCAGAGCAGGACCCGGACCCTGCTGGTGGTGGTGGTGGTGGTGATTCCAGGTTCGCGTCCCGTCCGCCGCCGATGCTATTTTGTTTGTTTTTGTTTTACGAGGGGAACGCTCAATGAGCTGTCCCCCCAGCGGGGCAGGACGGGAGGGCAGCGCACAGTGGCCCTGATTGCCTCGTGGTTAGAGAACTGCGGCCAGCCTGTGCCGTCCCCCCCAGTCCTAGCCGCGGCGCCGTGGCGTGGAGTGGTGTGTTCGTTCTGCTTGTGTGTCGCCCTGGCATGCTCCCCCGTTCCTCCCTTGCAGTGATCCCTCGATTGACTCACAGTGTGCCGTGAGGTTGATGCCGCGCCGCCGACACTGGTCACTGACTCGCGGCCTTCCCTGCGGACAGGCGGCGCTCCCTGATGGCCGACACGGAGGTGAACGGCGGTGGCCGCGCCGACACTGAGTCCCCGGCACGCGAGACGCGCAAGGACGGCGGCAGCATGGTGTCGGTCCTGGAGGAGCAGGAGAAGCGCGAGCGCGAGGAGCGGCGCCAGCTGGAGGAGGAGAAACGCATGCGCGACCCTCCCATCGTCTTCCGGGAGGCCTGCGACGTGAGTACGCTGCCGTGTGCACAGTGGGCCATCCCGGACGCGTTTCGAGCCCCAGAGTCGCTAAATGGGACTCGAACCGAACGTGTGACCCCACCAATGGATTGCTCTCCGAACGAGGAATCCATTGGTGGGGTCACACGTTCGATTCGAGCTCAAAGCGCGCCTAGAGTTTTGGCTGCCGGTCTTCTAGCCCACTGTGGTGTGGCTCGGGTTGGAGCGAGAGGCGCGCTGACGGCGACCCCTGTCCGCAGCTCCGGGTCGAGTTCGACAAGCTGGTGGGGCTGATTGACGGCAAGATGAACGCGGACGAGCAGCAGTCACTGGAGGAGCTGCACCTGTACATGCTGGAGGACGAGGGCTCGTGGGCGCTCGGTGACGGCTTCCTCAACTTCATCGGTAAATGGCGGCGGCAACAAGCAGGTCGTCATGCCGGCGGTGCGACTGTGACTAACGCCGCGTGCTCCGCGTGCTGCAGGCCGCCTGCTGCACGACAAGACGCTGCCGTGCGAGGTGCGCGTGCACACGCTGCACGTCCTGGCGCTGGCCGCCCTCAAGGACGACTCCATCCTGCTGCTGCACCAGGACCGCCGTGAGCACGTGCTCATGAACTACGCCTTCGACGTGGACCGGCTGTCGCTCGATGAGCAGCAGGCGCTCGCGCTATTCGTAAGGATCTGCGTCGGAGCAGCGCGCAGTGGGGCACCTGGCACGTTTTGAGCTCCAGAGTCAATAAATGGGACTCGAACCGAACGTGTGACCCCACCAATGGATTCCTCGTTTGGACAGCAATCCATCGGCGGGTCACACGTTCGATTGAGTCCCATTTTAGCGACTCTGGGGACCAAAACGCCTCTAGAATTTTGGCCGACTCAACGGTCTTGTGACCCACTGTGGAGCGTTTCGGTGTGGTTGCTTTGAAAGCGCCCTAATTGCGGCGGGGACTGCGCAGGTGTGCAATCTGTTCGAGAACCTGAGCAGCTCCGAGTGGCTGCTGTACATCTCCGAATGGCAGTACTGCAACAACAACATCAGCAACATCCGGGTCACCACCAAGGTGGCCGTCAACTCGCTGCTCGCCGAGGACCCTATCCTCAGGGACAGGGGCTCTGCCATCATCCACAACCTGGCCTGCAAGGAGGTAAAAACCGTGGTCTGTATCTGCACTGGGTGACCCTGCCCTCTCCGCCCCGCCCCCTAATGCCCTTCATTATAACCGAGTTTTAGTTGTTTTCCATCGACGCACTTGCCACTGCAGCACTTTTAGCAGCGGGAGCGCTACTAGCGGTAGATTTCATCGAATGGGCACGAAAGCCACCCGTTGATCTAAGGAAACTCAGATCGTGAACCCAGTGGCGACAGACACAGACATGATGTGCACGGCTTTGCAGTACACTGCAGGACAGAACCAGATATATTGTACAAAGATTTGCCTCGGTGTTTTTGGTTTTCTCTTTTTCCAGAAAATGTTACAAAACGCAAGTCTTAGAAGACTTTTGCCTCGCGGCTCCAAATCAAAGGTAGCGCATAGTCGCCAATGTTTTTTTTCTTATCTAGTGTAGGTTCCTTTGAATGTTGCTGTTTTTCTGCATTTGGCTAGGCCACTCTGGAGGCCAGGGGGTTGACACCTTCGCTTGCTGACCGGCCGAGTAGGGCCTGCACTGAAGGTCTGCTGAACGTTAGCGCGCTCGGGTTCACAACCAAACGTGCCTGGCATCTCTCACTTTTGTTTTTCTTGGCATCCTCCCTGTCCCCCTGTCGGCCCTGCCGCCCTTTTCAATGGCCCGAATGGCTTGCTGCTTTGGTCGTATTGCACCGTATGTCTGTGTCTGTAGTGTTATTGCCCGCCGAAAGAGACCGAAATGTCGGAGAAAGAAAGTATGTTCGCTCTGGGGAATGAAAGGTCCTTGAGACGTGACCACGACGGCTAAAGCAACTGTTCGACTTTGTTCTGACAAATTCTGTAGTCGCCACGTTTCTCGCGCCGCTTCGCCGCGCGTGGTCCGGACCTCGCGAAAAGGATGTGGCGGACGTGTCTGTGCGCCGCACTGCATCGCACTGCATCATCGCACTAACTGCAAATAGTCTGCCTGTTTTCGAGTCCGCCGTTCTGAACGCTCTGACAAGCCTCTCTTGGCAGTCTTGACCCTCCTCTCTGGGGCTGGCCGCTCGCGCACAGTGGGCCACAAGACCGGCGCAGGCGGCCAAAACTCAAGACGCGATTCGAGCTCCAGAGTCTCTTAACAGGACTGGAACCAAACGTGTGACCCCACCAACGGATTCCTCCTTCTGTGAGTAATCCATTGGTGGGGTCACACGTTCTGTTCGAGTCCCATCCCATTTAGCGACTCTGGAGCTCAAAACCCGTCCGGGATTTTGACCGCCTCCAACGCTAAGGGTCTATTAAGGCCTAAAAGCGCTGGTGGTGCTACTGCTAATGATGATGATGACCGGTATTCTGGCCCACTGTGTCCCGTGCGGCCCGCCCCACGGAGACCCTCCCCGCCCCCCGCCCCCGCCCCGGCCGCCCCCGGCCCGCCCTCCCGGTGACGCTCGGCGCTGCTGCCGCAGGTGTTCGACGACGTGGCCGTGGAGCTGGCCATGGCGCTGCTGCAGTTCTTCAACAGCAACCCCGGCGAGGAGCAGCTGTTCCGCACCATGAAGGCGCTGGCGCGGTTCTGCCAGGTGGCGCCCAGCGACGTGCCGCAGCTGGTGCAGATGATCGGCCCGGAGCCCGCCAAGTTCAAGGGCACCTCGAAGCGGGTGGACGAGCAGATCCAGGCGGTGCAGAGCAAGATGCGCTGAGCGGCGGCGACGCGGCGACGCGCCGCACGCACGTCCGACTGACTGAAGGCCTGAGGGCGCGCCGACGACGAGACGGAGACGACATTCTGGCGGGTCGCGAATAGACTCTCCGGTGCGCCATATGAGACATGGTAGGCAAGTTCTGTGATGTAAATTAGTAAATGAGTCATTTTTATTGTTTTCCTGTTCAAATTTTAGCAGTCACGCGTTGCTGTCGTTGTTGACTTTTTTTTTTGCACTGTGTTCCGCGCCGCGTACTTACACTTTCTCATTATGGTCAACCTTTTTACGGGGTTGTCGTAGCTTTTGCATTTTTGTACAGTCGTTTTTTTTTTTGCATTTGGCGTTTCCGCTGTGGCGGGCGCGTTCAGGGTGCAGAGGGGTACACTGTATACTTTTACCATGAAAGCCTATTTATTTTTCAAGAAAAGTTGTATGAAAATAAATTATAATTATGTACAAGTGATCCGAATGTTGGAAAGCTAACATGGTTTTCGATTAATGATATTTGTATGTCTGTATTATTTTATGTGACAACTATGAAATAAAATGATGAAATATCGGCATGGAATGTGTCAAACACATGGACAGCGTCCCCGTTTATTTGGCCTGCCATCCCGGATGAGAAAGAACCTGGTGCCGGCGGACGGCAGCAGGGCGGCCTCGCACTGCACAGTGGGCCAGAAGACCGTTAAGGCTGCCAAAATTCTAGACGCTTTTGGAGCTCTGGAGTCGCTAAATGGGACTCGAATCGAACGTGTGACCCCACCAATGGATTGCTCTCCAAACGAGGAATCCATTGGTGGGGTCGCAAGTTCGATTCGAGTCCCATTTAGCGACTCCAGACCTCCAAACGTGTCCGGGAATTTGGCCACTTCAACAATCTGTGCACCGCGCAGTGCGACCAGTCCCCGGGAATCGGCGGCAGTGTCCTCTTGGGCGAGGAAGATGAGCACGCGCCGGAAGTGGTTTGCCGCGAACCGGAAGTGGCCCGCCGCGCACCGGAGATAGCTTGGCCGCGTCAGACGGCGCTGTCGTTGCCGGCGTCTCTCAGGATGATCTTGCTCATGAGGGCGTAGACGCCGCCGCCGACGCCCAGCATGGCGATGCCCACCAGCAGGGCGATGGACCAGGCCGGGATGGCCGAGCCCCCTGCAGCAGCGACCGACCAGTGAGTCAACAAGTCGTGGGAATGGGATGCCAAGTGGCGGTTCGCCGGGTTTGCGCAACATGACATTTTTGAGCGGTCTTGTTTTTTTTTTGTTGTTGAGATTTTTTGAATACGGCTAGACACAAGGTCATCATTAGGATAACTTCAGTTCAAAATTCACTTTAAAAAAAAAAATAATTAAGGAATTTTGTGCTCCTATCTGTTAGCCTTACGAAATATAGGCACCCAAAACGTCAACAAATGTTAATTTGGCACGCCCTGGTTCGCGCGTGGTTGGAGCTACTCACTGTAGTACTGGCGGGTGATGGCCTTGCGACCGCGCAGGACCTTCCTCCTGGCGTCCACGTCCTCGACCAGCAGGCTGAGCACCACTGCAAACAAGGATCACACATAGAGCGCGCTGCCAACGCGCCCACGCCGCGCCTTGCGCCCGGCGCACAGTGGGCCAGAAGACCGGCGCAGGCGGCCAAAACTGTGGACGCGTTTGGAGCTCGTTCGGAGTCCCATTTAGCGACTCTGGAGCTCGAAACGCGTCTAGAATTTTGGCCGCCTGCCCACTGTGTGGCGTGAGAGAGGCGCCATTGCGACACCAAACTAGGGCTGGTACTTACACATGGCCACGGCCAGAAGATAGAAGCCCGTCTTGAGCCTCATGGTGCGGACGGAGGGCGGCGCACGGAACCTGGACTCGATGGCCGCGACGACGGTGGCGACGCGGAGCAGACGAGGCACTGGGCTGGGAGCGGCCGGCCGCTTCCTTCACGCCGGAATCTTATCTTATCGCGACCCGCGGCCCGCGGGACGGGGACAGGTGCAGGGCGGGGCACTGACTCACGCACGGTTTGGGGAAGTTGTGCGCGAGTTCTGGTAAAGCTTTACCATGGTCACGGTTTTTTATTTTTATGGTGAGGATAGTGGCTTTTATATAGGGGGAGTTTAAGAACTATAAACGAAGTCACTTGTCAAGTTTTGACGAATTCCGATCATCGAAGGCTCATCGTGATCAAGGCGCGTTACGTCGGCCATCTGCCCGCCTTGACGCCGGCCGCGGTTTTGGATGGGTGCCGCATGGCGAGCTGGGCCAGGGCGGCCAGGGCGGAGGGGTGGTGGGGGTGGCGGTGCAGGGCATGATCGTGGTCAGTTTGGCAGCCGAGTGAAGAGCTGCTGGCGGTCGCCCCGCGCCGCCGCTAAACGAGCCTCAGCCCCCCTCCCTTTTTTCCCTCCCCCGCGTGCGCGGCTGGCGGCCGCGGGCCGGCCGACGCCACACTCCCCCGTACTCGCGTCCCGTCCGTCCCGTCGCGTCCTCCCGGGTGCGCGTGCACCGACGCCACCCCGCCGCGAGCCGCCGCCCTCGCCAGGTCCGCGTAGAGCCGTCGTCGTCGAGCACCCCGTCGTCGCGATCGGGAAGGCCGCCGCCTCCGCGTGCATCCCCGGCGGGCATGGCCGCGCACTGCAGACTGTAGTCGGCGGCCGCGCAGAGCAGCACCAGACCCGCGTCTAGATCAACAGGTACGCCCCCGCACGGTGGGCCAGAAGACCGGTGCAGGTGGCCGAAATTCTTGACGCGTTATGAGCTCCAGAGTCGCTAAACAGGACTCGAACCCGAACGTGTGACCCTACCAATGGATTCCTCGTTCAAAGAGTCCTGTTAAGCGACTCGAGCATCCGGCCCACTAGTCCGGCTAGTCCGGCCGCCGGCCTTGATAACGCTGCCACCCCCGGCCCGGCGGCCCGGCGCATCACACATCCTGCGCTGCCGCAGGGAAGGACCTTCGCGAAGACTATTTTTGTCGCCGGGTCCGCCGAGCCAGGCGTCTGGCTGCTGCTCCTGCCGGTCCCAGTCATCACCGCCATTGTTTGTGTCTTTAAGGAGTGTACATCAGTGTGTGTATGTGAGAGAGAGGGGTGGGTGGGGCAGTGCGAGTGTGCGAGTGAGAGGCAGAGAGCGGCGCGTTGACGGCGTCGTCGCCGACGTCCGTCTCTGCAATGTGTCGAGGCTGCGCCGCTCGGTCCGCGTAAACATAAACAGTCATCAATTTCGTGTGGCGGCATACTCTCACATTTTTAGGGGTAGAGGGGGCGAAGAAGGGGAGTCCCTGCGCAAGAGCACTGTGGGGTACAGGTCCGTCATGCTGCAGGTTCCAGGATGAAGTGGGCGCCGCCGTCGCCGGCCGCGGACGCCGACCACGTCCGCCTGCTGCCGCCTCCATGGCTCCGGCCCCGGGCGCACTCGGACTCGGGGCTCAACCTGGGTGAGCTGCATTCTCCTATTGTGACCGAGGGACATTCGCTGCGCTGAAAAGTCCTTAACGCTAACGCACAGTGGGCCAGAAGACCGACGCAGGCGGCCAAAACTCTAGACGCGTTTCGTGCTCTAGAGTCGCTCAACAGGACTCGAACCGAACGTGAGAACCCACTGACGGATTCTTCGTTCGGAGAGCAATCCAGTGGTGGGGTCACACGTCCGGTTCGAGTCCCATTTAGCGTCTCTGGAGCTCAAAACCGATCCGGAATTTCGACCGCCTGCGCCGGTCTTCTGGCCCACTGTGTAACGCCTGGCAGTTAGTGAAAGGTTGATTTGTGTTTGGTGCGCAGCGGCCGCCATCGCGCCCCTGCCGCTGCGCGTGCTGAACGTGCCGCCCAGCAAGCGGCAGAGCATCGCCATCCCCGGCGCGTCCTCGTCCGAGTGGCGGGACTGGAAGGAGGAGTCGTGTCGCCGCAACGTGGCCGAGCTGCTCGCCCGCCACGTCCTGGACATCACCACCGCCACCACGTGAGCATCCATCGTCCCTCCCAAGAAAAGGCGTTTCTTCAATCGACAAAAGTTACTCGCAAAAAAGTGAATTTATTTGGAAAATCCAAGTAAATTCACTTGTCGCAAGTATATTTATGCTGGTTCAAGAAAGGACTTTTTTTGGGGGCGCAGACAGACGGCAGACATACCCATTCCGAGAGTTGCACACTCATGGCGCGTCCCGTTTACGTGCGAGAGACGAAAACAACTTTCGGAATCAGTGTGAAGGGAAGGCCGCGCTCTCAGGCGGCGGTCGGGCGCTACTCCGCCCTCTAGTGCGGAGTATCGCCGCGGCCCCAGTCGGGAATCACCAGAGAGGCCACAAGTATAATCAGTCCGGACGGCCCGGCTCCCTCATCCCACATGATTGGCGTAGGCGCGGCTCGCTATTGAGACTGGTCTCCACCCGCTCCCCGCCCCGCCGCAACGCAACAGGCGATCGGCCGCACCTTTGTTTCCGGAGGGGTGGCGCGGCGTGGGCGCTGCGATGGCGAGGCCTCGGGAGGAAGTGTCCGCCCTGCGCCTCCACTGGCTGCAGCCGGATGTCCGGGGGCGTCCGCGCTCTCCTCCCCCGCCCCGTTTGAATCACGCGCGCTCTCCGCCTTCAAGGCCAGGCTGCTCCCCCCCCTCTCCCCGCGGAACTGCGGCTGCGGCAGGAGTATCGACGTATCGACCGGCGGGCCGCAGGGCGGTAGGCTGCCTCAGGCGGGGACGGCGCTACCCCCGCCCACGCGCCCCCAGTCAGCCAACGGGCGCCGCGCTTCGCCCAGCGGCTCCGTGGGGCGGAGGCCTGGCTCCAACCCCAGCACCCTCTAGGTGTTGAGTCAGTGCTGCCCTCTGGATTCGTTTGCTCACTTTTCCGACGTTAGAATAGTTTCCCTGTCGAGTTCGGGTGGGTCTGACGCTGTGCAAAATTTTTCCTGGTCAGCCGCGGCCGTGTGTTGCAAGGGTCCGTCCATCCGCACAGTTTCCGCCGGGATGGCCGCCGCGCGGGGTGGGACCGCGCCGCGAGAAGGCGGTGGTGCCGTGTCCTGGGATCAGATGTCCCCCGCCGAGGCCCCCGCGGCCCCCGCGGCCCCCGCCCACTGAGCCAGCCCGCCAGCCAGCCCGTCGCCAGTGCGGCTGCAGCTTGTTGTGGTCCTCGCGCCTCAGCCGTGGCCTGGACGGGGAGGCTGCCCGGAGGCTGCCCGGAGGCTGCCCGGAGGCTGCCCTGGACCTGGACCTGTGTGACGGCCTGGGGTGCTCCTCCTAGGCCGTCCCTCGTCGCGGACGGTCTGCTCGTTCTCCTCGACGCTCCGCGGGGAGTCGAATCCCGAGATCAGGCTCCGTGAGCTGCTGCGGGCGGACTCCCCGACGGCCGCGCTGCCGCCTGGGCGCGCCACTCCGCACCGCGTGCTCGCCGTGGTCGACGCCGTGGTCCTCGTGGGCGACGCCTGGAGGCGTGCTGACGTCCTGGCGCCGCACCAGGCCGAGCCGTGATATGGGGCACGGCGGGAGCGCGACCCCCAGCGCTGTGCTGGCAGGGCTGGCGGGGCTGACAGTGCTGACGGAGGGCCGCCCGCAGCACGCGGACGCCGTCTCTTCACCCCTGCAGGCGTAACCACGGCGTCGCCATCACGAGTCTAAGCCTCACCACACGGCGGTAAGCACGGCCTCCGCCATCCCCGCAACGCTTGCATCGATTTTTATCTGGTTTCATCTCGGCGCGCGGCGCGGCCACGGCGACGGCCAGCTTCGCCTCGGCCAGGCTGGCGCTGCGCCGAGCGGGCCGCCTGCAGGGTAGGCCGAGCGCGGCGCCGGCGAGTGGAGCGGGACGGCCTACCCCGCGGGCTGCAGGCGCTGGCTGGACACGGCGGGAACAGGGAGGGCGGCTGCAGTGCAGCGCGCCGTCACGGCCTGCCGGGCCTGCCAGGCGCTGGGCTCGTCCAAGTTCCACGTAACACCGCGCCGCAGGTTTTGTGCGCTCCCTCCACCGAGCAGCCGCTGCTGTAGCAAAGGTCGACCCCCCCCCCCCCCGTCATGAAATATGTGCAGTGCTCTAGCGCGGCGCGCCTTTGCCTTGATTAGCCCATTCAAGCTGCAGGTGGCGGTTCATGTTCTGGAACGACCCTGCCCAGGGGGAAAGGTGGGACGCACCCCAGCCCCTGGGGGGCCTCGGAAGCGGGCCACGCAATTAGGCAACCATAGTTGATTGATTATCGCCTGCGTCAATAGCAATGCTGACGTGGCAAATCCATTTACGTGCATGCGAGCGGCCGTTTGAGCCTGTGTCGATGGACTGCATGAATATCTTCTCCCTTCCATAGTAAATATATTGTGAACGCGGACGCGTGGCCACCGAGACCAGCTTGCCGTCAACGGTCTTCTGACCCACTGTGCGGCGGTCGCGGTGGGGGCGTGGGGACACTTTGCTTGTGGGGTTTCATTCACGCCCTCTCCCCTCCGCCGCCGGTCACGAGGTTGGCGTGGAAGAGAGACCGCAACCCCCCGACCGCCTCCGTGGGGGATCACCCCCGGCGGCGCCCCGCACGCCCTGCGCCTTGCACCCGGCGGACGTAACGTGTACCGTGACGTACGGAAACTGGGCCGATGCAGCCCTGACACCGCCGGGCACCGCCGGGCACCGGGGGGAGGCGGACACGCCGGCAATCGAATGCGCTGCGACACGGCAGCGCACAGTACACAAGCGGTCAAAATTACGGACGCGTTTTGAGCTCCAGAGTCGCTAAATGGAACTCGAACCTAAAGCGTGACGCCACCGATGGATTGCTCTTCAAACGAGGAATCCATTGGTGTGGTCACAGGTTCGGTTCAAGTCCTGTTTAGCGACTCTGGCGCTCAAAACGCGTCCTGAGTTTTGTCCGCCTGCGCCGGTCTTCTGGCCCACTGTGCGCCGCCTCGCCTCATCATGACTCCTTTCTGCCCGCAGGCCGCCGCTGGCCGCTCCGGTGGCGCCGCACACGCCGCTGCTGGTCGAGGACCCGCCTTCCACGGCCGACGAGGAGGATGACGACTTCTTCCGGGTCGGCCAGGTCGGCCAGGTCGGCCGCGTCCCCGTGGTGGGCGGGCCCGCGCCCGCGCCGAGGTTCACCAACGAGCTGCTCAACGGGTGAGTGCACTGGAATGTAGCTTCTTTCAGGTCTTCGTTTTGTTTTGGTGTTGTTGGGAACGCGATTCTCCGTCTCCGCCGCCAGGCAGCCATAAGGTAGCCTCGCCGCCTCTCTGCTCCACTGCGCTCATGCCTGTAGGTCAGTGCTATATTTAGTGCTGTGCTATCTGGATCTGGATCGCACAGTTCGTTGATGGCCGTTTGATGACTCATCGTAGCGCATGCCCGTGCGTCACCCTTATCGCCGGTCAAAATGTAACCAAAAAGCGCCGCTTCGCGTGAACCGTGCGGCCTCAACGTGCCTCCACCCTACCGGCCTTCACTGCACAGTCCGGTCAGAGGGAACGGGCCTCCAACCGGACGCGTGACCCTGCCAATGGATTCCTCGTTCGGAGAGCAATTCATTGGCGAGGTCGTGAGGTCACACATTCGCTCCGAGTCCCATTTAGCGAGCTAAAAACGCGTCTAGAGTTTTGGCCACCTGCGCCGGTCTTCTGGCCCACTGTGCGCTATCTGGACGGGCTGGTGCGGTGACCGCTTCGCCGCCGGGCCGACGTCACCGCGCTTCATGATGCGCCGCCACATCGCGTGGGGCGAATCCGACCGATGCCGCGGTGAGGCGGAGCGGTGCCGTTCGACCGGCGCGTTCTTTTCACTTTGCCGAATGGCTCGGGGCACGGCAGCCCGCCGCCGCACAGTGGGTCGGAAGACCGTTGTGGCGGCCAAAATCCCGGACACGTGTTGAGCTCTAAAGTCGCTTCTTAGGACTCGAATCGAACGTGTGACCCCATCAATGGATTCCTCACATGGAGAGCATTCCATTAATGGGGTCACACGTACGATTCGAGTCCTACTTAGCGACTCTGGAGCTGAAACGCGTCTAGAATTTTGGCTGCCTCATCGGTCGTGTGACCCACTGTGCGCCAGCTGCGAGGATTGTACTTGATAGTCGCGTCTGTTCGATAGGGCGGCGCGGCACCGGAGCGCCTCGCGTGCGAGTCATCGTCACGGTGACACGACGGGCCCCGCCGCACAGAAGCCTAGCGCCAGGGCCGGGCGGCCTAAGCCCTGGACTCGTTTATGAGCTCCAGCGTCGCTAAAACAGGATTCGAACCGAACGTGCTCGGTGTCTGGCGGAAAGTGCACGGCGTCAGGTCCTTGAAACGGTAGCCAGCTGCGGGGCGGCTAGGCGTGTGGCTGTGTTATCAGGACGCTTACTCGGCGGCACAGCCAGCCAGCCCTATCAGTGCGAGGCGGCGTGGGGAGGAGTGGCCCTCGGCGTGACGCCGCCCGTGGGTCATCCTGAGTCACTGCTGCTCCGCGCTCCGCTTCAAAGTGGTGCCGGTCGGGTTCGCGAGCGAACAGGGCTACCGCGCGCGCCGTCCGTTCACCTTCCAGCTCGACAGGGTCAAGGCCGAGGCCAAGGCCGTCAAGCTGGCAACCTCCGAGGACCCGAACGTCGGCGAGGTGGAGGTGGTGCTGCGGCGGCGGGAGCGCGCCGTCAGCGAGTGCAGCACGCGGTCCGAGGGCAGCCGGCGGGGCAGCGCGGCCGCGGCGGCCTCCAAGAGCCGGCAGCATCGGCGCCGCAGCATGGCCGTGGTGTGGCGCGCCTACGCGGTGCGCAGCACGCAGAGCCTGTACGTCTCCACCAAGGCCAGGGTGGGCAGCGGGATGGCCAACCTGTCCAGCCCGCTCCGCATGTCGCTGCCGCAGCTGGCCTGGTCGTTGTTCGGCAAGAATAAGGGCGAGTCCTCGTCGTCGGAGGCGGACGCGGAGGCGGACGCGGGGGCGGACGTGGAGGCGGACGCGGACGCGGAGGCGGAGGCGGACGCGGACTCCGTCTCCGAGATCGGATCGGCTACGTCGCTCGCGGGGGCCAGCAGCAACTCGAGCCTCGGGGAACTCAGCAGCGGCGGCATCTCCAAGGACCGCCGCGCCGTCCACGACCTCCACGACGCCGAGGTGGAGGACATGATGTGAGTCGTGGTTGGCTTCAGACGTAGAGGCGGGTCGCCGGGGATTTTTCACGTGACTTTTACTATACGTGGATGGCGGCGGATGTACCATGGATGAACAATGTACAATAATTATTTAAGTTAACTGCCGAAAAACAATTTTTGAAAATTCATAAGCACTAGCATATTTGAATGAATGGATTTCCATTTTAAAAATCCGGACAGGTGTGACCAGGTGCGTTGCACGGTCCCTTCCCCTGTTTCCCGGACCAGCCGGAACCGACCTTCCAACCTGCCGGCTCCGAGTGGTTGCAACAACGCCCTCGAGGAAAAGTGAGGCGCGATCACTGTGTTGTCCGTCGTTATCGCAACACCTGTGCGGCCTAATGGTCGCGTTGGCGGCAGGGGCGTCGGCGCGTCGGGGAGCGCCCAGATAAGCCCCAGATTTAAAATAGTTAATTTGCGACGTGCACAACGTGCAGCACCCGCTGCAAAGCTCGCGAATGACTGGCGAGGCTAGATCTGACCGAGTTGGAATTGGTCGCTGCCGCCGGCGCACAGTGGGTCAGAAGACCGTTGAGGAGGCCAAAATTCTAGACGCGTTTTGAGCTCCAGAGTCGATAGGACTGGAATCGCACGTGTTACCCCACCAATGGATTCTTTGTTTGGAGAGCAATCCATTGGTGGGGTCACACGCACGTTTCGAGTCCCATTTAGTGACTCTGGAGCTCAAAACGCGTCTAGAATTTTGGCCGCCTCAACGGTCTTCTGACCCTCTGTGGGGCGCGGCGTCCCGGCGTCGGCCTGCTTCGCGTGTGGCACGAGGAGTGTGTCCAAGGGCTTCCCACAGCCCTTCGCTGCCTTCGCCGCCACCCTTGCCTGCCCCTCGCCCTTCTCGAAACACCGCCACGCCAGTGCACTGTGGTAGACAGAAAGGGCGCATTTACAGGGGGAGTCCCCCAGTCCCCGGCGCCCACCCCGGCCTAAGGTCAAATGTCATCTGAACGTAAATGTTTGACCGTGTTTGACCGTCCCCCGCGCCGAGAGCAATCTAAGCGACCGCACCGGATGAGCTCCACTTTCGTTGGAAAATAACTGAAAAATGTCGGTGTACAAATTAATAGAATTCCAGTTGAATTTCGATGAGCTTCGTGCAAAAAGTTCTGGAATTTTAGAACAATTTCGCGATAAATTTTGATCAATCTTAGTAAAATTTAAATTTTTATTGAAGTTTAGTGTACAATTTTGGCCGGAGTTATGTCCCCTAGACTTTCGTCGCGCCGAAGTGGCAAGCTCTGAAAACGGCAGTTTGGCGTGTTTTGCCTATTGCGGGTTGCCCGGCCTGCACGTTGTTCCGGCGCACCGCAATGAGAGCGTGCTTTAGGCCCCTAGACAGGCAGTCCTGATAGGGGGGCCGATAGCGTCCGCAACCCGCCGCGCCCCGCCGCGCCCCGCCCCGCCTCACCGTGCCGTGCCGTGCCCTGCCGTCTGCAGGTGTCCGCCCTTATCGCCTCCTAATCGTACCGTGCTGTGAGCTGGGTGAATTGGTGAATTTGGCGGCCGGTGCGGAGACGGTCGCGGTTAGAAGTCTGGCTGGGCTGGTCGCCGACGACGCTCGGTGGGCCAGAAGACCGGGAGGCGGTCAAAATCCCGGAGTCAACATGTACATTCCGTGCTGCCCCGAAGTCCACTCTTTTCCCGAAGGTTGGAAGCTGGAAGGACATCTGTTGTTATGATGAGTGCCCTCTGCCCTCGCGAGTCGTAGTAGTACAGGACGACCTGTTTAATGTGTCTTACGCGCGGAGGCCCGGGGGGGAGGGGGGGAGACGGCCGGCCGGCCGTGTCCGAGCGGCGCTGGTGCCGCTGGATGGCTGCCTAGGCCACGTTATAAATTGGCACGTCCGCTGCGGCCAGCCCCGCCACGCCCCGCCACGCCACGCCACGCCCAGTCGTTTGCTTGGCAAGGGACGCTTCGGAAGTCACGTAGCACGTGCGGCGCGCGTCGTATTTACATGGAACAGCCGTCGAGGAATAAAAGGGCGCAGTATCGTGCCGAGCCGAGCCGCCGAGCCGAGACTGGCGATCAGTCGAACGCGCGAGCCGAGCCGAGTCTGCAACGACTGCGGGCAGACAGACAGTCCGCCGCCCGCTGTTCTCAATTCATGCCCCTTCCTTCCGCGCGTCGTGTCGGGGGAGGGGTCGCGGGGGGCGGCGGGGGCGGCGGCCCCGAGGGGGTTTCAGTTGAGCCAAGCCTCGCCGAGGCGAGCCAGGCTGGCCGAACTGGTGCGTCGCCGTGCCAACGGGGAGAACGCCGTCGTTCTGGTACCGCCGCGTGCTGTGTGACGTGTTTGGGACGCGCTGGGCCAAAGCCCCAGAGCGCGGCGTGTTTCGTGAGCTTTGCCGGTCGGTGATGACGCGACGGGTGTCCGCCCATTCTCGCGCTGGTGCCGACGGTGTCATGTAGCGCGCGGCTGCAGCTGCAGGACCGGCCAGACCGGCCGCGCCCTGCACCCAGCGGGCCTCCTCGCCTCGCGGGCTCCGCTGTTGAGTCGGCCGTCGTCCCTCCGAGTCCTAGCCGCTGTTGTAGACACACAGCTCCCGCCTGTGCGTGTGTGCGTTCCCGCTGTCCAGCTTGGTGGCGTTGGTGTGGTCTGGGTCGCCCCTGTCGATCTACCTCGCGATCAGGACGAGGGGGCAACCACCTTCGTTCTTTGGGTGCACACGATTTCTGATGAGGAAGAGATTTCGTTGGAAGTCGTATGATTTCGTCGAGATTTAGGCTCAAATTTTGCTGGTTTTTTTGCCTCTATGGGGAAAGATTGCGGATTTCAACGGATTGCAGGTGCTCGGACACACGCTTTGGCGAGTGGTTGCGCCGGGGTCAGGGCCTGCCAGGCTGATGGACCACGCGTGTCACATGTCCGTTCCGTTTTTCTTTCTTTCGGCGTGCGTGCTGAGAGGCCCTAGGGGATGGGGCGAGTGGCGCAGTGGCGCGTAAGCCGACCGACGCAGCGGGGCGCGAAGGGTGGCGGCCGGGAACACGTGACTTTTCGGGGCCACGCCGTCACCGGCCACGCCCCGCGCCCCCGATGACCCAGAGGGGCTGTTGGGTGGCCTAAGGGTGGCCCGGCCCACCGGACCACCCCGCAGGAGGCCCTACTTGACTGCCTCCCTGAGGACTCGAGGCGCTGCCGCTAATTAAGGAGGGGTCAGGGAGTTATTCTCGTGAGGGAGGCGGGGAGGCGCCACCAGCACCTCGCCGACGACAGGAAAGCGCGTATTCTCGGCGCGGTGCGGCCCGACGTGCGTGACGCGACCCCTCTCTCGTCTGCCACTCGACAAGTCGGAGCCGCCGTGCCGCCGTGCCACGGCCGTGCAGTGCCTGAAGCAGCAGGCGAGCGATTCGAAAGAGCGGTTTGTCACTCTGTCTCTCTCGAACCCCGATGGAGAGCCTCATGAGTGAGACAGAGCGACAAAACGACTTCAGTGGTATGCTAGTACCCGCCTGGGGGGCTCGGCAGGCAATCCCTGCGTGGCCCCCTTCCCTCCTCACCGACGGGCTGGGCAGGACAGCGCGTGGACTGGTTGGTTGGCCTAGCCGGCTGTAATCCCATTATGGGGTGTAGGCCCCCCGGCGCCAGCACCTCGGCCCCCGGCGGTGGCCGTGGGGTTTTACTGCCCCGATGAGCCGCAGGCTGCACCTGCGCACAGTGGGCCGGCGGTGTTGGCGACCACCGTGCTGTGTCGCGTGTAGTAAACTCTCGGTGGCAAAAGTGAGGCAGGGGGCCTTTTTGAAAGCAGCTGACTGGCCACACGTGACCAAGTGGCCTCATCAATCGACCGGGCCCAGCCTGCCTCCCCCGCCCCGCTGCCGGCAGTCCAGGCCGAGCGTGAGGCCGGCTTGTTCGCGTGAAGGCACCGCCGCCCGTCCGGACCACGTCCTCGGCGTCCTCGGTCATCGAGATTTCTGCCGCGCCGCACGCGTCACGTCCTGCCTATTAAATCTGCGCGTTCTCGTGTCGCCGTGTGTCCAGCACGCCGGCCTCGTTGACGTCCGCGGCCTGCAAGCTGGTCAGACAAACAACGCGTTGCTTGCAGGTAGTCGATCGCCGCCATGACGCTGTGAGCCACCATGGTGTGCTTCCTGCAGGCCAGCGGGAGGTACGTACTGGCCCGTGCGTGCCGCATGCGGGCGCGGGCGCCTCTGGGGCCCGTTATCGCCCACCGTCGAAGGTGAAGCGGGTTCGATCCCCGCTGCTGCATCAAGGATGTTCTGTCCTGTCGCTGAGGCCTGATGTGCGTTTGGCTCTGTCTCCAGGTCGTCGGGCAACCTCAGCAGCACCAAGTCGGCGCCCGCCACCCCCGTGGGCGAACGCCTGCAGGGCGCGGCGGGCACCCCGTCAACCACTAGCGGCACCACCAGGTAAGGCCGTCGTGTGTTCTGCCGCAGGCTCTTCGGGGCTAGCAGTATGCGGCCTAGCTGTGGAGGCCCTTCAGGGTGGGACGGGGCGGGCAACGCCACGCCGCGGTATCGGGCCCGTGGGGAAAATAAAATAACGGGCCGAAGTGTCCTTGTGCCTTTTCTCTCTTCTCCTGCTGTCTCCCCGGGGTTTAATTAGCTCCGAGGGGGCGCCGCGCGCAGCGGCTGCGGCTCGAGAGTGTCTGCTCCGAGCTCCCGAGCCGGACCGCCATCGGTTTTCGAAGTAGCGGTCAGCCCTTCCGGAAGTTGCGACCGTCTGTGGGGAATAAGAGACCGACCAAGCCGCGCCCGACCCCCGACCTCGAGCGTCGCACAACAATCCTTTAGCCCACGTGTGGTGTACGGGGGTATGACCTGTGTGTGTGTATGTGTGGAGCCCTCTCTGCGTCCTGCTTGATGTGCAAACGCTTGCACGCGTCAGACATGAAAAGTAAGCCAAAACAGTCAAGGGCAACGTAAACACGCGAGGAGCTGCCACGTCCATTTCCACCCGCATATTTTGGCGCGCTCGCGATCCTCTGGTGTGTATGGTGAGGGACAGGGGGACGGGCACATTCCGCAGTAGCCGTTGCGGCGATACGTTTCAGCGATGTCTTGTCGATTCCCGACACGGCACTGCGAACGTAAACGGCATCTCTTCCCCACACTTCCTCTCTCTCTTTCTCTCTTTCTTTGGCCTGTTGTGCTGATAAATTGTTGTCCGCTCCTTATGTCACACTCTTCTAGATGTTGTTTGAGCACGTTTTGATTCGCTTGCATTGTCTGAAACGAGCGCGCGCCCTGCTTTGTCGCTTCTCTGGTTGTTGTTTTATCCGAGAGACACACACACACACACACACACACACACACACACACACACACACAGCACAAGACGCAGGTGTGGGGGCCGCGGTGCGTCTCTGCTGCGAAACTTATCACCGACAAACATTTGCGAGAGATACGCACCGCACTGCGTGGCGACGTGACCATACAAAACGCACTACGTGAGGACCAAGGACTGTGCGCGCGCGGGTCCCTGGAGATTGAGTCCCGTCGTCGTAAAGCGCCGAGGTGCGAATTTTCGCGTCTGCCAAAAGAACACGTTTGTTTAGGCATGAGTTTTTGCTGTTGCTGTCGTCTCGATGGCGGCGGTGGTTCTCCGGGACGCGGCGCGCCAACGCGAACTGCCGAGCGAGGCGATATTCTAGTGGAGAGTGTCGGGGCGCGGCGACGACGACGCCGTGTCCAGGATGCCGGGGTGCAGTGGAGTCCTGCCGTCCAAAATGCGCCGGCTCTTCGAGGGCAGGAGGAAGCAGGGCCGGTCGGCGTGAGTATGGTGCATCCTGGGCCTTCCCTCCCGCCGAGGCCCCTGACCCTTACATGCCTGGCGACGACGGCCCGACGCACGGTGCTTCTAATGGGCGCAATTTGGAGTTGGGCGCCTGAGTTCTCTTAAACCGGTACCGGGTACCGCGTCCTGGCCAACGAGTGCGGCGGTGCGGCAGCCCGGACCGGCTCCCGACCGGGCGGGCGTCCAGGGCGCCGTGCCTCGCCGTGGCCCCAATTCCCTCGGTGGCCGTGGCTTGCCCGTGGCGGTCCCGGTTTCGCAGCGGTCTTTGTCACTGCCGCCTGGCCGCGGTCCTCCAGGGACCCTTAGCGCCGCACTGCAGCAACAAGTGGCGGCGGCTGCTCGGCGTGCGTGCCCGTGCGTGCATGAGCATGTGCCCATGCGGTAGCCCTCGCACTTGACTCTCGCGTGTGCCCGCCGCAGCCGCCTCGCGTCCGATGCGGACGCGCGCGCTCCATGCGGCCAGGAATACGCACTCATCCAGGCCGGGACTGCAGCATTGCGGGCAAACGACGTGCCTTGTGGTGGCGTAATCCGCGGAAAGTCTGTGGCGGGAAAGACTGTGTGTGACGGCAACGGGTACGACTGTCGGCAAGTGTGTGACGGCAACGGGAACGACTGTCGGCAAGTGTGTGACGGCAACGGGAACGACTGTAGGCAAGTGTGTGACGGCAACGGTAACGACTGTAGGCAAGTGTGTGACGGCAACGGGAACGACTGTCGGCAAGTGTGTGACGGCAACGACTGTCCTGCCGTAGGTCCTTTGTGTCCCGACCCCGGCCAATATCCCGCGCGTGCCCGTGCGCCAACTGGGTTTGTCGCTTTGTCGCCTTGCCTGCAGTGCTGTCATTGTGTCTTCCGCGTGCGGCGCATCGATGAGCCAATGGTCAATCCTTCTCCCGATGGCGCCAGGCCGCGCAGGTGGGACAAGGACACCGCATTGTTTCAGGCGGCTGATAAGCTCGCCGTCACGACGTCGCAAATCTGAAGCTCGCGAGCTTACGGCGAGGAGTTGCTCGTCCTCCGAATGGACGTCGCTGGTTCCGCCACTGGCGCGACGGGCAACTCAGGACCGCGCGTTCCGCCGCGGAATAGGCGGTAGGGGGGAGGGGGAGGGGGCAGTGCCCAAGCCGAGCCGAGACCGCGCGCCGCTATACGCCACGCCACGGCGGGGCAGCGGTGCTGGGCTGCTTGTGGGCCTTGTGGGCCGCCGCGCCTCGACTGGCGCGGCCCGGCCCCTCGGAGCCCCCGCGGCCCCAGCGGCATGGCCCCACCGTGTGCCACGCAGTGCCGTGCGGCGGCCGGCCAGTCAGTGAGCTGCCGGCGGCCCTCGCATCCACACGGACGGCCGCGCCTCGCCCGCCGCGCCGCCGCGCTGTGCTGCACGCCGCGGGTGTAGTTGTTGTTGGTGCATCGCCCAGCGCCGCGTGGCTGCGGAAGTGTTTGGTCCTGGTGGCCATGGTGTTGTGAGACCGTCTGTCGTCCGAGTTATCATCCGCCGGTTATCTCGCGCGTCTTGCCGCCGTTGCCGCGCCGCCGCGCCCGGCAGGAGGCGGAGCAGTGGAGTGTCGCCATGGGATGAGCGCTGTGCAGCCGCGACTCCGCCATGCCCACCGCCAACATGAAGATGCTCTCCATCGCCATTCCGCGGCCCAGCAAGGCGCTGGACGACGCGTCCTGGTCGTCGACGTCGCCCTCGGAGAGCCCGCTGTCCACGTCGGCGTCGACGACGAACACGTCGGGGCCCAAGTCGGCGCCCGCGCTGGCCACGCCGCAGTCGCCATGGACCTTCACCCGCGAGACGAGCTACAGGGCGAGCATGTCGTCCGGCTTGCGGCGCCGGCAGAGCGCGCAGGAGGCGAGCTCCAGGTACGCTACGCACTGCTACGCACTCCGCGGCGCCACGCATAGCCACGCACGGCGGCACCGCGAGACGGGAGGAGCGCGCGGGTGCGTCGGGGCGTGCGCCGAACCGAGCCTAGCCGGTCCGGGTCGAGTTCGAGTTGTGAAGTGAAGGCCGGCGGCAAGTCGCGGCGACGCAAGAACTGAGGCCGTCGCGCCCTGTCCAGGCCGGCAAGCCTGGCGCGCCGCGAACCGGCCAGAACCGAACTAAATGCCAAACAAACGAGCACGCCGCGGCGCTCATGATCGCGGAGCACGTCATTCAGAGTGTGATGTGACCCCCGCGACCTCGGGCAAGAAGCGCCAGCGCGCCGCAGCGACGCGGAGTAGGAGGGGCTCGCGGGCTCGGCCTACTACAACGCCAGCCGCCGTTTTGCGTGCGTTGTTCCCTTTTCAGCTGAGCCGACATAGACGCGGCCCCGTCCCAACCCCTGCTCCCGTCCCCGCCCTCGGTCGGCGCGGCCGCGGACTCGAATTTCCCAAGACGCGCGCGCGGCGTCGGCCAGCTATCGTGTGGCATCGGAGTTCCGTGTTCCCGAAGAGGGGCTGTCCGTAAAGGCGCGAGGCCAGGGGGCTGCGTCGAACGCAAAGCACGTTCACGACGTGTTGTGGGATGTGCACCGGCCCCGCCCCCCTGGCCGTGGTCACCCTGCTGCGGGGCGTGCAGGGGGCGTTCTGGGGGCGTCCGGGGGTGTCCAGCCCGGTGGCGCCGTCATTAAGGTCCTGGACCGCGTCCAAGGTTGGACAGACGGACCGCGTCGCGGCCCCTCGAGCAGCCCCTGCTGGCTCGCCTCGCCGCGTCGTCCTGCGTCTGCTGCGACGCGAGTGCCAGTTCAGGCCGAACAGGTAACCCCGTTCCATTTTGGACGCTTTTAGATTGGCGAGGCCGCCGCGTCGGCGTGGTCACCGTCGTCGTTATTGCAGGGGCGGCGCAGACGCGGACCCTTGGCGGGGACCTCACGCGGGGCCCCGCCAGTCTGTGCTCCGGGGTGTTCTTGTAGAGATCCGCTCCACTGGATTTCTATCCGCCTGAAGCGGTTCAGTCTGCACGATTTCATTTTCCCGCCAGTGTGAGGGGCACTTTCCAGCCGAGGCGTCACTGTGCTCGGACAGTCCCAAACCGCGGCGCCGTGCTCCAGCGCCCCGCCACGCCCCGCCACGCCCCGCCACGCCCCGCCACGCGAGGCTGATACAGGATTCCAGATTGCGTAACTGTTGGCGCGACCGACCTATTTTTTCCCAAGTGGCACACACTGGCGCATTAGTTTCCTCGGCCGGGCCATAGACACGGACCGCTGGCAGGTGCTGCATGCACTGCGTGCGTGCGTGTGTTGTGTGACGCGCATTGCGTATGTGTGTGTGACACGCAATGCGTCAGTGCCGATACAAGGGCGGATGGCCGGAGGAGCTGTTCGGTTCGGCTGTCTTACTGCGGCCAGCGTGGCCAGTCTCGCAACCTGGGTGACGTACACGACACACGACTCAAGACCACGCGTGGCTTTAGTCCCTTCCCTCCGCGTCATGGTTATGATACACACACAATGAATATGTCATTGACTCTGGTGGTCGCCTGGCCGCCTTGCCCGCCTCGCCGCGCCCAGTGCAGTTCGAATCTACACGTGTGCTTTCGATGTCTGCCCCCACCCTTTTCTCTCTCTCTCTCGGCCACGCGTCGCCGTGACGCTACCTCAACCAAGCAATAAGCGGCCATCGGCCGGGCCGTAAAAGAACAGGTGGGGGCCGGTATTTGAACCCGACATGAGTAAACAGCTGTTTGAAAAAAAAGGGCCCTCCTTTTGACGTCAGTGGTTTGTTATTGTCCGCCATGATGGACTTGAGACTTGCGTGAGCCGCCGCAACCAAAAAAAAAACAAAAAAAAACAGCTTTTTTTGAAACGACACATCTTGCGTTGATATGACGTTGATGCAAAAATTTCTTTGAATTGAAAAAATATCTTCAACTTAACTCTATTGACATTGGAACGAAGTTATTATTTTCTTCGTATCAAAACATTTTGTGTTGGAATAAAGATATTTCTTCAATTTAAACGAATTTTTGCGTGAACGTAATATCAACGCTAGATGTGTTGTTTCAAAGAAAGCGGGAACGCGATCATCGCAGAGGCGGCAGCGCCCCCTATATAACGACTGACGAAGAGTTAGTTACTCCTGGTTACTCGTGGGAACGACGCTCTGGGAACGGCGCGGCGCGAGGCTTCATTTGTTTTCACCATCAGCTGTGTGTGTGGCGGCGGGCACACGCCGGGAACGAATCCAAATACTGGGCGCGAAAGTGGTTCCCATCCGTGCGGTCGCCGCGGGTGTGAGAGAGAGACGGGGAGAGTGGGCGTGTGCCGCGCTGCGGGTGCATTGGCTGGCTGGCTGGCTGGCTGCAGCACTAACGGCCGCACGGCGCTGTGGCGCTATGCACATTTCCATGGAGGGGGGAACAATTATTACGGGCCCGAGGAGTCTCAAGTGGAACCCCTGCCAGTTAGGCACGGACTCTACGTGTCCCAACGCCTGACGCGCAGCAGCGCATTATCACATTATCAGTCAGTCCGTCGAAGCGAACACTGTCACCGCACTGGAACATGAGCATTCCAGTCGTCAGCGAGTGAAGAACAAGAAGAATCACGAGCACCTCTTCGAATAAATAGAGCATTCTATAGTCGTTGCGGAGTGAAGCACAAGAATAATCACAAAACTGGCGCCGGCAACAACCTAACCTCACACGCCTCTCCGATTAGATTGGTATAAGAGTTTCCCGAAGCGTCACTTTTTTCCAAAAGTATCCGGTTTTGCTCCTCCTCTTTTGTTCTTCGATCGGCGACGACTAGAATGCTCTATATTTCCCTGGCTGACCGGAGCGACCGACCGGCCGGGCCCTTTCCCTTGGCTCGGTGACACGCCACGATCTCCACGAATGCGCTACATCCACCCCGCGCGCTATCTACGCCTTATCAGAGTCAGCCCCATTGCGACATGCATGCATACATATGTATGTGTGTGTGTGTGCGTGTGTTCGAGCGAGTGAATGTGTGTGTGTGTGTGTCCGTCCGAGTGATTGACCGTGTACGTGTGTGTGTGTCGCGCGCGCGTTTGCGACGCCTGTGGAGGCGCGGCGCACGGCGACGCCATCCCAGCGGAAGTCGCTGCCAGTCGCTACGCACTGTCAGCCTGTGGCTGCCTGAGGCTGCCTGTGGCTGCCTGAGGCTGCCTGAGGCTGCCTGCGGCTGGGTCTAGGGCTGCGGCTGGGCTGCGCCCGGCGGGCTCATCGAGTTCGGTCGTCCGGTCTGGCGGCACCGACTAACCCTGCCACCCGTCTGTGGGCGCGGCACCGATGTCTATCACGATGCATGCAGCCGATGCGCGGCGCAGCGCGGCGGGACAAGACAAAACCAGGCTTCTCGTTTTGTGGTCGCCTCGCTGTTTTTGTTTGTTGTTGTTTTTGTTGTTGTTGGTTTGGTTGATGTTGACGTTACTTTGGCTGGCTGTGTACTCGGCGATATGATAACAAGTTGGCGAGCCCGGAAAGTTCTTCTTCGTCTTCCTACCTCGGACGCTGACACCGGCGGTAGGTGGGACACTCACACACACTCACTCACACACACACACGCACACACACTCACTTTGGGCTCCATAGAGAAGGGGCTGCGGCCTGCTAAATATGCAGCAGGAGTCCCGTCCGCCACCGCCTTGCCCTTCTCGTCCTGCGGAGCTGCGTTCGAAAACCAGCATCCGCAAGGTGGTGTGTGTGTGTGTGTGTGGGGGGGGGGGGGGGGTTCCGATGTCGTTCCGTGTCTCTTCTTGCGCGCGATGCCCGTGGAATAAGAAAGATAGTGCCACCGGCCTCCACGGCCGGCCGCGGCGGGGACATCCGACATCCGGTGTCCTGGCGCGCCTCGTCTCGACGGTCTCGGTCAGCAGTGTTTTTGTTCTACGGAATAATCACTGACTCCGCAGCGCACAGTGGGCCATAATACCAACGCAGGCGGCCCAAACTGGAGACGCGTTTTGAGCTCCAGAGTCGCTTAACAGGACTCGAACCGAACGTGTGACCCCACCCATGCGGATTCCTCGTTCGGAGAGCAATCCATTGGTGGGGTCTCTATCAGCGACTCTGGAGCTCAAAACCCGTCCGGGACTCACTCTGGCGACTCTGGCGAGTGAGTGTGGTGCCGGGGGACTAGCCGCCAGGGATGTCCGTGCCGTGGGCTGCCTGGGCCGTGTCGACGCCACCGGCACTGTACGGCGGACGCGCCGCCACGCCGCGGAGGCTTTCTCGCGGTTTCGGCGGGGCCCCGGGGTCAAGACGCTCCCTCCCTCCATCTCTCTCTCCGCGGCCCCACGTGGGCCGGCTGGACACGGATCGAACTTTCCACACATCCACGGCGGCGTGCCGCCCTGCCCTCCTGTCTGAGGCCTCGCCACACTCTCCGCCACGCAAATTACTTTCCTTCGCGAAGCCTCTCTCTGCTCGCACGCTTTCCTAGTCGTCGTTGTTATTGTTGGCGCCAATCGATGCGGCAAGGACATGGAGTACTTCACCTTGAACTTGAAAGGGGCGGACATGATGGAGTGCACCGCTGCGTGCCAAAAGGGCAATTTAGATTCGATTCCGGATTCCCCCCTTCCCCCTTTCTCGACGTGGGGGAATCCCGACTTAGGGATCCGCGGCCGTGTGCTTCAGGGTCGCGGACCCCGCGAACTCCACTGCAGCCGCTGCACGTAGTGCCGAAGCGCTCTCCGACCGAGGAATCCATTGGTGGGCGTCACACGTTCGGTTCGAGTCCCATTTAGCGACTGCGCCTGGCCCACTGTGCGATGCTTCGCGGGGCTGGAGTGCAGGCAGCCGTGCACGCCGCTGCATTAGCCTGCCGATGTCCTTGCGGAAAGCTGGTCGCTTCCGTCGCGGCGTCGCGGCGGCCCGTTAGGCGCGTCCAGTTCACGCAGTCGCGCAGCGCGGCGCGCAGACGGACTAGAGACTATCTTCTCTACAGGGATCTAGTGGGGAAAAAAGAGAGCTTGACCTTTTGACATAGCAACATTGACAACAATTTTTTTCTTTTTTTTTTTTCTTCTTGGCGTGGCCCGCATTGACCCGCTGCCGCTCGCTCGGCCTGGTTCGGCCCGCCGTCGGCACGGCTGCCTGTCCGCGCGCACGTCCATCGCCGTGGCCGTGACGACGAGGCGGATTAATAACGCAGTGGGCCAGACGTTTTGGAGGCGCAGGACGCTTTGCCTCGCTTTGCCCCAACCCAAGCGCAGTAAAGTAGCAGAGCGACCGAAATCGGGCGGTTGTACGTGTCCGCGGCGGCGGCAGCATGGCGGCAGCCTCGCGCGCGTGCAACAGGTCAGGTTCGGCGCGGTGCGGGTGGGATAATCCCATTGGGATGGGATTGTTTGGAGCCGCCCCATACAAAGTATGTCATTATTGTGGCATCGGGCGTTCCACATCGATTGCTGCCACCGTGAGGGTCTGCTTGCCCGGTGAGATAGGCCGAGGCGAGGACGGCACCCCGCCGACGGCATTGTCTGGTGGAGAGCCTCGCGGCCTCCACGGCGGAGACGCGCCACGAGTCGAGCGCTCCGACCCCGACGGCGGTTCGAGTGGTGACGTACGAGGGGCGCGCTGCCGTTGCGGACCGAAAGCTTGTACCGTATAGAGTATTCATCGGCACCCGAGCGGCGCGGCGCGGCGGCCGCCTGTCAATACTTCATTTCGATAGGTCGATGCCTGTTGAGTGCGCGGCCTGGCGGCGGCAGTCGGCCGGCATGCGGCGGCGCCTCCGGGCCGCGGGGACGTCGGGCCGCGCACAGCACGCCTTGTCATCGGCCGCCTTGCTCGGCCTAGACTGACTGGCGGCCAGGACGTGCCGGACCGCACCATGCTGGGCCTGGCGCCCAAGCGTCCGCGGCTCCGGCTGTCAATGTCCCTGCCGGCGTCGGCGGCCTCGGCCTCGGCCGCGCCCGTCGCCGCCGTGGTGGACGCCGTGGCGTTCGCGCCGATGCACCGCGGCACGTCGGTGGCCGACGTGAGGTACACCACGCAGCCGGCGGCCGCCGCGGACACGGCGAGTGACGGCGGCAGCAGCAGGGCCAGCAGGGCCGTCGGCAGCGTCCGCCACCTGCTGCCGCTGCTGCCCAGAGTGGCGAGCGCGGCCAGCCTCAGGCGCAAGTGAGTACGGACGAGGTCTGCACAACGTGGAGGCAAGGCAGACCGCAGCAGCCAGCAGCAGCCGGGCGAGTGGCGCTAGAGCAACCAGAGAGCCACTCGCTGCGCTATAAACCGACCTGGGACCGGGAGGCGAGTTTTAGGGTGGACTGCCCAGCACTGCGCATCGGCGAGCCCATAAAACGCAGCCACCCCGGCGTGATGAGAGATGCAAGCCGCCGTGCCCGGCGTGCTGGGGCGTGCTGGGGCCGGGGACGCCCCGCCCTGGCTCCACCGAGGTGCACGACGTGCGGGGCCAGCAGGATACTGCCCGCCACTGCTGCAAGGGCAAGGGCCTCGGCGTTGAGGAAGCGTCTGGGCGGGGCGTCAGAAAAACGAATAAAAATAGGGCGTGGCGCAGTGGGATCCCAGCAGGGCGTGGCCGTGGCCCTATTCCGCAGGGCGAGCGACACGCACTGCGGCTTGGGGATGCAGGCCTCCAAACACGCGTGTCGCGATGGAGGAGCCTTGGCGCTGCCTGATAGTCCGTCCGATCAGCAAGGACTCAACACACGGATTCCGAGAGTCGTTTTCGTCGCCCTGTCTCTCTCGCACCCATACGGGACGCCCCATGAGTGCGCCAGGGACAGAGCGACGAAAACGACTCTCGGAATGAGAGCACGCTGCGCCGCGCCTCAGGGATGGTGCAGCGCGGCCGCGTGGGCGCCGTCCCCGCCGTCCCCGCCGTCCACGCGCCAGAACCAGAGCGGACTGGATTGCAGTGGGCCGGGCACGCGGGGCACGCGTCGTGAACCTTGTCCTGCATGATGACGTTGTCGTCGCCCAGAGCCTGGACCTGAATGACCGTGTTTGCTTCGCTTGTTGCAGACGCCGCGCCGCCGGGCCGCTCACTGCGGGGCCGTCCGTGTCCACGCCGACGCTAGTGCCGCTGCCGTCGCCCGCCACCTCCAAGGCGCGGCATAAGAAGTTCCACCGGCACTTCGACAGCGTGGCGCCCGACGAGCGTGTCCTCAACTGTAAGTCACGCCCTGTGCGCACGGTGGGCCAGAAGATTGACCGGCGCAGGTGGCCGAAACTCTAGACGCTTTCCGAGAATCGCTAAACAGGACTCGGACCGAACGTGTGACCCCACCAATGAAATCCTCGTTCGGAGAGCAATCCATTGGTGGGGTCACACGTTCGTTTCGAGTCCCATTTAGCGACTCTGAAGCTCAAAATGCTTAAACCGTTTTGGCCGTCTGAGCCGGTCTTCCGGCCCGCTATGCTGTGCTCCTCTTGACCTGTACCGACAAAAGTTTGAACGAGGTCTTCTCCTCCCCAGACTACTCCTGCGCCCTCATCAGCGACATCCTGCTGCAGGGACACCTCTACATTACCAGTAACTACTTCGCCTTCTACTCCAACGTGTTCGGCTACGTCACCAAGGTAAATTATACAACGCGGCCGAAAACGCTGATCCCACTCGGCGACCTGTGGCGCGGGCCCGCCGCGACGTGTTTTTGGCGCGCGGCCTGGAGTCGATGCGACGGTATCGCGGCCTGGCAAGCAAACAACGTGACGGAGTATACACAAGGCGCGTTAGGCTGAGCCGCTCGCCGAGTGGGCCGGGTACAGTGGGCCGGGGTGATTGATCGCGACGATGCTACGTCGCTTTGACGCGCGTCGCGCCGCGGCTGAGGCGAGTGCCTCTCGGTCCGCTGGTTACGCAACAAAAACTATTGCGAAGAAAACAAACGCAGTTTTTATTCGTGCCAAAAAAAAACAAAACAAACAACAATAAACGAAATATCTGTGTTTTCAGGTGTTGATCCCCACGGCGTCCGTGCTCAAGGTGTCCAAGGAGAAGACGGCGCGCATCATCCCCAACGCCGTGGGCGTGGCCACCTCGGACGAGAAGCACGTGTTCGGGTCGCTGCTTTCGCGGGACAACACGTACAAGCTCATGGTGCAGGTGTGGAAGACGGCGCTCGGGTCCGGCGGCCACCAGCCCTCGCTGTCGCCGCAGCCTCTGGCCCGGGCCCTGCCCATCGCCAAGGTACGACGTCGCACAGCGGACTTTATTTCAGTCGCTCCCATATCTGGCCGGCCGGCCGGCCCAGGGCACGCCTTGATTCGAAAGTGCAGCTCGGGAGTATTTCCGTCCCGCCCATCCTTCCCCTGTTCCCGAAGCCGACGGTGTCGTGGCTCGCGGCCGCGTGCGAGGCGTCCGCGCGTCCGACGGCCCACCAGTCTGTGTCCACCGCCTCGTGCGCGACCGTGCCGCTGCTCCTTTCACTCATCTCGGGCTGCTTGTGCAGGACCTCAAGGACGAGGCGGACTCCGCCAGCGCCAGCGGGGACGTGCTGCAGGAGGACGACGACTCCAGCCTGTCTGGCGACACCGGCCTGCCGCCCGTGCCGCTGGACAAGATCCCCATCGTGGCCGGTAAGCACCGCAGCCAGACCCGGGGCTGCCTGCCTGCCTGCCAGCCGGCCGGGCTAGCGCCTTGCGGCAGTGGGGTAGGCAGTCCCGCCGCGCACCCGTGTCTTACGGGACAGCGTGACCACAAGGCGTTGGGCATCTCAGAGAGACAGTTCTCTCTTTCCTGTCCGCAGCCACGCTGCCCGTGGCGAGGAGCACGTCGGCGGCCAGCGCCCTGGCCAGCGCCCTGGCCGTGGCGCCCGGGGCGAGCAGCTCACACGCCGCCGCTGGGCCCAGCCTGCACGACCCGCACTGGGGCCGGTCTCCCCGACAGACGTTCGTTCTCACCGTGTCCACTGTGCTGGTCGCCTTCCTGCTCGTGTCCACGGCGTTCCTGTACCACCGCATGGCTCGCATCCAGGATCAGTTCAGAATAAACTCTGGGTATGTATCCGGTGTCTGAGTGTCGCACCCCGTGTACCGGCACCCCACGCGAAAAGGCACCATCACTATCTTTCTGTTCCTTGTTTTGCAGGGACTTATACCACGACTTAGCTCGCTGGCAAAATCATCTCCACACAAGATCTGCAGGTCAGGTTGAAGAATTCCTCAACACACATTTAGACCAATTAGCAAAGGTAAAGAATCCTTTTCTAAAAACAAAGAGGGAAAATAGTCCTTGTTAGTTTCTTATCTCTCTAAATATTTTTTTTGTAGGTGCGGAGGTCGTTAGAAGCATTAACTATGCTTATAGTCAGTAATGATGAAGATCGAATGCAACAAGCTGATGGCATCATTCAGGAACATCACTCATCATACCAAGACCAAAAACATGCAAGGCCGCCGTCATTGGGGAAGGATAATGCTAAAGAGAGTTAGGAAGTAATTCCTCTTCAAACAGGAACAATGTTTTGTGATAGAGATTCTCTCAAAAAGTTTCTCCATTTAGCCTTAGATAGAGGACAAATTTGAATGATGGCACTTTAAGCTTTGAGTCACTGCACTTTTGTATGATGATGTGATAAAGATGCAGAGAGAGGCTGACTTTATGGCCACATATAGCGCTCTGATGAAATGGCTGTGTACTGAAATGATAAATCATTGATTGTTTGTTTTGAAAATTACATCCAAGCTAATTTGAGAGAAGGTGAAGAAGGATTCTATGAGCTGTAGAGGCTTCGACAATCCTGTCCCACCAAATTTTTATGCCTTCACAAAGTCCCTGCTTTAATCATTGAAGAAGTTATGTTACTTTGTTTTTCAAAGATTAACTCAATGATTTATTGTTTTTAACTGTTAAATTCATTTAAACTAAATTATGTGACTTATGAAAAAGCTAATGGTAAAAGAAATCTTTCTTTCGCATACTGTAGCTGAGCATATCAACGTTGACAGTGCTCTTAAACTAATTTTCAATTTTATTATCCAAATTTTATTGAAAACATTTATTATGAAAGGAAGTGCCATGGTAGTGACTGATAGGTTCCGCACCTAATAGGAATCAGATTTAATTGTTGTTATTGTTATGTTGTTTGAAGGGTCTGTTTACTCTTGCTCAATGTTGTGGTGGATCCGCCTTCTTTAAGTTTGAAGTGTTTCAAATTTATTGAATGTTAAATCCCATTTGAAACACTACTGTTTACGGTTGTTCTGCTAAGAATTGGTCATTTGTGGGCTCGAGTGCAGTTTCTGGTGCCCATAAATAATTTGTGTCATTCTGTTCCTAGTCATGAATTTCAGTTTTCCGTCTGCTTCGTGTTTATGCATTCCTACACTACTTTTTAATTAAACAGGTAGCCTAGCAGGCCATACACCAACAGAGATGGAATTAATGAGCAGAAAGCTTTGAAAGTTCAATTTGCTTTTTAGTACTTAGAAAATCTCAACTGTTTTGGTCAGCATGTTATCAGCATGTGGATTACTGAGTCATCAGTAAAATTAATGTCCTTTTAATGTCTATATAAAGCTGTTTCAATTGACTTCCTAAACCAAGGCAATAAGAACGAATTGGAGCATTTTAAAACATTACGTTTTAAAATAGAATTCAATTTATTTGTGGAAGTAACGGCCATGTTAGTTTGGTAGGTTTTGAAGGTAACTAACAACAGGATATGGATGACCATTGTGGTCGTGTTACTGCATTTAGAAGTCTGCTTCAGGGAATTGTTTCTATTTCTGCTCATGCATGAACTGACTGCTCACAGACTAACTCTTCTTTATGTGCCACTTCAAGGGGTGGGAACCGATCCAGCAGAGGCAGTGACAAACTGACTTAACTCGGTAGTTGTGATAAAAATGATTCAATATGACGAGTCACTTTAAGGTATTCTAGAAGATGTGATTAGTCGAGGTACTCTTGCCTACCTTCAATAGTAAAATGCTAGGCCTTTAATTGTTTCTGTAGAATTTGCCTCAAAGGAGCATGTTCTGTGTATGTGATATATGTTAATAAATTGATTGTTGGTGTTTCTCCTTATGTTTTAAGTTTACTCTCATTGCGTAGATCAGTGTTTCTATCATTCTTTCTATTGTTGTTATTATTGGTTTGTCCAGTATGTTATGTTCTTTGTGTTCTTAGTATTTTTCTACAATAAATCTAGTTGTTGGTTTTCTACAAAGGTGATCACAAGGATATTGGAGTAGCCATGGTAATTGCTCATATTTAGTTGTTTTTCTAGTCTGATTGGAGATATTGCTTGAATCAAGTGGTAAGAAAATTGAAAAACAAACAAAAAAAAAAAACAAAAAAAAAAAAACCAACAGCGCAATACAAAGGTTAGGTTGAATAAATAAATAGCATATCACATTCAATAATTGCTGAATTTTTATTATCAATTATCCCTGTGACCAAATAAACATAAGGAAACACACTCAATCCACACATACAGTGGTCTTTGAGCATACAGGAATTTTAGTTGTATTGATATTTTCTTCAAATGGTTCACCACTCCAAGTCTGGTGCCTATCAATCAACTTAGCAGTCTAAACAGTTCTGCATGAAGAATCCAATGGAACTCACAAACTCTCACACTCTCTCTCACAAACAAAACAACTCACTGGTTGCCATACAGTCTTTGCCAAATGGGAAACACTTAATACCTATGAAACTAACATGGACACATCCTTATTAAAGATTTCACAAAGAGACATTTACATGCACCAACAGTAATGATTAAAATGAAATGTTACAGCAGACGTTTATCTATTAGGAGTCCCTATGTGTCCTTGACCGGTAATTGGTACCAAACTCAGCTTGGGAGACAAAAATTGGCAAATGGCAGATTTTGAGGGCTAGCAGGACAGACATGATGGCTCAAAGGGCAAGTATGACAGTGACAGATGACAGATAGGCCTGAATGTTCGTTTATTTGTTTTATAAAAAGAAAACTAGAAAATTTCCAAAATGAATAGCAAATATTTACAACCAGTAATAAGTCAGAGGAAGCATTGTGCATGGTAAAAGTTAATATTAATGTTGAGAGTCTACAACACAAGTTGGGAAAATGTTGCCTTCCTCACTCACCCACAACTTAAGAGTTAAAAGAACAAAGTGTTATCACTAGAACTTGAGAACTTTGCTCAGCATAACAAATACACAAGATTTTACAAAAACGTAGATTTTATTTTTTACACAAGGCAACTTAAACGAAAAATTTAATCACAAATCAACAGAAATAAACAAAGACAGAGTTCTGAACATCGATGATCCATCACAACCAGCATGAAATCAAATACTTCACCACAAAGTGATGAATAAATAATTAAAAACACTGATGACAGAACGATGATTTGAAAAGAGAACCCGGTTAACTTGAATTTAGAATAAATTTCTACTAAAATGTACTACACAAAATACAGCCTAAAATTTCATGACATATGTCTAAATATTCTCAGAGTAAACAAAGTAACATAATATAGTAAATCAACAATTAATTTTCTAGCTTAAAACAAAGTTATGCACTAATATTTACAAATGGGTCGACAGAGTGAGAACTGCTCTCTAATGAACAGAAAACAAAGTTGACTAAACTTCCACTAACATATCAATCACTTCCATTGTGGATGGCTGAACGCAGGCACACGTTAGAATATAAACGTATGTGTTCTTTTCATCTTTTTCAAGTAGAGAGAAATCACAAAACACAGGAATAGTCATCTGTCCTCCAAATACTGCACAGTGTGTTAGAGACATTGAAAGTACACACACTAAAATATTCAGAGGTTCAATCACACGTAGCTGGGCTGTAACAGCCAAGGTCCATTCCGCAGGCCCACACGAGTAAAACTTAGTAAACTTATGCTAAGTAGCTGTATGTGTCCTTTTGTCCTTCAGTGCGTTCCAAATATTCCTTTTCTATTAAAATGTCGATGCATTTCTGAAAGACAAGAATTATTAATTAGGGCCTCATTGATACAAGAATTGTAAGCAAATCAAATTGACTACTACCTTAATAACATGGACTCGTGGCTTAAACCGCGTTGACAACTGATTTAAGACTTCTGCCACAAGCTGCTGATGCTTTAGCATCTTCCGCATTTTCATAATTCGAACGATGGCAGCCTGTATGAGAAGCTTGCGATCTTCTTCAATATGTTTGTGGGTGGTTTCCAGTTCCACCTTTAACTCGGCTTTCATTGGTACATTTATGTTAACCTTAAGTTTTTTGCTGAAAAAAACAAAAACAAAAACGGATTTTATTTTAAATTTGGAGGAAAGTTTAACAAAATATTGCTTTATGACACATAAATTTCATAACAATGAAAATCGTTACGTTAAACTAATCCACATTCTTACTTTTTGTAACCTGTATTAAGTTCAATAACAGAGCCTGGTTGAAGGTTGGTCTCATCATCTGCTGACAGCAATAACTTGGCTTTTAGCAAAATTTGGACAACTTGCAGAGTGAACTCCGCCTTCAATTGTGTCAATTCCTGCAGCTGCTGAAGTGTCCATGATAAGCCTGAATTGTACTGCAGAAGAACAGCCATCTGGAATGTCGATGCCTGCAGTGTGTATCTGGAAGTCATTAATTATGATTAGAAAAGCTTGAAACTTAAGAAAAATGTATTCATCTAGAGTGGTAACACCATACAAGGTACCTGTTCTTAAAGCAATTGGCAACTAGTTCTCCTTTAGACATGTTGTAAAGCCAGTTGAGTTTGCGTCCACTGTGCTGATTACCATAAAAACTGGAGAATCTGTGAATACTCCTTTCGAGCTGCAAATAGAGGTTGTGATTACAATTACACAGAGTTATCAATGCACCAAGGATAGCAATTACTATTGAAAAAAAAAAACAACAAAAACCTTACTTCCGACGGAAGAGAAAAACTGGTGGACTGTTGGAAAGGCCATGACCCCGAAGACAAGACTTGAATGCTAAAGTCAATATCCAGAGGCTCGTTTGATTTGTTCAAATGACGCCTGAAAGACTCATTGAGGTCCTTCGATACTCCAACATCCTAAAACAAAGCACATTTAAATGTAGTAACCATGAGCAGCTTTAACAGTAACAAAGTTAATATTTCTAAAAGACAAAGCAAAGTAATATTTTCAAAGGAAGAAATGAATAAAAAATTTACCTGGAACATTCTTTGCAGTTTTGAGGTATATTCAAAGCCACAAGCTTGTTTCAGTTTTGAGATCATTGATGCTTCAGCATCATCACTGGCAGACATATGTTGAACCAATCTCTTGGCCAACATTTTGCTGTAAAACTTCTGGAAGACATCTTTGTCTTCAATATACTTGAAAACTACCATCTACACAACAAAGAAACGAAAATTATGACTAAGGTAGGTGAAATAAATAGTAAACGCAACTATTACGAACAGTACATTACCACTTGATTTAGTGTATCTTCAAGCTCAGCATCTTCTGGATTTTTGCTTGACTTTTTGAGCAAAAGGTCACAGTACTTAGCAAGAAGCTCAGGACTTTTACTTGATGTGTTGGCACATTTAGTAACAGCATTGTTATTAATGAATCTGCCACATGCTTTATCAAGTGCAGCTACAAATCCAGCCTCATTGTTAAAAGCAGTCAGAACCAAGGCATTGTATTTCTTGTGAACTTCGAGAATGGTGTTGACATAGATCTTCGGGTCCTAAAGCAGGGTAAGAAATTAGATAAAAATTAAACTTTTGATAGAACTAGTGCAATGACACAGAATAAACTAAACTTACATTCCCTTCAGCATCACCACAAGTGTCGATAGCTGAAAGACCTTGATGAGCAATGTGCGCTTCCAGCAAATGACGTAATTCGCCCAAGCCGTCAGGAATTCTAGCAACCAAGTTGAACATGCGTCCGAGATCATTTTCTTTATCAGAATCGAGCAAAGTTTGGAACTCTTGGTGGAAGATTTCTAAATGTCTCTCAATAAGTACTCTTTCACATGTTTTAGAAAGTCTGTCATGGGTTGTAGCATGAAGATACACACGAACTCTCTTCTGCTCTTCCAATAGCCTCTGTTCTGCCTATTCACGACAAAAGATTACAAAACTAGAAAACTAAGTACCAAATTACAAAAAAACAATAACTGATGACATCATGACATCATACCTTCTTCATGTACTCAGTCACGGGGTTCTGTTGTAAAAAGTCTGTGCTTTCTCTAGTGTAGTAACGCTCTGTGTCTTCTAAGAAAACATTTTCAAATGATTCCTTGTACACAGACAGATTGGGGCCTTTAGCTCCTGGTTCATTTTCATGCAGACCTAGAAAGAAAGAAAAAGCTTATCATTGATGTATAAGACTACGAGAGTTAAACGCCTTGCGTCAAGTCTTGCAGGTCAAGAGAATATTCAAAGACTCCTCAGGTAAGAACTCACCAAGTTCAACATAACAATTTATAACACCACTGACAAGTCTTGTGTTAATTGTTTCTCCATTGCGCTCCCTTTCAATAAGCTTCAATACAGCATTTGTAACCTGCAAATTTTTTTTCATAAAGAAAGTAAAAACTTAATAGGCTTGTAGAGCAGAAAAAATTGACATATAGAGAAAAAAATCAATGGCACAAATGAATCAAATAACATTTATCAATTCTAGAAGGTGACGCACCTGTTTGTTCAATTGCTTAAATAAATTGTCCCGCCATGTAACAAGTGCCAACTGATAAATTTCGTAAATTCCTTTTCCACCTTCCTCACACTCTCGTCGCACCCAGTGCCTAAAATCATAACAAACATAATGGTGAGAGACATGTTACCAATTAAAAGCAAAACAAAAACTCAAAAAACCTCTAATTACAGCTTACCTATTTAGATATGCGCATACGCCATTCAAAACTCTTGAACTAAATTGATACTCCTCCCACTGTTTCGTGTAAAACTGCAAAACATCCTCATCCATCAAATCTTCACCATCCTGTAATAGGAAAAATATATATGAAACAAGTTCCCTAAGGAACCATGGCAGGCGAGGAGTTTACTGCATGAACAAAGAAGTAAGCTTTCAGGTAACTGACCTTCAATAGACCAACAAGATACTGCTTCAAAAATCCTTTCAGTTTTAAGTAGAGTTCAAGACCCACCAATTGGGCTCCTCCTCCTGATGCCACTCCTGACTTTGTTTTGGGTTTATTGTTATAGGAGCGGTTAGCATTTTGATGAACACTGGTGCAGTAGTTATACACATGACTGAATATCAAAATTAAGGAAGAAAACTAGTAGAGGTAGACCTTTAAATAAAACAATCTCAAGGGTTAAAAATGCAATAAATGGTGCTATTCTATTGAATTTCTTAGACAGCTGATCAATGGTAAAGGATACGTATAAAGTGTCATGTAACGACCCTTGGGCATGTTTTGACGGTTATAGACTTCTTGTATGCCATCTTTCAAATCACCCCAGATTTGGTCAAGATCTATCTGTTTTAAACCTGGATTACTTGAGCCACCTGAAGGACGCCCAGCCATTGTGACTAAATGGGACCTCCGCAGAATCTGAAACAATGAGACGTTTTGGTATCATAAACAAGGACAGCAGTGGTCCTAAATTCATTAATACAGGCAACAACCCATTTTCTCAAGATTGAATTTAACACGTTTGAACTAAATAACTAGGGAACAGAGTATATAAGGAGCCAATATGGTCCAAATTACAATGTGTTCCAGAAAATTGTGGCATCGTATGAATAGTTGCTTAGCTGTGGTCACAATATAATAGGAATCACAATATAATAGGAATCAAACGGAAAATCAATGCAACTGGGGATGAGGTTGTTTAAGCTCATGATTTTATTCCACAAGTAACAAGACAATCCACGAAAACTGCATTGGTTGTGTAAACCCACTGAAGATGTATGTCATCATCATTGTTCACTAAGCCAAGCATAGAGGTTATGTTCGGACGAAGAAAAAAAACATGGTGATTACAGGATAATCCGAAAGGAATATGAAAATATTGCAGAAGAGAAGAAATCTAGGGTTGAAGTGTAGGCTTAAATTGTACTTTAAAGTCGAGTGGGTAAAAATACTAGTGTATCCTTGGATTGCAAAATTAGGAAGTGAAATCAACCTTTGTAACCTGCACTGCAAAGAGCCCGAATTCGAATACTATCATCGACGGACAGACAATAAAAGGCTCGCGGTATCGAGTAACGAAGAAACAGAGCCCTTCGCGAAACAAATGAAACATTAATTGAGTTACAGAGAAACTCAGGGATAAATTGCCTTTTAAGGAAGGGAATTAGATGTACAGTGCATCGAACAGTTTGTCACCTGAGATCACTTCAGAGGGTGTCAAATGGAAAGATCTCCTAGAAAAGTACAAATCCACATAACTTCTCCGACAGTCGTTTACCTCAAGCATAAGACAGGCGCCTTTTGTTTCTGCGACCTAAACCATCAACACACTAGTGCAATATGTTCAGCCTAGGCTTCGCACTTGGTTTTCGCATGGAGCGATACTCTTTAGCGAGTCATGAATGCTACCCTGGAAGAATAATCGTTGTTTCATGAACACTTACACGAAAGAAGATGATAAGTCTGTTATATAAAATGGGGAAATGTGAATCACTGCAGGAGCGCAACGGGGAAAATTATTTTGACGATGGGGGAATGGGGGGGGGGGAATTTGAGGAAGGGGGAGGGGAGGGAGGGGGTTCGAGAGTGCGCAGTGCGCGTGCGCGAGAGGCCTGTATCGATCTAGCATCGAGAGTATCGCGGAAGTCATCGATAGTTGACCTAAGACTTCAATGATTTCCCTCCCCCGGTTGGAACGGACGGCGCCACGACTTGTTTGTCGTCAGTGAACGGTGTCGGTAGTTGTCATAAAGAATCCCCGGAAGTTTTCCTTGGTGACTACCTTGCGCATCACTGCGAACGAGAGTTTGGCGGGTGCCTCAAGTCGGCCGCTACACTGACATTTGAAGCCGCCAACATCAGTTATTTACCGAAATGAAAAAAAATTAAGTTATCTTTTTTCATTGAAGTGCTTGGTTCGGTTCGGTTTAGATAACGGGTTCAGGTTAAAAATAATAATAATAATAATAATAATAATAATAATAATAATAATAATAATAATAATAATAATAATAATAATAATAATAATAATAATAATAATAATAATAATAATAATAATAATAATAATAATAATAAATAATAATAATAATAATAATAATAATAATAATAAAACTGGGCCAATTAAAAATTGTTTTGGTGGAAAAAAAAACCTGAACCGGTGTACTCCTTTGACAAAAGGTTTCTTCCTGCACCGGAAACCGGTTTCGGATTTACCGAACCGCCCAGCCCTATCCCACAGTGCAGTGCTTGTCTAGTCAGTGCCCCTGTGCCCCATACTGAAAATGGCAAGTTGCTTTAAGAAACTGCTTGGTTTCACTAACAATCATATTCGTCCATAACCTTTGAATGTTCCAACAGGAGGCACCCTCGAAGTCCTCCTCGTCGGCGTTCACAGACAGGGTGGGGGTCCATCGCCCCCATTAGTCTGCAGTGTCTAATGGGTCTAATCAAACGGATTGCCAGGCAAACGGAGCCAGCGCGCCGGGGGGCAGGGCTGGGGCCTGCAGGGGGAATGACTGCCGGTGACCCCGTCCATCCAGTATCCAGTCCGTCCAACGCGCCCGTCGAGGCCCATGCAACACCATGAGCTGGCGGCATAGTGGCATGGAGTCGGTGTGAATGGGGCCGCCCCCCGGCCCAGGCTGCCCCGGCCCCGGCCCGCGGTCATGGGGCTGGGGGCAACGGGGGGCGGTGGGGGCGGCCGGGGCCGCGCGGGTGGCATGGCCGGCGAGGCACTCAGTCTGCGGGCAGCCAGCACGCCGAGAGGCTGCGAGCCGCATAGGCCGTGGAGTGGCGCTCCAAGTTGCCGAACGCGCGAAGCACGCGGGGTGGCCTCGTGGCGTCGCGGAGCGTCGCGGACCTCGAGTCGACAGGACCCACCCCCTCCCCACCGCGGCGCTTGCGGAGCCACGTGGGGGAGCACGAGGTGGTCGTCGCGGTGCTCGGCGCCGTGGCGCTACTGAACGGCGGCGGGGACGGCGTCCGAGGCGGCCCATCTGGCCGCGGCCGCCGCCTGAGCCGACGACGACCTGGACGGCGCGGTCGACGCCCTGCTCGATGTCCCTCTCCGAGGCCGTGCGGTCAGAGCGCGTTCGCACGGACTCGCTGACCAGCACCGACACGCAGGCCACGGACATGACCACCCTGAGCGAGATGTCGTCGCTGTCGCGGCCCGGGTCGCGGTCCTCCCACAAGGCGCCGCACCACCCGCACCACCCGCAGCAGCACCACGCCGCCGCCTCGTCGCCGCAGCCGCCCGCTCGCAGCCCCCGCGCGCCCGCGCGCCCGCACCACTTCACCTTCGCGACGCAGTTCAGCGACCCGCTGGCGTACGCGTCCAGCAGCTCGTCGCAGAGCTACTCCAGCCGACGATTCTCGGCCGGCGGCGGACCGCCACCGTGCAGCCCGCGCAGCCCCAGGAGCCCTTGCAGCCCGCGCAGCCCGCGAAGTCCGCGCAGCCCGCGAAGTCCGCGGAGTCCACCGCGCAGCCCCGCCAGCTCGCCCTGCTTCGACTGGGGGGTGACGGCGCCGCCATGCAGCAAGCTCTCCAAGGGCTCGTCCTCCAAGGGCTCGTCCTCCAAGGGCTCGCCCAAGGGCCACAAGGCAGTCGGCCCGCCGCCTCAACAGGTCGACGGCCAGGGTCAACAGGTGGACGGCGGCGACCCTCATCCCGCGTCGCGATGCAGGCGGTGAGTCCCGAGGCTGCAGCGGGCAGCGCGTCCAAGAGGAGGGCGGGTTGGTTAGGCCGGCACGGCGGGGGTGGCATTCGACGACGCGAGCTCTTTGCTTTCGTCGCACTCGCTGCTCTCGCACAACCCAGACACCAAAGGACTTCCCTCTAATGGCACTGTCTCCGTCTCTGTGCCGCGGCCCGCAGCTCGCCGTCCTTCCCCTCCGTGTTGCGACTGTTTGCCATCTGCTGCCGTAACGACCCCGGACTGCGCTCAACAAGTGCCGTGGGCAGCACGCTAACACACGAGGGAGGCGGGCGTCCCGTGAGTCTATCTGGCACTCGCTGCAGTTGAAGCACTGCCGTGAGGGAACCTAGGGCCGCCCAGCCAGTGAGGCCTCACCCTTCGCCCTGCAAACAACGGGAAATGTCATATTTGCGAGATGCTGTCTTCTCGGCGACCTAGAGCTGCCGGTGAAGGCGGAGCGGGCGGGGACTGCCGAGCGTGGCCGCGTCCCGCCCCCGTCTCCCCGTCCTCGTCTCCACCCTCGTCCCGGCGACCCCACGTTCCTTTATTCGTCATTCTTTTGAGAGGTTGTCGAGCCGAGACCACCTCAGACCCTCTCGGCCTCGTGCCTCTGGGTTTGCTGTCCTTCCAGAAGGGCGGCCGTGCCGGGCCGCGGAGGTCCCAGGGCTTCAAGGGCCCGAGGGGCCGAGGGCTAGCCACCTTCTTGAGTAGGGCTGGCCTAGGGCCTAGGCTGGCCCCCCGCGGCCTGTAGGCGTCTGCCCTTCCTCTCGGCACCTCCGTCGCTGTCCTGGGCTGGCCCGGCTGGCCCGGCTGGCCCGGCTGGCCACACACAGCAGCAAATAGATTGCGACGCCGACGCATGGCGCGGTGCTCCACGGAGCATGTGCGAGTTTGACTTAATTTTAGTTTGAATTAGCTGCGACGTTTGAGAGCAAGCCTAGAGTTTGGGCCGCCTGCGCCGGTCTTCTGGTCCACTGTGCGTCCCCTGCGCCCGGTCCGGCCTCGGGTGAAGTTACACCGGGAATTACTCACTCCCTCTGGCTTGCAATAACGCGGCCGCCGGAGGAGGAAGTAATAATGAAAGGCACCGTGAGCACCTAGCGCAGCCAGCAGGTGACGCGGGTTCGGATCCCCGCTGAGTCGCCGGGGCAGGGGGATTTACCCACCCCTTCCCTGTTCCGAGCGGCGCTCCGTGACCCGGTCCAGAGACTGCAATCGCAGCCACCTCTTCTCTTCCTTCCCCTGCACCCGTGGGAATCTCGACCAACTGGCGTTTTATTTAACCAACAGGGCGTCTGAAACGCGGTGGTGTGGAGTGCCGCGGCCGTGCCGGGGGCACCGGACGACCGGGGCAGCGTGCTCCGAGGGCACCGCCCGGGTCGATGGGTGCAGGGCAGTGGGCTAGGCGGCCAGTCCCACTGTGCTGGACCCAGGGTGCAGGGTGCAAGGGTCGGAAGGGGCAGTGGGCTAGGCGGCCAGTCCCACTGTGCAGGGTGCGGGGCAAGCGCGCATCAAGCGCGCATCAAGGCCGCATCCCGGTTTTTTAGCAGCGACTCGCAGGGCGCGCTCTGTTGACTGTTGGCTCCTGTCCGTTTGCTTGGACGGCGGCGGCCGTGGCGTGTGGCTCGCGGCCGTGGCGTGCTGACGTGCCGACGACGGACGGCAGGCCGGCCGGTCAGGCAGGCAGGCAGACAGACAGTCGGGCCCCATGATGCATCATTACGCAGCTGGCCGGTATCAGGGGCGGAGCAGGGGCGGAGCCGCGGGTGGGGGGGGGGGAGTGGGTGTTAGTCACGACGATGAGAGCTTGTTTTGCGTCCACCCACCCAGTCGGGGCGCCCCCACCCCCCATGCGAGCGAACGTTGACTCGTCGGGCTTAGGACTCGGGTTTATGTTCACTTCTCAGCGGGCGCGCAGACACACACACACACACACACACACACCCACGAGACTGCCCGCAGCCGCACCCACACACGGAAGTGCGGCCTACAAAGCACATTACCTGGCCATAAAGTTGGCGCCCGCTTGGGAACGCCGCGGGGCGGGGCGGGGCGGCGGGAGAGGCTGCAAACTGAGTTAGCGGGAGAGAGTGCTCGTCACGACGAGGTGTAAAGCGCTTAGGCCCCGACACCGATACCGCGGCGGATTGGCGGAGATGAATCGAGTTTTCGTGTGGCGCGTTTCGTGTACGCGACGTCCCTAATAACCGGGCCGGGCTTCCAGGACGAGCAGGAAGCTCTGCCTGCGAGCGCTGCCAGCCCCGCCAGCCCCGCCAGCCCCGCCAGCCCCGCCAGCCCCGCCCGGTGGGCGCCGACGTCTGGGACGCCCTTTGCATAATGAAGGGGGTGGCTTCGCCGCTGTCGCTGCTCCCGCGGGTCACGCGCGCCCGCGGCCCCACTGTACATTACGTCGGTGGCGCTGGCGTCGTTGGCGCTTTCCTCGGTGGCGTGCAAGCACGGCGGTGCCCGGCGGTGCCTGACGGCGAGGGGCGGGCCGACCTCCCACAACACCCGCAAACACTCTCGTCCTTCCGCAAACAGGCGGGATGTAAAGGAATGCTCTGCCGGACGGTGGCCCCCCCCCCCCCACTCTTGGGAGGCGGGCCCGTCCGTAACCGAGGGGACCAAACTTTCCTGTTTTTCGAGTAAAGTGGTCCGAAGCGAGACCAGCAGGCGAGGCAGGGATAAGTAGTGGTAGCGGGGCCGAGTGGGCTCGCCTTACGGCCAAGACCAACACCGCCAAGCTTGTGCTGACACTTGTCAACTTCGGAGCGAGGCGGTGGCGGCGGCGGCGGCGGCCAGGGAGGACGGTCTCCACAGAGACAGAGAGGACGAGGTGGGCCCACTCTGCCGTGCGCTGCAGGACGGGGACGCCAAGGAAAGACAGTAACACCGCGCACACCATCTCTCGCGCATGCCATCGACGCTGGCGTCCCATTGAGGGACTCACATCGGAAACGCACTTTCTGGGATTTTCAAATTTATTTTCAGTGAAGTTGTGTTTGTGGCTCCATTATTGACGCTGGATTTTCATCTTCTTTTTTATTGCGAGAAAAGACGCGAAAATGGACCTTGGGCAGGGGAGGGGACGTGGGAGGGTCGGAGAAGGCGGCGTAAGGCGATGGGATATTCTGGAAGGGACGATGGGACTCGGAGGATCACGGCGGCGGAGCACCTGAAGCCCTCTCCTCCTGACAGTCTAGCCTGAGCCCAGCCGCACCTGCCCGCCGGACTTCTTGCGGTCGCCGGGCCGATCGAACGAGCCGGGAAGAGTAAACACTGACCCCAGGCCGCAGCCTCGCCGAGCCGTTCCGTCATTTCTGGCGGCCAGGTGGATAGTTCTCCCAGACTGTTTCTGTCTAGTGTCTCATGAGAAATATATGAGAAACAGCAAAGAGCATTTCGGGGGGTGGCTGGCGATCAGTGTATGTCAAATTCAGTCGGTTCGCGTTTCTCTCCCTCTATAGGACTCTATTTCTGTCGCCGCAGGTCCACGTCCGACTTGACGGACTTGGAGGAGGGCCGCGGGTGCATGACGCCCACCTCGGTGTCCCGGCCCTCCTCGAGGCCGTCCTCGCCGTGCGGCCGCCACCGCTCCGGCTCCATCAAGGCCGGCAACCTGGCGTACCTGGCGTCGCGGCGCGGCTCCGGGGCGTCCGGGCTGTCCGGCGCCACCTCGCCCGCCGGCTCCATCGAGGACGTGGGCCCGCTCAACTTCAGCGCCAACCCGCGGCAGCGGCAGCGGCGCACGTCCAACTTCCTGGAGCTGCCCGGTGAGTGACTCTTCTCCAGGCCGTCGGGGTGGACGTGGACGCGGACGTGAACGTGGACGCGGTCCCCGGGGAGGCTCCGCGATAAGGAATTCATCCCTGGCCAGCGCCAAGGCAGGCCCTTCGGTTGCCCTTCGGGAAGGGCCGTTAAAACCGCCTTTTCACTTTCCCCCTACACCTGGAGGAAGACGGTCGAAATAAGGCTCCATCGCACAGTGGGTTAGAAGACCGTTGAGGCGGCCCAAAGTCTAGACGCATTCTGAGCTTCAGGGTCGTTAAATGGAACTCGAATCGAACGCGTGACCCCACCAATGGATTGCTCTCCAAACGAGAAATCTATTGGTGCAGTCACACGTTTGATTCGAGTCCTGTTTAGAGACTCTGGAGCTCAAAACGTGTCCGGAATTTTGGCCGCCTCAACGGCCTTCTGACCCACTGTTCATCGCTAGTCGCACCCGACTTTCCGTCGCCAAGTTCCACCATGTGCTGGCCGTTCCTAAATGCCTGGCAGTGGACGCGGTTCTGGGCCCCGGCGGCAGCCCCAGCGGGCCACTGTTTGTTGGTCCGGCTTCTTAAAGGACGTTGCAGATACAGCGCGGCATTGTTTGCCGTTTGGTGCGTACCCCTTTAGGCCCAGCCGCCCAGCAGTGCGTCTTTCTGTCCCTTTTCCCCCGAATGGTCGAATGAAGCTGTCAGGCCCGGACGCCATTGTGCCGCCTCTGCCCTTCGAACGGGCAACGGGTCCCAGGCGGACGGGGTGCAGGCCAAAGGGCCGAGGGAAGGGCTCGAAGTCGGCCCCGCAATTTCAATTCAATGTCCACCTGATCAACTTATCTTGCTTGCAGCCCGCCCTTTGCCCTCCTCCCCCCTCCTTTTTGCATCCTGCGCCACCCAGCCAGGGCTGGCAACCCTCTCCTCGAGTCCCGCACACGCCTCTCCTCCGTGTCTTTCTGTTCCTCGTGCTGGCCATCTCTTTCGACTGCCTCCAGGTGCACCCCTGCCCGCGCCCCACGCCCTTTCTCCCCAAATGGCCTACTGGTGTGCGGGCGGTGCGGGTCCCTGCAGGCTGATTCCGAGTCGGCTGTCTCTCTCTCTCTCTCTCTCTCTCTCTCTCTCTCTCTCTCTCTCTCTCTCTCTCTCTGCCCGCACGAGTGCGCGAGGGAGACAAGGCCGTCCTCTCAGCCTGCCGCTGGCAGACCCCCCTGGTGGACTCGGCTTATCACGTCCAAGGCTGACCTGGTGTCGACCGGGGTCCCCCAGTGGACATGGTCACTGGAGGTGCGGCCGAGCGGCCCTCGGCACTGCCACAAAAATGGATTCATCGTTTTGAGAGAAATCCTTTTTGGTGGGGTCACACGTTCGGTTCGAGTACCATTTAGCGACTCTGAAGCTCAAAACCCGTCCGGGATGTTGACCGCCTGCACCGGTCTTCTGACCCACTGTGCAGCGCTTGGCAGTGCACTGGAAAGCCAGACGTGTCACCGGTCAAGGGCGGCCGGCCGGCCGGCTGGTGGCGCTTCCGGGTGCGCAGCAGACTGAAAAACAACAACAAAAAAAAAAAAACAACACACGCGAAAGCAGACGCGGCAGAAAAAGAAACGTGGCCCGTGACTCGTTTTGGCGGTATAAACCTTTTTCACGACGGACAGCCGGCGGGCATTCGTGATTCATGGCCTTCATGGTCGTGTTCCAGCATCAATAACCCGTCGCGGGGAGTGGCGGCGTGGTGGCGGCCAGCGAGGTGGACCCTTGGAGGCGGCCAGCCGCCAGCCAGCCAGCCAGCCAGCCAGCCAGCCAGCCAGCCAGGACAAGCTGTTAGGGAAAGAGGGATGGTCTGGGCGGGGCCCTGGACATGTACACCGTCTCGCCACATACGTAGTTGCAAAAACAAAGAAACCCGGATAAATTGATAGCAAAGTACAAAGGACGCAAAACAAAATCAAATGAAAGCGGGTGGAAGGAGCAATGCAAGGGGTAACCAACTCGAGATTTTCGTGTACACTGATTACTAGATTACTCATATTATAGAGAATATATTGATTATGTGTGATTACTCCTGATTATATTGATTATCATTGATTATAAGTAATTATAAATGATTATAATCAACATATGTTAATTATAGGTGATTATGATGATTATTGGTGATTATGATGATTATGATGATTATTGGTGAATATTGGAGCCAAGTGATGTCATGTCTTTTGAGCCGCACTCCAAGTGCGGTTCAAAGGCGTTGACATTACCCGTCCCCAATCATGAGTCGTGGTGGTCGAGGTGGTATAGGCGTCGGTTCCCGGTACCGGGGTCGACGGATCGAGTCCCACTTTTTCTCAACATTTATCGAATGACCCGCTCACTGCGGCTCCATCCCTGCCGCGTCTAGAGCCCGGCTGACGCCGCATCTACCATGAGCCGTGGTGGCTGAGATCGCTAAGGCGTCGGACTTGAACAGTAAGGTCCGGGGATCGAATCCCAACATTTCAATACATTTTACGACTGCCTCCCTCATCCCAATACGACTCAAACCCGTCGTCCGACACTCGGCAGACGTGCAGTCGTGTTAGCGTAGTGGTCTAGATCATTTGTCGTCCACTATGCTTGGGTGTCTAAAAAGCAGTCCGCTTCGGCGGATTGGCCTCGGCACTGGTTCGATCCCCGGTCGTTCCAGCCACTCGCAATTGGTCGCGAGTGGGTCCATTCTGATTCGTCGGTTTGGAGTTGATAAGTCCTTTGAAGCTGGCCCTTCACACTGCATGTTCGGTAGAGAGCGCCGGACAGCGGGGGTACCACTGTGGGTACCACTGACCACCCCGCGAAAACCAAAGGCTCTCAACCCCCGCCCTTCACCCGGCCCACATCAGATGAGAACCCCTGGGGTCGCCGCCTGGAATGCACCGGTTCCCCCGATCCACCGAAGTTGCAGGCGGTCCTCCCTACTGTGTGGGGAGGTGGGAGAAGGGCCCCCATTTTTTCTTCTTTTTTTTTCCTCCAAGTTCTTTTGTTGGATGCGCCGCTGTACAGCGGTTTGCAGCGCATGGAGTCCGTGGTACCCGACGGGGCATGCACTTGCGTAATATAGTCGTGTCGCTCAATCCGTAATAGTGCGCGGCCGCGCGCCCGCTGACAGGACCGACGGTACTTTTCGTTACTTTACTCGCAAATCGGTACCGCGGTACTTTACCGGTCCCTTTCGCGTCATCAGCACTGCGGTGCCGGTACTTTACCCAAAAAAGTACCGCGGTGCTGGTACCGCGGTACTTTACTTTACTTTCCTGCCCATGCCTGATTATAACGATTATTTTTGAATATTTCGATTATCTAGGATTATTGCGATTATGAGATATTATGTTGAATATTGTGATTATGGTGATTATTTCAGTGATTACCAACAGGACGTACACTGATTATTTCGAGTTGGTTACCCCTTGGAGTAATGGAACCCTTATCGGCTAATCCCTGCTGACGTAATCCCGGTCGCCGGTGAACTCCGAAGTCCCCTCACCATAAACAAACAATAAAGGGGGAAAATAAAATAAATAAATAAATAAATAAATAAATAAATAAATAAATACTAACAGAGAAAAAGGGAAAAGTTGGAACGGCTGGGCGGCCCTGCCCTCGGCTCAACCGAGCCGCAGTGGCGACAGTATTGACAGCGCTTGTCCAGGGATTTGTGTGGGTTTTTGTGCCGCACGTCGGAACACGGGAAAACTCAGCCGCAGCCATCCCTGTCCCACCCTGCACGGGCCCACTGTGCAGCGGGTGGGTAGCGAGACAGAGAGACAGGGATTACGGACTGCCGACCTCTCCCACCAATGGCTGGTCGAGGGTTCACCGGATTCCGACGCGACTGACGATGGCAACGCCCATTGCGTATATAAATCGACGACAGTGTGATGGAAGCGAAACGTTATGCGGGAGGTTTTGAATCGGAAACTCTTTCCGATCGCCTGCCGCGTGGGTCGGGGCGTTGGGGCGTCCAGTTTCGCTGCCGACGGCATCACGTTCGAGTCCCCGCGCGGGCCGCACGCTTCAATCTTTTATTTCGACCTTTTAGAACAAAATTGGCCCACTGTGCACGCGCACGTGTCGTGTACCGCGGGCTACGGAATCGCTCCACTCAGAGCGGGGTGGCCCCAAGCCCACGGTCGGCTGCGCGTGACAGGGTCATTTCTAGGAGATGGGGAGCGCACGGCGTCGTCGGGCTGGGGGCTTATGCCGTCCCAGCGCCAGACCGCCGTCCATGCCGCCCGAAGGGTGTCCCACAGCCACGGCAGCGATGAGGAGCTGAAAGCGACGGGTATGAAAAACGGAACGACACGGACGCACGCCCCACACGTCACTTCTTTCTAAGAACAATCTCTCTTTCGCGCATCGCGCCCGCCATGCCATACACGTTGTTGAGGGAGAAAATAGTCAGGAAATTGGTCAAGCCCTGGATGAAGGCAAGCGGCACCCTCTTCCCGCCTCCTGCCGCTTCCACGTCTTCCTCCCCGTCGTCCCGCTGGCAGCAACATCATTTTCACGGTGCGCGCAGCGCGCATGGGTGGAGCGCCCTGCTATTGTTGGCGCGGCGAGTGGATTGGGCGCCGTGGCGGTGGCCGCCGCGGAGGGCGCGAACCAAGCCAGGCTGCGGAGCACAGGGGGTCAGAAGACCGTTGAGGCGGACAAAATTCTAGACGCGTTTTGAGCTCCACAGTCGCTAAATGGGACTCGAATCGGAACGTGTGACCAACAATGGATTGCTCGTTCGGAGAGCAATCGATTGGTGGGGTCACACGTTCGGTTCGAGTCCCATTCAGCGACTCTGGAGCTCAAAACGCGATATACACGCGGCGCTTCAACTCGAATTATCAATTAACGCGGCGCTGCGTTCGGGCAATCCATCGTTGTATTGTTTTCCGGCCGAAGTCGATTCATCACCAAGTTTGGGGGGGGGAGACTCGCAGTGACATTCCGCAGTCCACCAGGGCGAGGGCGGCAGTGCCCCGGTGCCCCACATTCTGGACGAGGGGAGGGGGAGGGAAGGGGCTTCCGACTCAAGCGTCAAAGAGCGCCGGATGAGGAGGGGCTCGCCCACGCGCCGCGAGAGGGGGGGGGAGGGGAGGGGTGAAGTGTAGCCGATTAGGAGTGGCGCCGCTTCCTGCTTCGTCATTCGCCGGCAAGCCGGACGGCGGCGCCCCCGCGGCAGGCATCGTCTGCATGAGGCCGCGCCGCCGTTTGATTTGGATGCACTATAGCATGCGGTGCATAACCTCGTCCCCCCCTCCACGCAGACACACTGGAGCGGCCAGTGCCCCGTCTTGTATCGACCGCGCGTTTACTGCACTTTTATGTCATTCAGATAGCGGTTCGGCCCGTCCCTCAGTTTCCCTCCCCCTCCCCCGGGGCCGTCCGTAAGGCAGCCGGCCGGGTCCCCGCTTTGGCGCGCTGACCCGTGGGCGTGATGGGGGGCCCCTAACTCGGAGGCGGACAGCCACAAACAAATGCTGCACTCGCACTGGGCGCGCGCACACACGCTACATATACACCGGCCGCCGTAGCGGTAACCGGTTAGTCTAGAGTTTTAGCCGGCGGCGGGCTATATCTCCTACATATTTTTTTGCCATAAAAGTGTACACTTTCGCCCCTAACATAAGCAAAGAAATCCCTTTCCGGACTGATAAAATTTTATTTAATTTTTCCTTCGGGGTTCGACTTTGCCCTTTCCCCGCATGCTGCCTGCCTGGGCTCGTCGATGGTTTTGCAGTGTCCCCTTTCTTTTTATTCCCGCCTTTATTGCCTGGCGCCATGCTTGATGCCTTGATGGCGCCTCGGCCACCTTGGCCCGGTGCCCTGCTGGTGTGGTGCGTCACGGCCTAGGTGGGGCCGCTGGGGCCGCTGGGGCCGCTCGGGCCGCTGGGGCCGCTGGGGCCGCTGGGGCCGCTGGGGCCGCTGGGGCCGCTGGGGCCGCTGGGGCCGCTGGGGCCGCTGGGGCCGCTGGGGCCGCTCGGGCCGCTGGGGCCGCTGGGGCCGCTGGGGCCGCTCGGGCCGCTGGGGCCGCTCGGGCCGCTCGGGCGGACACAGTTAAAAAGAGGTCGATGCGAGCGCGTGGCCGCAGGCCGACCGTCTACCTTGTCATTTCAACGACCTCCCACGCAAAAAGCAGAGAGGGAGGGAGACAGATACAGAAACACAGACACAGACTGACAGAACGGAGCGAGTTGACGGCCAAGTAACATCCCCCGCAGCAGCAACTCTACCAGGGGGATCCCACCGGCGGCTGCGAATAATTAATGGTCCGATTTGCTTTCTATTTGGCTTGAATTTGAACAGGGTGGGCATGACGCGGCGAAAGGTTGACAGAGGATGAATGGATCCAGGTAAAGAGAGCATCCCTCCTCCCGCCGCCCCTCCCCTCCCCTCCTTACTCGTTTGTTCGGCCGGAGTTCGGGCCAATCCTTTCAGGTTCCGCGGAGAAGGGCGACAGAGACAGGACAGGCGGGGCTGGCGGTGGTTAGGTGGAGCCGAAAAGGCGCAGCCATGGCGCAGCCAAACTTTCAATAGAAGTTGCGGCATAAAGTTTGGGCGGGGAAAAATAAAGAAAAGGAAGAAGAGAGCAGCACAGCATTCTGGCCGCGGAATAACGAGAACGAGGCGCTGGAGCGACTCAGTCACGAGGCAGCCAGCGTCGCGCGGCCGGACTGGAACACGGTCCGAACCGCGACCCGGCGACCTGGCCCCGCAGCACCGCGCAGCACCGCGCAGCACAGTGGGGCAGAAGACCGTTGAGGCGGACAAAATTATAGACTCGTTTTGAGCTCCAGAGTCGCTAAATGGGATTCGAATACCGAACGTGTGACCCCACCAATGGATTGGGGGCGTGCACAGCTTGCCTCCTCGGGAGGGGCGGTGGAGTGTAAATCGAGGATTGGCCGCCTGCACCCGTTTTCTGGCCCATTGTGCGCGGTAGGCCTAAAGAGCCTACAGGCAGGCCGCATGGCTCCCACTGGATGTGACTCCCTGGGAGGACGGCCAGGGGCGAGGCCGGGCCAGCCGGCTCGAATTCTGTCCCATTGACCTGCGACGTTGACGCCGCCCGTCCCGCTCTTTAATTTCGGAATAATCCCCGAGGGAGGGCGGGCTGCTCACTGCTCTGCTCACCCTTTGGGGGTTCGTCTTCCAGTTAATAACCAGTTTCTCTGCCCCCCCCCCCTTCCTTTTCCGTCGGGACCATCCTGGCTCCTGGGCCGCTCCTGGCCGTCCTTTGGGCACTCTTTAATTCCATTTTCGGCGCCAAGATGGAGCGGCCCGGGCGAGGGACGGGCGGCACGGGTTGACAGACACCGTCGTGGGGTCGTTGAAGGTCAAAGCGGCCGCCTCGGCTCCGTGCCGACCTCTCTTATTCAAGCCCTCTAATGCGAACGGTTTTTTGTTTTTATTTTTCATCTTGTTGATGATGTTTTCGCGTGTTTCTTTTTTTTTTTTTCAAATTCTGTTAAGTCGTTAACGCGTGCGCGAGTCGCAGGTGTCGTTCGACCAGTCAGCAGCGGCCTCGCCCCCACTGCCCGCCTCGCGCGTAATGAGTGTATTGATTTGAACCTGCAGCCGGCGCAGCCTCGGAGAAAAGGGGCCGGCGGGGCGGACTCGAACCCGCGGCACAAACGAGGCACTCTTTTATTCCCGCCAGACGGAGCAGCACCGGCAACCCCACACGCCCGTCGACCGGAGAGCGCTTGCTTGCGTGCGCGTCATTCGCTGCTCCGGTTTGGGTTGGCTTTGAGAGCAGAGAGTGCTTTCGCGGTCTTTCAATGCATTTAAATGACGCCATCAGCGCCCTTCATCCTCGCGCCGGAAGCCGCGCCGCGGGCGACGCCCCGCCGCACAGTGGGCCAGAAGACCGGTGGAGGCGGCCACAATGCCGGACGCGTTTTGAGCCCCCAGAGTCGCTAAATGGGGTCTATCTGACCTACCTAAAGTAGACCAAAAAAATTAGACCGACCTATTTTTGACCGACCTCAATAAAAATATTAAATTAAAAAAATTGAATATAAATATTCGCATTTTTGACCGTCCATCGACGCGGTGCTCTGGCGGACAAGGTCGCGGTGCGGCCACGCGCCGGTCGGCGGGACGTGCCCGACGACCGCACGCGCGTGTCTGCGTGCCGCGGACGGGGATCGCGTCAACGTGGAACCAGGCGCCGGACGCCACGCGTGATGGCCTATTTACGGCCGGTTTATGCTGGGCTTGAGCGCCGCCCGTGTGCTTGTCTGCCTCTGTGTGTGTGTGTGTGTGTGTGAGAGAGAGAGAGAGAGAGAGAGAGAGAGAGAGAGAGAGAGAGAGAGAGAGAGAGAGAGAGAGAGAGAGAGAGAGAGAGAGAGAGAGAGAGAGAGAGAGAGAGAGCGTGTCCCGAATGGGCCTTTTGTGGAGGAGGCTACCTCCACCGCGGATAGGCCGGGCCGGGCGCCGCTTGAAACAGCAGACTGATTGCGAAGAGTCTTGTCGTCCCTGTGTCGCTGTCGCACTCCATGGGGCTGAGCCGTAGGGCGCGAGAGAGACAGAGCGACCAGAGACGGCTCTGCGGAGGCGGCCGCGGCAGCAGGCTCACCTGTTGGAGCGCGCGGGGCCTCCGTGGCGGCGGCAGCACACCCGAAAGGCTGCTGAATTTTTCATCGTCGTGAGCATTAGCCCCCCCTTTCCCCGCTGCCGTCCCGAGAGGCTGCGGCCGACCTCATCGCCACGCCCAGGGACCGCGCGGGGACACGCGCGAAACGCGCTACGCTTCTTGCGAACGAACGCCGCGGTGCGAGGAAGGCAGGGTAGGCGAGCGCACCGCGGGCACAGCGCGCACAGCGGGAACAGCGGGCGGGCAGGGCAGACAGCCTCGCCGACGGCGGCCGCGGCTCGTCCCCGCCGTCACCACGTGCGGCCCGCCGCCGCCCGCCGCCGCCCGCCTCGCTGAAAGAGCCGTGCTATGAGAAATTCATCTGCCTTCTTGTTGCCGCGCCGTCTGCGCCGACAGAGCAGTCGTTTGCTGCATTATTGAGGGGAGAGGGATTTGGGCCCGAGGGAGCAGCAGGCCGCGGCACTCGGGGCCCACGCACGCACACACACACACACTCTCTCTCTCTTTCTCCCTCGCACATCCACATACACGCACACACACGTACATCCAGACACGCGCGTACACGTACACTTACACACACACCCACATACTCACACATACACGTCGTCAGGTCGAAAGCAGGAGGAGCAGGGTCGGGGTTAGTCAAGCGAGCAGGGCGCCCGTGAGGCGGGCCGCATTACCGCAGGGCTGCGTGGCGTGGTGCCTACCCTCGCTTCGGCGGGCGCTCTACGCTGCTGGTGATGCTGGCCATGTGCCCTTCTCTCTCTCTCTCTCTCTCTCTCTCTCTCTCTCTCTCTCTCTCTCTCTCTCTCTCTCTCTCTCTCTCTCTCCCTCTCCCTCTCCCCCTCTCTCTCACACACGGCTACGGCCGGAAAGTGAATGGGAAGGCGGCGCTACAAGTTCTAATGGAGCGCGGCCAGGGCCAGACCACCGCCTTCCTGACTTTCCAACTCGCACCTCCTAACGGCAACGGCGAGGCAAGGCGAGGCAAGGCGAGGCCCTCCCTCTCTCTGGCGTGGCCGCCCAGCCAACCGGCTCTTTTTATATGATAGATTTTCGGCACACACAAAACGCGGAAGGAATTCGTAATGAAGGCGGAGGCTTGTGCTGGGAAAGCGGAGCCACGCGGAGCCCGTCTGGCGGCGGTGGGGCGCCCGCGGCCGTTTGTTGTGCGTGAGTGTGTGAGCGTGTCTGTGTGTCTGTGTGTCTGTGTGTGCGCGCTTGCAGTTAGGGTTGTTGCCATTCATTCCGAGAAGGGCCGCGCTGTTTTTCCGTCGTTCGTTATCGCGCTGCAAAATTGGATCAAGAGCTTGATCCGGGTGTGTTGAGCGCACCCAGAGAATTGCCTCGCCGTGCCGACGGGCGCGATTGTGGGGGCCATAACGGAGGGGCGGGGCGGGGCGGGGCGCGGTGGGTCGGGCGAGGTCGCCTGTCCCATCAGGTGGCCGGGCGTCGCGTTTCCGACCCGCTCGTACTTCCGGCATGTCTGGTGGAGGCGCCCTGCTTCGTCCCGCCTCCTCCTCCCCCTGCCTCGCCTCGGCGTGGAGAGAGGGGCGCCGGAATGGTGTGCGTGTGTGTGTGTGTGAGCGCGCGCGTGTGTGACAGAGACTGAGGTAACTACCCCGTCCAATGACGTCACGCGGCGCGTGATTTTGCGCTGGTTTAATCGTTTCGAATTTAACTGCGCGTTTGCTGCCACCCGGCTGGGCATCCCCCGGCAGCCGAGCGATGTACGACGATGTTCATCGCCCAGCCTCTCATAACACCATCGAAGCCTTGGCGGGGGTGGGGGGCGGTGCGATTTAATATCCGCCACACGCACACACCCAGACACGCAGGCACGAAGACACCGGTGCGCGCAGCGCGGCGTAGCGGCACTCTAAGCGGCAGCCGAGGCACCAGATGGCTGTCAAACAACGCGCCAACAAGTATCCCGCGTCGCTTCAGCTACAGGCAGCGTGACGGAGCACAGTGGGCCCGGGATGAGGGAAGACCAAGAAGGACCCCCTCCCCGCTGCTGGCGCGCCACCGTCACACCCGTCCCCATCAAGGCCATATTTTGGGAAAAGGGTTTTACTACCCAAATTGGGCGAGAATCGTTTTAGCACCCAACTTTGTGTTCCGCATAAGGTTAAATCACTCAATTCCCGGTGATGAAAAGATGCATCTGTTACGTTTAAGACTAAATGGTGTTGCTTTTGTCACACAAATTCGGACGAGGAAACTTACCAGACTCAAAATTAGATGAAAAAAAAAGCATTCCTAGCCCAAAATCCTGGTCATGATTATGACTCGTTCATTCTCGGCGTTACGGTGTACTATACGAGCGCTTGTTTTTATCATCTTCCTCTTATTCCGACATAGAAAATTAATTAACAACTTTGAGCGCGCGAGGGGGCGCCCAGCGGGGAGCCCAGGAGAGAGAGAGAGAGAGAGAGAGAGAGAGAGAGAGAGAGAGAGAGAGAGAGAGAGAGAGAGAGAGAGAGAGAGAGAGAGAGAGAGAGAGAGAGAGGAGACGCACCGACCGAAACTTGCAAGGAGGCAGCCCTGCTGCCGGCCCGAGGCTTCCTGGAACAGGTGGCCGCGGCGTGCAACGAAGCGGCGTCCGTTCCGATCTCAACGCCCAGCACAAACGGATGAGTTTCTCATCCTCGAATAACCGATCAACAATTTCCATATAGTCGAGCAGGTGGTAAGAGGCGCTCTACTGAATCCCAGAAACCACCCGCCCCGGCCCACCCGAACTGCCGAACTTCCCTTCCAGATGGATCGCGCTCATTAGAGAGTTGGCTGAAGCAGGGTGCCGCTAAACAGACGCTTAAGACTCACGCCAACAGTATGGCAGCGAACCCGCCATCCATACAGGGTCTCTCTCTCTCTCAAAACCGATCCGCCGACGATCCGCGGAGCCTCTTGGAAACCAAAACCGATCCGCCGACGATCCGCGGAGCCTCTTGGAAAGCAAAACCGATCCGCCGACGATCCGCGGAGCCTCTTGGAAAGCAAAACCGATCCGCCGACGATCCGCGGAGCCTCTTGGAAAGCAAAACCGATCCGCCGACGATCCGCGGAGCCTCTTGGATTGCAAAAGGGATCCGCCGACAATCCGCGGAGCCTCTTGGATTGCAAAACCGATCCACTGACGATCCGCGGAGCCTCTTGGATTGCAAAAGGGATCCGCCGACGATCCGCGGAGCCTCTTGGATTGAAAAACCGATCCGCCGACGATCCGCGGAGCCTCTTGGAAAGCAAAACCGATCCGCCGACGATCCGCGGAGCCTCTTGGAAAGCAAAACCGATCCGCCGACGATCCGCGGAGCCTCTTGGAAAGCAAAACCGATCCGCCGACGATCCGCGGAGCCACTTGGATTGCAAAACCGCTGCGTGAGAGAGAAGGACGGCTCACGCAGCTCTCACCGAGCACTGCCACAGCTTCGGCGATGCTCGGTGAGGGCTGCGTGGGAGAGAAGGACGGCTCGCGCAGCTCTCACCGAGCATCGCCACAGCTTCGGCGATGCTCGGTGAGGGCTGCGTGGGAGAGAAGGACGGCTCGCGCAGCTCTCACCGAGCATCGCCACAGCTTCGGCGATGCTCGGTGAGGGCTGCGTGGGAGAGAAGGACGCTCTCACCTAACCTAACCTAACCTAACCTAACCTAACCTAACCTAACCTAACCTAACCATCGCCACAGCTTCGGCGATGCTCGGTGAGGGCTGCGTGGGAGAGAAGGACGGCTCGCGCAGCTCTCACCGAGCATCGCCACAGCTTCGGCGATGCTCGGTGAGGGCTGCGTGGGAGAGAAGGACAGCTCGCGCAGCTCTCACCGAGCATCGCCACAGCTTCGGCGATGCTCGGTGAGGGCTGCGTGGGAGAGAAGGACGGCTCGCGCAGCTCTCACCGAGCATCGCCACAGCTTCGGCGATGCTCGGTAAGGGCTGCGTGGGAGAGAAGGACGGCTCGCGCAGCTCTCACCGAGCATCGCCACAGCTTCGGCGATGCTCGGTGAGGGCTGCGTGGGAGAGAAGGACGGCTCGCGCAGCTCTCACCGAGCATCGCCACAGCTTCGGCGATGCTCGGTGAGGGCTGCGTGGGAGAGAAGGACGGCTCGCGCAGCTCTCACCGAGCATCGCCACAGCTTCGGCGATGCTCGGTGAGGGCTGCGTGGGAGAGAAGGACGCTCTCACCTAACCTAACCTAACCTAACCTATCCTAACCATCGCCACAGCTTCGGCGATGCTCGGTGAGGGCTGCGTGGGAGAGAAGGACGGCTCGCGCAGCTCTCACCGAGCATCGCCACAGCTTCGGCGATGCTCGGTGAGGGCTGCGTGGGAGAGAAGGACGCTCTCACCTAACCTAACCTAACCTAACCTAACCTAACCTAACCTAACCTAACCTAACCTAACCTAACCTAACCTAACCTAACCTTACCTATCCTAACCATCGCCACAGCTTCGGCGATGCTCGGTTAGGGCTGCGTGGGAGAGAAGGACGGCTCGCGCAGCTCTCACCGAGCATCGCCACAGCTTTGGCGATGCTCGGTGAGGGCTGCGTGGGAGAGAAGGACGGCTCGCGCAGCTCTCACCGAGCATCGCCACAGCTTCGGCGATGCTCGGTGAGGGCTGCGTGGGAGAGAAGGACGGCTCGCGCAGCTCTCACCGAGCATCGCCACAGCTTCGGCGATGCTCGGTGAGGGCTGCGTGGGAGAGAAGGACGGCTCGCGCAGCTCTCACCGAGCATCGCCACAGCTTCGGCGATGCTCGGTGAGGGCTGCGTGGGAGAGAAGGACGGCTCGCGCAGCTCTCACCGAGCATCGCCACAGCTTCGGCGATGCTCGGTGAGGGCTGCGTGGGAGAGAAGGACGGCTCGCGCAGCTCTCACCGAGCATCGCCACAGCTTCGGCGATGCTCGGTGAGGGCTGCGTGGGAGAGAAGGACGGCTCGCGCAGCTCTCACCGAGCATCGCCACAGCTTCGGCGATGCTCGGTGAGGGCTGCGTGGGAGAGAAGGACGGCTCGCGCAGCTCTCACCGAGCATCGCCACAGCTTCGGCGATGCTCGGTGAGGGCTGCCGACGATCCGCGGAGCCTCTTTGATTGCAAAACCAATCCGCCGACGATCCGCGGAGCCTCTTGCATTGCAAAAGGGATCCGCCGACAATCCGCGGATCCTCTTGGAATGCAAAACCGATCCGCCGTCGATCTGCGGAGCCTTTCCGAAAGCAAAACCGATCCGTCGGGCGCCGATGATCCGCGTAGCCTTGCTAGGCCATGTCGGCTTGCTTGTGAGCGGTAGAGTAGAAGAGGCCGGGCGCGCGGGAAGCGGCGAGGATGTTGGTTGCGCTCTCCGGCCTGTCCTTAAGTGAGACACACTGCGCCTAGGCACCAGGCGCCTAGGCCCGGTGGGGTCAGGGGGCCGTCGGCGAGGCGAGGCATGAAAGAGGCCAGCGCCAGGGCCCGTGCGTGTGGGGCCGAGGCCGTGCAGCACACAGAACGCACGGCCATTCGTTCCAGCCCGACTGGCCTCGCAGCACAGTGGGCCAGAGGACCGGCGCAGGCGGCCAAAACTCTAGACGCGTTTTGAGCTGCACAGTCGCTAAATGGGACTCAAAGCGAACGTGTGACCCAACCGATGGATTGCTCTCCGAACGCGGAATCAATCGGTGGAGTCTCATGCTCTGTTCCAGTCCGATTTAGCGCCTCTGGAGTTAAAAAAAAAAAAAAAAAAACTCGTCCGGGATTTTGACCGCGTTACCGGTCTTCTGGCCCACTTTTGCCAGCTGGCCTCGCCGACTGGCCACAGTGCGGACTACGGGCCGCTCCTTGTTCCGACCGGGCTGCCCCGGGCGGTGTAGTGGTGTTAGGTCACGCGTCACGCGGCAGACTGCCTGACCTAGCGAGAACGGAGCGGGCGGGGCGGCCTGCTGGGCGGCACCCAGTACTCAGTCCACAGAGAGCACGCCCGGCCGCGCCCCGGCGGGGGTTCCCCGGCCGGGGTACCCCTCGCGCGCATGAGCCAGACCGTGCAGCCCTCCCAGCTCCAGCTGTGCCATAAACGCACCGCCTTCCCGTTCCTGCCGCCGCCTCAGCCACGCAGCAGCCCCCCCTTGCAAAGCCGCTCATGTTTCACTCGCGCGGGCTGCGAGCTGTGCTTACTCACTCGCTCACCCGCTACGAAGCGGAGCCGAGCGGTATGGTGGTGGAGAGGGGCCATGCATTATGCAGGCGGTCCTAATGGTGATGAGGGGTGTACTCATATCAGGGGAATGCTCACCTGGTGTGCGCGTGTGCGTGACTAGATGTCTTTTTGTGTGCGTGTGTCGTGTGCGTGCGTGTATATCTAGGTGCGTGCCTAAGCGTGTGTGCGTCTGTGTACGCGAGCGCTTTTTGTTTGGTGCCCGTGCTCGAAGTGGAAGAAATTGCAGCGCGCTGATAAACTTTAATTCCCTCTCCCTCCCCCCACCGCACGAGCGCCTCGCCCAGCCTCGCATGGCGCCACATTAGCGTGGCCCGCGGCCCGAATGATGGTTATAATAAAAGTGTCCGTCGATAACGAGCAGATGGTCGGGGCGCGGAGCCACCGACAGAAAAAAACAAAAAGAACAAACCGTGGCACGGCCAGTGAAAACCACCACCACCACCACCAACAACAACAACAATGCAGCGGGTATTGAGCATTGCCCGCGATGGCCAGCTGTGGAATCGAGGCTGGCATGTGAGAGTGGAGAATGATGGAGATGGCAGTGCAGATAACGCTCTGTTTACTTTGTCCCCGCTTTTCGTGCGAGATTCCGGCCTGGAGATTGAACGCGCGGGCCAAAATCTCTTTTCTCTCTCTCTCTCTCTCTCTCTCTCCCTCTCTCTCTCTCTCTCTCTCTCTCTCTCTCTCTCTCTCTCTCTCTCTCTCTCTCTCTCTCTCTCTCTCTCTCTCACACACACACAACGCAACCACACACGCACCTAAATCCCCTTATGCTTTATTCAACGCTCGGTCGCACATCAGCATATCGCGCACTATGCTATATTATAGTGTGAAACTTTAGAGCTGGCCCGGCTAAAAGGGACGCTACTGGCCAAACACGCACGCACACACACATACACAAAAGCACACGGTTGATTGATACCGGCTGGGTCTAGTCGCCCCTGCCGTGCGTGGACCTCAGAGACCACCGGACTGCTATTTACACGGTCCTATTAGGAGCACGACCACTACGCCTCCCTCCTTCCCCCAACTACTCGCTCCCTCCCTGGCTACCTCCTTTCATGTTTCCGCTCACCCCTACCCCCATGTGCATCCCGCCTCGGCCCGCCCCTGCCATTCACCTTAACGGTCCTTTGCCGCCCCATCCCTATACGGGAGCGTTGCCCTCCGCTAAAGCTCTTGGTGCCCCTCCCTAAGCACGTCATACCTTTCACCCTCTCTCTCTCTCTCTCTCTCTCTCTCTCTCTCTCTCTCTCTCTCTCTCTCTCTCTCTCTCTCTCTCTCTCTCTCTCTCTCTCTCTCTCCCCCGCTGCGATGCCCTTTCGCTTCGCGCGTACCGGGGCTGTCGTCTGGAAGGGCTAGAGTGAGCCAACTCCGGTGTCGCGACCTTTTCGAAAACGCACTCCCCCCCCCCTTTCCCCTCCCTCCCATTCTCGGCTCGACGACTCGCTGGTACGCACGGGGAAGGGGAAGCGCCGCTGCTCGACACAACGAGAATCTATTCATTATTTATTACCAGGCGACTGGTTGGTTCATATCACGGGAGCGTGCAGCATTAATCCCCACTGGGAGCGGCAGGCCAACTGATTACACGCTGCGGGGGAGCGGAGTGTCAGCTGCCGCTTTTCGAAGTTAAATCGCCCTGACTTATCGCGATTTGCTTAAATTTATGTTCTTGATTGTTGACGGAAAGCCTAACTCAGCGGTTCCCAACCTTATTCGGTTCGCGACCCAAAAAATGGCTGCCAAACATTTGCGAGAGAGAGAGAGAGAGAGAGAGAGAGAGAGAGAGAGAGAGAGAGAGAGAGAGAGAGAGAGAGAGAGAGAGAGAGAGAGAGAGACTGCTCCGGTCCCCAGATTGCCGCTACCCTGGCAGTTTCCACGAAGCAGGCTAATTGGGCGGCTCTTCCAGGACGAGGACAAAGCGGGCCGCTGTACGGTGGGTAGGGCCCACTGTAGCTGTGCCAGCTCCGTGCGCAGTGGGCCAGAAGACCGGTGGACGTGGTCAAAATCCCGGACGCATTTTAAAGCTCCAGAGTCGCTAAATATGGGACTCGAACCGAACGTGTGAATGGACCCCTCCGAACAAGGAATCCATTGGTAGGGTCACACGTTCAGTTCGAGTCCCATTTAGCGACTCTGTAGCTCAACACGCGTCTTGAGTTTTGGCCGCGTGCGTCGGTCTCCTGGCCCACTGTGCCGTGCAGCTCTACCAGCGATTCTAGGGCGGCGAGGTGGGGCGGCAGGGGCCTTCAGGCCTGACCCGTCTGCCGGACGCAGAGCTCCATATGGAACGTGCAGAGTCACTGGCAACAAACGAGCAGAGGCTGTCTGGGTGTGCGTATGCTGCGTCAGGCCGTGACGTCGGAGTGGCGTATGCAGCGGGGCAGCATGCCCACCACCACTCCAAAGGGCAAGCTGGGCCGCCCCGACATAACCTCCTCGCTGGCAACTTGGTTCGACAGAGGGAGGGCTCAGCTGCTGGCCTGCCGACGGCCTCCCCTAGGACTGGAATTTATCTTTGTTTCCAGCAAATCCGCCCGTAGAGGTCACACCAAGTGCCAACGTCGTGCCGCGACACCCACCCAGTACACGCACTTCACTCTTCCTTCCCCGAGAAACATCATCAACCCTTAGTGCTGCCTTCCGAAAAGTCGCTTCCAAGTTGGGAGGAGCTTGGCGCGCACGGCGAACCAAGTCGGGGAGCCGACAAAATTGACACCTTTAGCGAATTTGAGCGTGTAAGCCAAGTTGGGTAATCCCAGTTTGGTGCGGGCGGGTTGTTGTCACGCTACCGGATCTCCAATATAAAGTCGCTCGCCCCACCCCACCCCACCCCGCCCCGCCTCAGCGACCCCAAGAGTTCCCAAAGCCGGCGACATCCACTGCAGTTGTCTATTTACCAGCGGCTGTGTGCCAACTTTTACACGGGAGTGTGGGGTGAGCCGACGCCCCCCGCCGCGCACGCTGCGCACAATGGGAGACTGCATGGTGCCCGATGCCGCCGCCCCCTCTGGATCGATGTTGCAGAGAGCTGCAGAAGGAAGAGGTGATGCCACCATCCGTGTTGGCCGTGGCCGGACCCAACTGCTGGGGGCCGTCGGCGCCATCTAGGTTCCCAACCTTGGGGTCGCGCGAGTCGACAAAATCTCTGTGATCCAACAAGTTGCCGGCTAACTAGGCGGCGTTGCGCCGCGGCCGCCGAGGGGTTGACGCGGAACGAGGCCGGCCTCTGATTGGCCAGACGCCGCGCCGACCGCTCTCAACGCCGAGCGGCCAATCACGGCAACGATCTGCTGGCCGGCCGGACAGCTTCCCGAGCGTCAAGTGGGGAGAAGCGGCGCGGCGCGGCGTCAAGCGGATGAGTGGCCGCCCGCCCCGCAGTGCACTGTACGAAAAAGGTCCTGTAAATGCCGTTAATTTATTACCAATGTTTGCTGTTATGCAATTCACGGCGTTTGCTGTGAACTAGTTCACGGCGTTCACTGTGATCTCGGTCACAGCGTTCACTGTGATCTGGCCACAGTAAACGCCGTGAATTGGAGCCTGATTTGCAGTGCTTCGGTGCTCAGCGGCGTCAAACTCACAGAGTTTACTGTGAACCAGATCACAGTAAACACCGTGAACAAGATCACAGTGAATCGCGTGAGCAGATCACAGTAAACGCTGTGAATTGACCTACAGTGAAAACTGGTAATAAATTAACGGCATTGACAGGACACTTTTTTTGGAGTGTGGGCCAGAAGACCGGTGGAGGCGGTCAAAAACCCCGGGACGGGTTTTGAGCTCCAGAGTCGCTACATGGGACTCGGGAGGACCGTGTGTCTCCCACCCATGGATTGCTGTCAGATCGAGAAATCCATTGGTAGGGTCACACGTTCGGTTCGAGTCCTTGTTAGGCGACTCTGGAGCTCAAAACGCCGGTCTTCTGGCCCACTGTGGGCGGTTCGCGAGGCAGAGGACAAGCAGGCCGGGCCGCCAAGCCGAGCCCAAGACTCAAGCCCATTAGCGGCGCGGCGGCGTGGCGGCAGCAAAGCGAGCAGTGCGGCGGCGGGGTTAATCCCGTGTGTTCCAAAAGGTCGTGAGGGCTGGAGGGGGGGGGGGACGGGACGATACCGCTCTGGTAATTCATTTTACAGTGGAGTTCAACAAGGGCGCGCCAGGGTGCTTGGCTCCCTGGAGCGGCGGCCTCTCCCTTGCCTCCGCCTCTCCCTTCGAGGGTCCTGGCTGGTGGCTCTCTCTCTTCCGCACCAGGAGGGCCCCTCCCTCACCCTCGTTCCTCCGAAGGACTCTGTCGTGTGTTTCGATTCCCGACAGCGCGCGGCGCGCGGCATCGGACAGAAACGCGCACGTCATGCGCGATGCCCGCGACAGATACGCCGTTGTGTTCGCCGGCCCGCGCGACACTCTCTGCCGAGACATTCAGCGACGCCCATTCGTTCGAGGGCGGCCCACCTCGGGCTCAGCAAGCCTGGGGCGGCTGCCAGCTGTGCCTGCCCGCCCGGCGTGGCTGCCTGCTGTGCCTGCCCGCCCGGCGTGGCTGCCTGCTGTGCCTGCCCGTCTGGCGACTGCGTAAGCTGGTCCTGGGGCGCTGCGCGCGCTGCGGGCCGCCGAGCGAGGCGCGTTTCGTGTTGCCAATAAGGAGGTCCCACAGGGCACGTCGGGGCGTAGTCGGTGTAGTCACTGCGCGGGAACGTCACGGTGGCACAGTCACGGCGCAGTCACAGTCACGGTGGAGGCACGCGGCGCCGTCCCCGCGGCCATGGATTAACTTTAATGAACGTTGTACTTCCAGTCTGCAGGGAGCTCATAACGTCCTTGACTTTGAGCACGCATTATGTGTCTGTGTGTGAGTGAGTGAGTGAGTGAGTGAGTGAGTGAGTGAGTGAGTGAGTGAGTGAGTGAGTGAGTGAGTGAGTGAGTGAGTGAGTGAGTGAGTGAGTGAGTGAGTGATTAAGTGAGTGAGTCAGTGAATGAGAGAGAGAGAGAGAGAGAGAGAGAGAGAGAGAGAGAGAGAGAGAGAGAGAGAGAGAGAGAGAGGGAGAGAGAGAGTGCGTGTGTGGATTCGGCGCTTGCAGAGGCAACTGCAAAGCGCGTCGTCGTCTGAGTATCGAACCGCGTCTGGTCTCGTCCGAGTCCCAAGTTGTTGCCTCCAAATATTGATGTTGAGCTGCTGGGCGGCGCGGCGGCGATGCCAACTTGCCTCAACTTGGCCCGAGCAGTAACCCCGGCAGGACGTCTATTAGGCAGCTCGAGGTCCTCAAGGGAGGGGGGAGGGGGCGACCTCTTGATCTGGGACGTCGCGGTGGCCTTCGATCCGGCCGTGCGCGCAGGGACGGATCGGGGGCAGCGGCAGCCGGACATCACTTCACCACCTCGGCTGAGCGCAAGTCGTGCAGGGAATTTCTCCTATCCCATGTATTCAAATTCTATGGAGATATGTTCTCTTCGAAACCAAAAACGCATCCCCATCCAACTCTTCCAGCAGGAAGCACCACCACCGCGAGCGACGCACCGCTCACTGCGCTCAGCGCCATCTCGCGGCGCGGCGAGGAGGCCTCTCAACAATCCGCGGCCTCGCCTAATTTCAGACAAAATAATGACAATAATTGCAACCTGTGTACATGTTTGTTTTTTCCCTAGTCCCAGACCACATCCGGCCCCGGGTGTGCTCGCTGCCGGAGAAGCCGTACAACCCGCGGTCCGGCGACGACCTGTACCGCCTGCGCACCTTCTCCATCACCAACAAGGGCGGCGTCGTCAACTGCGGCGACTCCATCATCAACCGCCGGTCGCGCTCCAACACGAGCGTCAACTCCACGGCCAGCAGGTCAGTCAGACACCTTCCCACGACGACGACGACGAGGACGACGACGACGACGACGACAACAACAACAACAACAACAACAACAACAACAACAACAACAACAACAAGAACAACAACAACAGCGACGGCGACGACGACAAAGAAAGAAAGAAAGGGATAGACGGGGGAATAACGGGTGAAATAACAAAGCTAATACCGTAACGCTTTCACGGTCCGAGGCAAACGAAAAAAAAAACGGAGAGAAAAGAGGGTGGTGTGGGCGGCGTGGGCGTGGGCCTAGCCTCCAGCGACCGGGGCGTCGAGCCTGACAAGCGTGACAAATTGGCCGGCGGCGATTGATTTAAAGGAGAAGGGCGACTCGTGACTTACAGCGCGGGATTCCTGGCCGGCCGGCCGGCCGGTCGGTCAGTCAGCCGGAGTCGAGCAGGGCGGGCACTCTCTGGGGAAACTGTATAATCTGGTTTTCGTCTCGTGCGATCAAAATGCGCGCGCGATGCCTGCCAAGTCTCGGCGTCCCGGCAGCAGGGTACGGCAAGGCGTGTAGCAGCACGGTGTACCGCGCGGAGCGCGGAGCTCAACAACATCGGATTCCGATGACGGCCGGGCAGGCCGGGCCCGACCCGCGGTTGTCAGCGCGCGTCGTCTGCGCGCGTCGTCTGCTCCCTCGCGCGTCAGCGAACGGCGGCGGTGGGAAGGGACACGGAGCGAGGCTCGGCGTCCGCGCGAGAGGAATCCAATGGCACGCAATAGCTGGAAAAAAAAAAGAGAGAGCGAAAAAAAAAGGTAACGGCCGAAGCGTGCGGCGCTTGCCGCTCTCGAGGCAAATGACAGTCGTTGTTTGGAATCTGGTGGATTGGCGGGCAACGGAAAAAAAAGAGCAACGGGAATCGCGGCTAAATCCGAACGGCGGCGTTTTCCTCTCGCCGAAAGTGTCACTTGAATAATGGAGTGGAAGGCGGCGGGCCCGAAGAGCTGCGCCAGGTTCGCAGTGAGGCTGTCACTGCCGCTGCCGCACCGTGCCTCATGTCCTGCTCCCCGTGGGCTGCGGGGTCCAGAGACACACTCATCACGTCGGCGGAATGTGAGTCATGCGATCGAATATTATTGCCCCATCTTCCCATCTGCTCAAGAGGCCCCCGTGGAGAGGGTGGCGCGGCGCCGGCGAGTCGTGGGGGAAAGCAGGGGAGGGGGGCGGCGGGGGCACTTTGGTGGCCAGTTGTATCCGCCTCCCAAATTCGTATCTCTCGGTCCAGCGACTCGGGAGGCAGGCCCCCGAGACGGGAAGGGGTCGTCGTTATTTTTCGCGGCCGGCCGGAGGCGAGCAGAAGGCGGGCAGAAGGCGGGGTCGTAAAAGAGGAGCCCTCCGCCCTGCCCAGCCGAGTTAGCACCGATCGCCCTTAGTCTTTTGGCATATATGTGACACCGAAAAAAAACCCTCAAGGATGCTCCTAGCTAGAGGCCTTTTCCGTCCCCAGACACCATCGAATGTCACAGCCAGGTGGTCAAGATATTCTCTGTCTTGTCACTGACTCCCCGTCGGCGGTGCGGAGGGGTCGGGGAGTGCAACAAGTGACAGGCTTGCGACGACAGCGCTCAGCTTCGCTCGGCTCAAAAACAGACAGCGGCAGCGCGGCGTATTGTTGTTGTTTCCCCGAAGGTCATGCAGCTTGCGGGCGCGATGTCGCCTCGGCGTACCTCTGTCACGGCCGTACAGCTCGTGCGAGTGGGACGGACACATTTCCCCCGGTGGCAGTAAGGGAGAGGCCAGAGGGTCACCCACAGTCTCGGGAGCCCCGGCCAGCGCACCGCCGGCCCGCGCAATGGTTTCACGGTGTGGCCGTGCCCAGCTAGAGTCCTAGACTTTAGTTCTAGACTTTAGTCCTAGACTATGGTTCTAGACTTAAGGACTCTATGCCCTTGCCAGTGCCCGGTGCGACCGGCCCACCTTGTACAGCAGTTTGCCAGCCAGTGTCTCGTCAGCGCCAAATTCCCTCTGGCCGCAGCAACAGGCGAGAGGAGAGCACCAGCTGCAGACAATGTCGTCTATTTTTTTTTTTTTGTGCACCACCCTGTGGACCTGTGGACCTGTGGACAGGGATACAGCAGGTCCGGACAGGGAGGCCCAGTTTTCCCTCACGCAAAGTGGATATACGTGACTGACTGACGCTGCATTTACATTATCTCGTATCAGTCGGTCCGTGTTTCAGCCGCCTGGCATGATTTGGCGGGAAATTTATGTGCCTTTTGTCAGCTGCTGGAGTTCAAAACGCGGAAGTGAAGCGGGCAATAAACACGCCTACATACCGAGCCGTGCAAACACCCACGGATGTATGTGTGTGTGTGTGTTTGCCGCCGATAAAATTTATTGCGTGCTTACGGCCAGGCTCAGATCCTCCCATGGGAAATCCAATGTAAACCCCGTCGTTGCCGGCAATGTTGGCACGCGGGGAGTGGCGATGCGTAGCGAAGGCGCGGCCAAGAAACCCGCGCACAGTGGGCTCGAAGACCGTCGCAGGCGGCCAAAACTCTAGCCACGTTTTAAGCTCCACAGTCAGTCAACAGGTCTCGAACCGAACGTGTGCCCCCACCAATGGATCTCTCGTTGGTGGAGTCACATGTTCGGTTCGAGTCCCCTCGACTCTGGAGCTCAAAACGCGGCTAGAGTCTTGGCCGCCTGCACCGGTCTTTAGGCCCACTGTGCCGCGTAGCCCGCCAAAACGCAAGACGCGTTGTGGTGGGGCCGCCGTAGAGAGTGCACGGAGTGTGTTGTGTATCCATAATCACACCCCCTGTAACCGCACCGCGGGCCAGAGCCTTGTGTCAATACTACTCACTCCCCGAGCGAGTCACCCAAGCGCCACGTTCCAGCACAACAAAGACCCCTTCCGACGCGAGATTATGCGCGGAGCCGTGTGTGTGTGTGTGTGTGTGTGTGTGTGTGTGTGTGTGTGTGTGTGTGTGTGTGTGTGTGTTTCAAAAGGAGGACAGGGTGCGTGGAAATCGGCAAAGCCACTGAGGCTCGCCGTAATCACGAGGCGACCTTTACTTCGCAAGTCTCTTTGTGTGTATTTGGCCGTTCGATTGCGAGTGTGTGTGTGTGTGTGTGTGTGTGTAAAAAGGGGGAGAGAGAGAGAAAGAGAGAGAGAGAGAGCGTTTCCTCGATTCCTTTCACCCCAACCCCTCATCTCGCTCGTCGCCCTAATACGGCCTCCCTAAATCGCCGTGTCCTCATCGGCCCCCGAGCCATCAAACAAGTCTGTCTGTCGTCCACTGTGCGACGGAAAATAGGAGAACGACGATGTTGACCGCATGAAAAAGGCAGCCAAATTTTTATTTTTACTACTTCGCAATCCGCGAATTCGTGGGAATACTAGATGACAGTAGTAAGAACTCCCCCTAGTCACGCACCACCATCTCAGATACACTCTCAGACTCGAAATGAGTTTTTCTTTAATATTGTGTTGACGTTTGTGCACATTAATCAGCGTGCGTATGAGTGCGTATGTGCGCGCGAGCGTGTGTGTGTATGTGTGTGTGCGTGCGCGTGCGCAGGCCCATCGCTGCATAATGGCGTCGCGTCGGTGGCCGCGGCTGGCTGCAGCTGTCCTCAGCCAACAGGTGGTCTGCCACGGCCATTACCTCGCTGCGTGTGGCTTGGCGTTGTGTGGCGAGCCGCGGCGGCGTAGCTCAAATAAGCGCGAATCAAAACGCGAGGAAACACCTCTTCATTATGAGGCTTGATTTAATTTGCAAGCCAGGCTCGGTGAGGAGGCCGGCCGCGTTGCGTGCGTGCGGACGGTTTGGAATCCGAGCCGCCACCGCCCGCCTGCCCCGCTCGGCTTGGCTGCTACAGTCGAAACGTGAGAAGCCCCGTCACTCCCCTTCCTCCCACTTTACTCGCTGGACGCGGCGACGCGGCGCCCAACTCGACCCCATCTGCGGCCCCGCTCCGCAGCGCCCCGCTCTACAGTGACCGGTGGAGGAGGTCAAAATCCCGGACGCGATTTGAGCTCCAGATTCGCATGACCCCACCAATGGATTGTTCTCCGAACGAGGAATCAATTGGTGGGGTCACTCGTTCGGTTCAAGTCCCACTTAGCGACTCTGGAGCTCAAAACGCGTCTAGAATTTTGGCCGCCTGCGCCCACTGCACCCCGCTCCGCAGAGCTCCACTCCCCACAGCCCGGGCAGTTCAGTGTCCCTCCTCCTCCTCCTCAGTCGGACCAACTCGGACCCGGCTGACTTTTAGCGCTCCCTGCCAGTGGTGTTGGCGATCCCTCCGGATCGAAGTTCTGGCGGCGGCGGGGGCCGTGGCGGCCCTAACGTCGGTGTAACACGCACCGCCGCGCCGACACCTGCCGTGCCACCCACGCCAGCCCGCCTGGCTCCCCTCCTCCTTGACCTCCGTACCGCTACAGCGGCGAGACGGTCACATCGGCGTCGTTTTCGGTGTAGTCTCAGCCCTTTTGCCTTTTTGCAGATATTTTTATTTTCTTGTCCTTTCGGAGTTTGCTCCGCGGCCTTATCCATCCCGCTGCGCTCTGCAAACCTCACCAAGACCTCGCCCCAATCTGATGGCAATCACAATGCCAATCTTGGCCTGGGCTCCCATCTACCTGGCGACCATTCCAGGGCGAACCAGACCAGCCGACCACCCCAGGCCACTCCGCTCCACGATGAGGGCCTTTGTACGAGGCGGGCGGCAGCGCTGTCCTGCACGGCACCTACCTCCGTTTTCTTCCAGAGGGCTGCGTAGAGAGAGTGGGCGCGCGCCACACCTCAAGGGTCCCTTTGAACACAGTAATGCGTAAGCGCGCGCGTGCACACACACACACACACACACACAAAACACACACACACACACGCACACACACACACACCGACGGCGCAGGCGTGTGTCCGTTGACTCATGTATAATACATGTGGTATTATATGTGGCCCCGCCCCACCTCGCCATGCTCCGGATAATTACTCGTTCGAGACCGATTCCAGGATGCCGTCGGCCTTCGAGTGGCCGGGCATCAAAGGCCCCGGTTCCGCCGCGCCTCCCTCTAGACTCAGAGCGCGCATGGTTTCCGCCAGAGTCCTATTTAGGACCCTAGTTTCCGCACGCCGCGCCGCTTAGCTCCACGCGCGCACCAAACATTTCTCGATTTTTTTTTTTTAAATTGTGAGCTTTTTTTTTCGCTCTGCCTGGCAGAGGGTAGCAAAGTGTACCTGGATTGGCCCGCTTGCCGCCCGGTGCCTTGGAGACCGATTGCTCCGCTCTCGCGCCTCGTGCTTAAGTGTTCCAGCCCTTGATTACCTCCAGGCCGGCTTGGGCCGTGTGCAGGGCGGGCCGGGGTGGGCCGGGGCGGGGCTGGGTGCGGGCGGGCCGTGGGCGGTGCGGGGGCGGTGCGGGGGCGGTGCGGGGGCGGTGCGGGGGCGGTGCGGGGGCGGGGGGCGGCCCGCTGCGGACGGATTACGGTCCCGTCTTCTGGGGGTGCAAGTGGAGTGCCGAGGTGTGAGCGATGACCCGAACGGTTTGAAGTCCGAACCGAGAGGGGCAAATATGCTTTTCCTGATTAAGAACTCTTCACTTTTTCGGTGGACTTCGCTCGAAAACGTTTGCACGTTCCGCCAACATGACATAAGTCCACCTCAGTGCGACACGAAAGAGGTGCTGCTGCTCTGCGGTATCTTTCGGAATCTGTCGACGGTTCTTCGGAACCGCCCCAAGCAATTTCAAAGAGGTACCCAAGCAACGAGCGTCAAAATGCTCGACGCTTATTTGCCCCGGATGGACCCGACCAGCGCGTTAGTTCACCGGTCGCCAAACGCACTATCGCACCAATCCAGACGGATTGCGCCAATTGCGAGCTCGCCGGCTTAGCGACAGGATCCCGACGCAAGATGGGATGAGGGCCGCAGTGGGGGCTTAGCGTTCCCGGGTGGGGAGGGGAATACGCCTCCACGTGGATGGGGCCCTCGTGGCGCCGGGAGCTCGGCACTTCACCCGTCTCCCTCATAATCCCCTCCCCACCCCTCCCCACCCCCACCCCGCCGCCGACTCACACACGCTCACAGACATTATCATGCGGGGAAGAAGGAGACTTTGGTTCGAGATCCGCTCGGTCGATTTCCACTTGTCTGCTTTGCCGGCGGCTTCGCCCTATTCGTCCCAAAGGCCGCGCCGCACAGTGGGTCGGAAGACCTTTGAGGCGGCCCAAATTCTAGACGCGTTCTGAGCTCCAGAGTCGCTAAATGGAACTCGAATCGAACGTATGACCCCACCAATGGATTGCTCGTTTGGAGAGCAATCCATTGGCGGAGTCACACGTTCGATTCGAGTCCAATTTAGCGAATCTGGAGCTCAAAACGCGTCTAGCATTTTAGCCGCCTCAACGGTCTTCTGACCCACTGTGCGCTGAGCGGCCCGAAAGGCTTGAGAGCTCGACTCATCGCCAGCAGCAAAGCGCATAGCCGGCGAAAGAGGCGGAATTAGAGCGGCATGGCAGCCTGTCTTCGCCAGGCCGCACAGTGGGCCAGAGGACCGGACGCACAGTGGACCAGAAGACCTGGTCGCAGATATTTTTGTGAAACCAGAGTATAAATGAAATCAACTTCGTGACTACCAGGATTGTCTAAATCGTATTTGTTTTTCTTCTTTTTTTGTGGTGATAAAATAATTGCATTTGGTGGGAAAAACTGAGACCTCGCACGGTGTTTGAACCCGTTCCCTGCCTGTTCCAGGGCGTCGGGGCTGAGCGGCGAGCGCTCCCCGTTCGAAGGCTCCTGCTGCGGCTCGTCGTACAACAACGTGTCCTCCGACACGGCCAGCCAGGAGGAGCAGATCAACAAGTTCCGCGTCGTGCTGCTGGGCGAGTCCGGCGTCGGCAAGACGGCGCTCGTGTCGCAGTTCATGACGTCGGAGTACATCCACACCTACGACGCCTCGCTGGGTGAGTCTGCTGGAAGGCGCACAGTGGGCCAGGAGACCGGTGGAGGCGGTCCAGATCCTGCTCCTAAGTCGCTAAATGTGACTCGAAACGAACGTGAGACCCCCAATGGATTGCTCTCCGAACGAGGAATCCATTGGTCGGGGTCACACGTTCGGTTCGAGTCCTTGTTTGGCGACTATGGAGCTAAAAACGCGTCTAGAGTTTTGACCGCCTGAGCCGGGCTTCTGGCCCGCTGTGCGGCCGCCGCCCCACCCGCCGGCGCACAGCCGGGCCGCGGCCAATGAAGGACGGCCTGCAATACTTCACCTGGCTTGCCGAGCCCACGGCCCGTGGTGTTGGTGGTGGTAGAGGTGGTGGTGCTGGCGTTGGTGGGAAAGGATGGTTTCGGTAATGAAATTGAGAGAGCGCTGAAACATTCCCGGCGGCCCCGGCATGGTTGTGGGGGCGCAGCGCAGGCGGCGCCTCTCTCCGGACGAAAGTCGCCTCCTTGACCCCTTTCCCCCTCCCCTGGCCCCGCCAACAAGCCCCTCTGATGGAATTCAAACAGAGCCAAAGTCGCGCCGTCAGCGGGGCGGCTGCTGCGGCGTGACTTGGCCCCATCCCCGTTCCGCTCCTCCCAGTGGCTTTCATTCTAGCGCGTGCGTGTCTCGCCGCGGTCGGGAATCACTTTGAGGAAGCCGCCAGCCTCGCCCTCGTGTTCGGCACTGCGACCGCCAATGGGCCCTCGGCGGGCTCGGCGGGTCTCTGGCGCACTCCACTTATGTTCGCCGCGCCACAGTGGGCCAGAAGACCGGCGCAGGCGGACAAAATTCTAGACGCGTTTTGAGGTCCAGGGTCGCTATATAGGACTCGAACCGAACGCGTGACCCCCACCAAGGGAATGTTCTCCGGACGAGGAATCCGTTGGTGGGGTCACCCGCTCGATTCGAGTTCTGTTTAGCGACTCTGGAGCTCAAAACGCGTCTAGAATTTTGGCCGCTTGCACCGGTCTTCTGGCCCACTGTGGCGCGCCCCGTGGAGAGCCACTCTACTCTCCAGCAGCACTGCCTCACCAGACCCGGCCGCCCCGCGTGTGTACCGGCACTGCCGGCATGTAGTTCCGTTCCAACGCTTTCATCGGACGCGACGCGGCCTCGCCTCGCCTCGCCGCCGCCGCCGCGCACCATACTGCCCTGGCTCGGCCCGTTTTTGCAATAACTTGGGCGTGGGTCGGTCGAAGCAGGGCCGAAAAATATGGCGCACTTAAACCGGGTCGGTGTGGGCACTCCGCGTCCCCCCTCCCCCCCCCCACGTCAGCCGAAGAGGTAGCCACTCCCCCGGGGCGTGTTCGGCCGCAGTGTGTGGCCGCGGTCCGGTCCTGCTCGGCCCCGCCAAGCCTCACAAGTTCGCATGGCGGATTCCGTTATTCGCCGAGGACATTCGTCTTAGTTAGCGGATTCCACGAGGGGTTTCTCAAAAACCAAAGATGACGTTGGTGGAAGAGTTGGAGGCCAATATTTGCTCTCCGAAGGAGGAATCCATTGGTGGGGTCACGCGTTCGGTTCGAATGCCATTTAGCGACTGAGGCGCTCGAAATGCGTTTGGAGTTTTGGCCGCCTGCGCCGATATCTTGTGGCCCACCATGCGTCGCCCAGATCGCCGCGCCGACCGCTGCCGCTAGCCCCCCCCCCCCCTCCCCCCCCCCCAAGGCGCTATCCGCAGGGCAACCCCCTCCCCGAAGATAACCCGATAGAGCATGCAAACCGCCGCCCCACCGCCTGGATGCTGGGCCTCCCTTCCCTATACCCCTTCAGGGACTGATGGGGGAAAGAGGGCGGGGGGGGGGAGAGGCTGGAGCGGCTCCGACTTCCGGATCCACATTCAGAGAAAAGCAGAAACGCCGCGGGGAACTTAGTCCCAACCTCATTTTGTTGTTCTTGTTGTTGTTGTTCTTCTTGTTGTTGTTGTTGTTGTTTCCGAAATGAACTGGTGACTCACGGGACTGGTTGGCTCCCTTCATTGAGGGTGGTGGGCGGGTCTGTTCCCGCCACTGCAATGGTGCGACCGAAAGGGTACGCGTTGCCGACCCACGCACCACCCAGTTCAAACACTTTTTTTCCCGCTGGTAAAAGCAGGAAAACTAAAAAGAAAAACAATCAGTTGTTGGATGGATCGATCTCTCGGTTGGTCCACTGACGCGTGAAAAGCGCTATGCTGATGCGGACATTATTACAGCGAGCTGAACCGCTGCTCCGAGCAGAGTAGCCAAGCCGGCGGCGGCGCGGCCCATTGCTTATTTCGCTTCGAACAACAACAACAACAACAACAACAACAACAACAACAACAAGTGGACTCGCTGAGACGCAGCGGCGCCGCCAGCACCGCCAAGGCTGCCAGGTATGCCCGCCGCCGCCTTGCCATCTCCAGCCAACTCGGCTCGCCAAGCGAAGCGCATAGTTGATCCCCTCGGCAGGCATGCCCATGCCTGCCCATGGCACAGTGGGCCAGGCCGCCCGTCGCATTCCACTTCGCCGCGCAGGGGGCCGCGGGGGGCCGGGCTCAAAAGCAAAAGTGAATTCCTCTCAATTTCTCGATGAAGAGGAACCGAAGGAGCCCAATCCTCGGAGTAATGGTCACGGCGACACGTGCGTGCCACGTGTACCAGCAGCCTGCGCGCCAGCCAACGGAATGCCTGCGGTAGCTGCGTGATTTTTGCAGCACAGTGAGCGCTGTGGGCGAAAGGAAAGGAAATTGGCGGGACGGCGCGCGGTATTGCGTGCTTACTGCGGGACACTGAGGTGCCATGACGTGGGTAGCTCCACCGACACGGCACGGCCCGCGGTGGGCGGAGGCGGTCAAAATCCCGGATGGGTTTTGAGCTCCAGAGTCGCTAAAGGGGACTCGTACCGAACGTGCGACCCCACCAATGGATTGCTCTCCGAACGAGGAATCCATTGGTGGGGCCACACCTTTGTTTCGAGTCCCACTAGGTGACCGGAGCTCAAAATGTGTCTAGAGCTTCGGCCGCGTGCGCCGATCCTCTGGCCCACTGTGCGGCCCGGCCTCAAGTCTTTATTACCGCCGAGCCCCTAAAATTACAACGCTCCGCCCCCTTCCATGTCCCCTCCCCAACGCGGAACTCATTGGTCCCATTACCGCTCCGCACGACCCCCGTCCCGCCTGCTCTCACACGCGCCGACGGGAAAATGGAGAGTGAAATTTGAGGCTGGAAATTTTTCGGCGGTGCGCTGAAAGGGCTCCGTTTTGGGCTCCATTCGTGCGGCGCCCCCCTCCCCGGAGGCGCGTACTGTACTACACGGCGAGATTAAAAAAGCAGAGGGCCTCGTTTGGACGGCCAGACGAGTTTAATTAGTGGACCACGATGAATGCGATCAGTCTGCTTGCTGGCGCGCGTGGCTGACTGACTGGCTGGCTGACTGTCTGTCTGTCTGACTGACTGACTGACTGACTGACTGTCAGGGCTCAGGCGCGATGATTGCGAAATGTTGGCATTCCGCAGCTTATCGCGTTTGAGGGGGACAAAAGCGCGAGACAAAGGCGCTGCCTCTCCTGCCCCTCCCCGGGGCTGGGCAGCAGGGAGGCTGATTGATAGCGGCGTTCTGTCTCGCCCTGCGTCGCACAGTGGGCCAGATGACCGGCGGCCAAAACTCTAGACGCGCGTTTTGACCTCCAGGGTAGCTAAATGGAACTCGAACCGAACGTGTGACCCCACCAATGGGTTCCTCGTTAGCAGAGCAATCCATTGGTGGGGTCACATGTTTGGTTCGGGTCCCATTAAGCGACTCTGGAGCTCGAAATCCGTCCGGGATTTTGGCCGCCTCCACCGGTCTTTTGGCCCACTGTGCGTCCCTCCCCCGGGAGTACGAGAGAGACAGTGTTCCGAGTGACTCTGCTGGCCTTCACGAGGAGGGTGATATCAGCCTCCTCCTCCTCCTCCTCCTCCTTCTCCTCCTCATCCTCTTCCTCCTCCTCCCCCCCCCCTCACCTAACCGAGGGGCTTGATGAGCTTAAACGGGCCGCAAATTCTATTAAAAATGTTGACGGTAGTTGACGGGCTTATTAAATTGACGAGCAGCCGCGTTATTGGCAAGACGGCGGTGCGTGCGCGTGTGTGTGTGTGTGAGCGTGTGTTGTGTGGGTGTGTGTGCGTGTGGCACTGTACACGTGCCCTGTGCCCTGTGGGGGTGGCGTCGGAGGCGTGGTGGAGTATATTGCTCCGCGAACAATGCTTTATCAACAGAGCTGTCGTCGGCAAACCTAGCTAACGCGTCTTCGCTGCCCGCCCCGCCCCGCCCCGCCCCGCCCGGCCCGGCCCGGCCCCGCCCCGCCGGGCCACACCCCACACCGTGGCGAGGGCATGTCCTCGGCCGCGGCCCAAAGCGAGCGCATCGGTGCGGGACGCGTGTGGCCGAGCGCGGCAGCTACCATTTCATTTGACGACGGTAATATTAAAATTTTCACCTGTGTCTTTCCTGCTGTTCCAGACGACGAGTTCGGAGAGAAATCGGTCTCGGTTCTCATGGAGGACGAGGAGTCCGAGATGGTCTTCATCGACCACCCAGCCAGCGAGATGTCGGTGCGTAACAGTGTCTGATGTAATGCAGGAACCACGTGAAACCGTCATTAGGACGAGGACATTATGTTCACGATAAACCTTAGAGGCTTGAGGCGTCGGGATCGGGATGGCCGAGTCTAACGGAGACGACGTTAATTTTACGTTGAAGAGCCGGAGGGGCGCGGCGCCTCACGATAATTAAAATGCAATAACAAGGAGCACTTTTAAAGAAATCGAGTCAGCGGACTTGTCCGTTTCCTTCCCTCTGCCCGCGGCGCTGCCAAGGCGCTGCAGCCCCGCCTCGTCGCCGTCGTGGTCCCCAGTGGGCCAGACGACAGATGCAGGCGGCCAAAATTCTAGACGCGCTCTGAGCTCCAGATTCGCTAAATGGGATTCGAACCGAACGTGTGAGCCCACCAATGGATTGCTCTCCGAACGAGGAATCCATTGGTGGGGCCACACGTTCGTTTCGAGTCCCATTTAGCGACTGTGGAGCTCAAAACGCGTCAAGAGTTTCGGCCGCCTGCGCCGCTCGTCTGGCCCACTGAAGTCCACCCCGCGCTAATGCAGGGATGATAGGGCGTTATTCCGCGCCAGAGATCAAGAAGGCAAACGCAGAGGCCGGCGAACGGGACGGCAAGACGGCCGTGAAGCCGCCCCTCCTCCCCTTCCCCTCCCCTCCTCCTGAACCCTCCCCGCTCATCCAAGCCGATCTTCTCACCGCCGGTCTAATTAAAGTCAAAGTGCTGGCGAGAGTCGGCGAGCGCCATGTTTACTTCGTCATAACACGGACCGCGAGGCCGAGGCCGTTGTGGCTCGGCACGGCACCCCATGCTACGGCCCAAGTCGCCATTACTGCGGCGAGTTTTTCAGCCGGTTTATGTTTCCTCGGCCTCCATAGCATAATGAGTGCGGCCGGCGGCGGCCCTCTGTTTGTCTGTCGAGACGGTTTTTGCAGGTGAGGTCAGGCAAGGCGGGCGGAAAAAAAACCCAATGAAAACCGTCGAATTTGCCAGACGTGCGATTCTTGCGTATTTCGCTAGAGTGCGCCACAGCTGAGAAAAAAATTGTCTTTTTCATCTCGCTTCTCAGAGTTTGTGTCGGTGGCCGGAGTTCGTGGAAAAGTCAACGAAATTCATATCGAGGCTGAAACCCAAATCAGCCCACTGGTGGAGCCTGAGACCTGCCCTCTCCATTTGCATAAGGCGCGGCCAGGAGGAAACAACAGAGAGAGACGGGGGACGGAGAGAAAGAGAGAAAGCTCCCCTTTTTATCTGTCTCCGCGCCATTTGCTCATCCCCGGGCACAAAGATTATTGCGCTGGGAAATGCTTCTGTTTCTTTTTCGTCCTCGCTCGCGCGGACCTGCGCACAGTGGGCTAGAAGACCGGCACAGGGCGGCCAAAACTCTAAAGGCGTTTTGAGCTCCTGTGTCGCTAAACGGGACTCAAACCGAACGTGTGACACCACCATTCCTCATTCGCAGAGCAATCCATTGATGGGGTCACACGTTCGGTCCGAGTCCTGTTTCGCGACTCTGGTGCTCAAAACTTGTCCGGTATTTCGACCGCCTCCAAACGGTCTTCTGGTCCACTGCGCCGAGCCGAGACGAGCCAGGCAAAACTAGGCCGGCCTGAGCCACTTTGACGAGCCCTCGCATGCCTTCGCAGCCTTCACCCAGGGGCCCGTCCGCGCCCTCTCCCTTTCCCCACTCCCCGGGTGGCCTGCACCCCGTCCCTGCATAATGGACCCGCAGGGGGGAGGGGGGGGGCTGCGGTCGGCGCGCCGGACCCGGACGGCCGGCCGAATTGATGTTGCCGCTAATTAAGGGCGGCCCGGGCCAGGAGGGAGAGAGAAGGAGAGAGAGAGTGAGTCGCACAATGGCAACGGCAGGGCGGCGCGGACGCCAGAACGGCCGGGTTGCGGGTGGACCGAGAAGCCAACGGCCAGCAGTGTGTTGGACCGGGTCGAGTGGCGGCCAGCCGGGCAGCCAGCCACGCCGCCAGCCACGCAGCCAGCCATGAGGCATGCTGGGAAGCGGGCGGCACGAAATATTATTGTGTTTCGTCGTCGTCGTGCTGCGCGCAGATCGTGTTCAAACAGTGCAGCGCGCGCGGCGTATTGTGTGTGCCAAAAGCGGAGGCGCTACAACAACAGAGTGAACGGCGGAAGAAAAACAAGTGGTAAACCGACACTGCTGCTTTGTTACCAACCAACCGACGCACGCGGCACGCGGCCGAGCGTCGGCGCAACCTCGCACAGTGGGGCAGTAGACCAGCACAGGTGCCCGAAACTCTCAACGCGTTTTGAGCTCAAGAGTCACTTAATTAATGGGACTGGAACCAAACGTGTGACCCTACCAATGGATTCTTCGGGCGAAGGCCCACTGTGCCTCGGCCGGGGAGCGCCCGTGCGGTAGGCAAGGTCCTGCGCTCCACGCGCCGCTGCGCCGCGGCACTGCCTACCCTCGCCTCGTCGGGCGCCTGGTCGCGAGAAGTGGGAGGGGGAGGTGCGCGTCGCGGTCCGCAGATGGCGGTGGACACGACACCGAGGGGCCGTCCTTAAGAGGGTGTGCTGACGAGCACCCCTCCGAGGCCCACCCCCCCCCCCCGCGGCGCTGGCACGGTACAGGTGCATTAGCAAGCCATTAGCCCGTATCGTTACCGCGGCCCTCGCCTCCTCGCCTCGCCGCCGCGGCGCCTGACAGACGGCCCTGCTAGGGCCAGGCCCGCCAGCACGCCAGGCCGCAACTCACTCCTTCACAAACTACAACTGTTTTCACGGACTGTACGCCACACCACCACATTCTCTTTTCCTCTCTCTCTCTCTCTCTCTCTCTCTCTCTCTCTCTCTCTCTCTCTCTCTCTCTCTCTCTCTCTCTCTCTCTCTCTCTCTCTCTCTCTCTCTCTCTTTCTCTCCCCCTCTCCCTCTCTCCCTCTCTCCGTGCGGCACGCCAGGCCTGCGTCACCGCCACTTCGCCGCGGCCATTCACAGGAATGACGTCACCATGCAGCCCGGCCTGCTCGTGAAGGCTGGGACAAAGCCGCGGCGTACAGGAACGCGCCGGGCCGCGCATAGTGGGCCAGAGGCAGGCAGTGAGGCTGCTCGGTGACGCTCGAAGCTCGCAGGCCCGGCGTCAAACAGTGCACACTGGGCGGCTGGCTCGCGGATCAAACGTGTAACCCCACCAATGGATTGCCCTCCTAACGAGGAATCGATTTGTGGGGTCACACGTTCGGTTCGAGTCCCATTTAGCGACTCTGGAGCTCAAAACGCGTCTAGAATTTTGGCTGCCTCCACGGTTTTCTGACGCACTGTTGGGTGCCCCTAATCGCTGGAACTGTTCCTGCCCTCTAATGTCGTCCGTCGTCGGGCCACAACAACGCGCTCCTCGCCATCTCGGCGGGGCGTGGCGGGGCGTGGCGGGGCGTGGCGTGGCGTGGCGGGGCGTGGCGGGGCGTGGCGGGGCGTGGCGGGGCGTGGCGGGGCGTGGCGGGCGCGCCGTAAAGGCTGCCGATAAAACCGACTGTCAAAAACGCCGAAACTTTAGGAGGTGTAAGGGACCGCCCCGCTCTTAGCTGCTCTCGGCCCAGGTGTGGCGCTGCCTGTGCAACAGGTGCGTGGGAAGCTTGCCCTCCCCCGCCCCCGTCTCCCTCCAAAGCACACCGCCCTTCCCTACTGCAAGCAGCGTAGTGCTGGGGCCCTCCAAGGGGTCTACAGGAACTGTGGGATTCCTTTCACAGTTGCGGTCCTTTCCAGGTGAGAGTGAAGTCCTTCCGCTGATTAACCACAACCAATACCTCGCTTGATTCCAGGCGGAGAACTCGCTGTCGACGTACGAGCCGCACGCCTGCGTCGTGGTCTACAGCATCACCAGCAAGGAGTCGTTCCGCACGGCCGAGGACATCCTCAACTACCTGTGGCGCGAGCGCTACACCCAGGACAAGACCGTCATCCTGGTGGCCAACAAGGTGGACCTGGCGCGCTCCAGGGCCATCTCTACCAACGGTGAGCACCTACAGCCTGACGTGCGTCATCGTCATCACACACACACACACACACACACACACACACGAATTGATTGCACGCCTTAAGTGCGCGAAGTAAGAGCAGCAACAAGACACCTCAACTATGTAAATTTATTCATAGCACCCCTGACTTTGTATTTTAGCGCTTTTGTTTACGGTCTGGCCGTGTGCGCGTCACACCGGGTCCGCTCCGCAGTGTCCGCCCCGCCAGCAGTATCACGCGGCGCTCTCTCTCTCTCTCTCTCTCTCTCTCTCTCTCTCTCTCTCTCTCTCTCTCTCTCTCTCTCTCACACACACACACACACTTTGAAACGAACTTGACATAGTGTTCACGAACGTGACTTGGCGTTCCTGGAAATGAGAGTGGAGCCGGACGTCGCCGTGCTCCATATGGACAGTTCGAGCAGTTCTACAACCAGTCTCATTCGTTTATAACCCTTTCCTATATTTTGTTCGTTTTTGCTGCCTCGGAGAGGGAGGGCTGGCTGGAGCGCACCAGTGTAACTTTGTCAGCCTAGATGGGGCTGTTTTTGCGTTGCATTACGAACGCCGCGTCACGGACGTGATCTCCAAGAATCGGAAAAATAAAAGCAAACAGGAAAAAGGTCCTGGCTTATTGGAGGAATGAAATAAATCGCTGCCCCGCCACGCCCCGCCCCGCCCCGCCACGCCCCGCCCCGCCCCGCCACGCCCCGCCCCGCTACGCCCCGCCACGCCTCGAACAAATTGTGTCGTGTCCACGGACCTGACGCTCGGCCCCAGAGCAGCCAGAGCAGTGAGCGAGGCAGCGACAGCCTTCCCCTAATATCGTCTTTTCTTTTCCTTGACGCACTGTGGCGCGATAAGAAAGAAAGGCACAACTTTAAAAAGCGAGTGGAAGGGGGAGGGCTACGGCAATGGGTATACACTGTCGGCAAAAGCGGCTCGGCGCGTCTCTCTCGCGCTCTGTGGGACGCCCCATGAGTGCGAGGGAGACGGGGCGACGCAAGCAGTGCCGGGCGCGGGGCGGCGCAGGGCGGCGCAGGGCGGCGCGGGGCGGCGCAGGGCGGCGCGGGGCGGCGCAGGGCGGCGCAGGGCGTCGCACGCAGGGCGCGGCGGCCCATCGGTCGGCCCGCACAATTGGCGGAATTGAATCTGTCGCGCGGACTGCCAGGCTGCCAGGCACTGTCAGGACAAGTTGGAACTTTCAAGTAGTCTCGCGGCGCCCGCCGGGGAGGTGGGGAGCAGGGGGCGGCCAGGCCACTGGCTCAGGCTGCTCCGCGTCGAGACAACGGCCCGGCGGCGGTCGTGCGGGGGCGGTAGGGAGGGCGACATCATTCCGAAAAGATAAGAGAAAAATAGGAAGTCGGAGAGTTCCTCTCGGGGTGGCACGCACGGCACGCACGTCGCGCAGGGCGCACAGAGCACCGTGACAAAGGGGTGGCCGCGGCCTTGGACCGCGCCGCGCCACGGCGCACAATGGAGGTGTGGGGGCCACGCCGTGCCGCGCCACGCCACGCCCTGCCCTGCGTTATGGTGGGCAAACCTCATCCTCGCGCTCCCTTCTCCCTGCCCCCGCACAGTGGGTCAGAAGACCTTTGAGGCGACCAAAATTCGAGACGCGTTTTGAGCTCCAGAGTCGCTATATGGGACTCGAATCGAACGTGTGACCCCACCAACGGATTGCTATCCAAACGAGGAATCCATCGGTGAGGTCGCAGGTTCGATTCGAGTCCCATTTAGCGACTCTGGAGCTGAAAACGCGTCTAGAATGTTGTCCGCCTGAACGGTCTTCTGCCCCGGGCCTGTGCCAAGCGAGCGGGCCGGGGCGGCGGAAGCAGACCGGGCCCAGGCCGGGCCAGCCTCGGCGGCGCGCTCAGCCCCTGTAAGCCCCGTGCTCCGGAAGAATAACATTGAGGCCGTTCTGCTGCTGGCGGCGGTTCTTCGCCTCGGCGTGTTCTGCTCGCTTTTAATATATTCCCTTTCCGCCTTAATTGATATTGTTTGCTCGCAGCGGCACCTTGGGGGCTCACTCCTTTAAAACGGACGGCAAACCAGGTAGCCTTGGCCTTTCCCGCTGCAAAAAAAGAAAAAAAAGAAAAAGAAAAAAAAAGTACAAATGTGGGCGCGCAGTTGGTTAACGCATCGTCGGAGTCCTACTGACGCTGGTCAGTGATGAGGAGTGCGGGAGAATACGTTTGTTTTTGTTTTTCGATTCCATCCTTTTGGTGCCCCTTTCTCCACGATTTCTGCTCTGCCGGTATTTCCCCAGTCCGGCGCGCGGTGAATGTTTAATGGCGCTCTAACCAGCGCAGCCTGCAGACTGACTCCGAGAGTCGATTCGTCGCCCTGTCCCTCCCGCACCTTTACGGAACGACCCACGAGTGCGAGAGAGACAGGGCGACGAAAACGACTCTCGGAACAAGCTTGGTGTGCCTGCCGCGCCGCCCTGTGACGCCGTGACGGTGACGCCGCGCCCGGACGTTTTGACGGGCCAGGCCCCCAGGCGCCCCCAGGTGGCCGAACCGGCCCAGCCAGGCCCAGTGAGAGTCGTTCCGTCGCTCCGTCTCTCTCGGACCACCACGGGACGCCCCACGAGTGCGACAGAGACAGAGAACGCCGAAGCGACTTGACAGGGCGGCGCCGCGGGGCCGCGGGGCCGCTGCGACGCACCGGGGGGACGCGTCGGGGGACAGCAGCCAAGGCCTCGCAGGCGGCAACCCTCTCTGGGTGATTACCGACGCCCTGACACGCGCTGCGCTCGCTGCGCTAGCTGTGCCGAACACGGGGCCGTCTCCCTGCACGCCGAGGCCCCAGTGCCCGTGCGTTTTGCCCCAAATCGGCGACGGTCGGCGCGGCCGTCTAGGCGACGCACAGTGGGCCAGACGATCGGCTCAGACGACCAAAACTCCAAACTCTAAACTCTGAACGTGCGGTTTGAGGTGCTGAGTCCGCGAGGCCTACCCTACGCGTCCACTGAGCGCGCTCCTCTGTTGCAGACGGCAAGGCGCTGGCCGCGTCGCGGGACTGCAAGTACATCGAGACGTCGTCCGGCATCCAGCACAACGTGGACGAGCTGCTGGTGGGCGTGCTGAAGCAGATCCGTCTGCGGGCGACGCGCGAGCGCAAGCGGCAGCGCCGGGGCTCCACGGCCAGCCGCCTGCACGGCTCCAGGACGTCCCTGTCGCTCAACATCGCGCGCGAGATCCTGCACAAGATCTGCCTCAACGACTCCAAGTCCAAGTCGTGCGAGAACCTCCACGTGCTTTGAGAATCACCGTCGGCCCTCGGCGACCTGCAGGACGTCCCCGAAGACGCCTCCGTCGAGGTGTTCGTCTGACTGCGGCCCCGGGCCGGGGGCCTGGGGGGCGTGGAGCCGTCGGCGGCGACCTGGGTGTAGGTCCCACGGCGTCGCCCGCCCGCACGCCCCACAGTGGGTCAGTAGAAGACCGTTGAGGCGGCCAAAATTCTAGACGCGTTTTGAGCTCCAGAGTCGCTAAATGGGACTCGAATGGAATGTGTGACAGCAACAATTAATTGCTCTCCAAACGAGGAATCCATTGGTGGGGTCACACGTTCGATTCGAGTTCCATATAGCGACTCTGGAGCTCAAAACGTGTCCGGGAGTTTGGTGGCCTCAACGGTCCTCAGACCCACAGTGCGCCCCGGCCCGGCGCCGCCACCCTGCCCCTGGCTGCCCCTGGCTGCCCCTGCCTGGCCCTGCCTGGCGACATCCCCGCCTCGGGTTGAGCGTCTCCTTTCGGGCCCCTCGCCCTGTACTCCCAACCTGTCGAACCCGCTGCCAGCGGTGAGTCGACCTCGACGTCAAGAGGCGCAAGCGAGACCCAATACAGGGCTCGCCTTACACTTTCAACAACCAATGGGAGCAGGCAGACAACCTTGACTCGAAACAGCAAATGTTGCTGGCTAAAGTGCCTCCCCGCTACAGCTCGTTGGAAGCTCGAGCTTTATTCTTGTCTGACTGGATAGAAACAATTGGTTGACAGGTTGAAAGAATAAGGACCCCTACGGTCCACCCGAGTGGCCTTGAAGCGAGTTTTCGGTCTTCTAGAGAAAAAAGAGCAAGACTTACCTGATGGTCCTCTCTTTGTCTCATGTTCTTATTTTAGAAACTATTTTTATTTTTTGTGTGTGGTAGCAATGGTTTATTATCGGGCTTGGGTAGGTCTGACTATCCATTCAATTTTATTCTTCTCTCAGTATTGAATGCGTCAGAAGAAACCAGTTTTGTTTCATCCAGTTAGTTCTCCTTCTATGGAATATTTGAGTATTGTGGAAGTGAACTCCTTGCCTAGAAAACAAAGGGACGTGCCTTGTGTGGAGTTTCTACTGCTGAGCTTTTGTGAACTGTTATGCGAATGATTGTGCTTCTCAAGGGGTCCATTTCCACGCTGGCCGTTTAGGGTGCCTGTCTTTAGCGCGTAAGTTAGAAATAAGACTCTCGTCAAACGACACGGTGATACGAAGCAGTAGTGGCTGACCTAGGTGTGATGTAGTCTCTTCATGAGTCTTCAAACGTGGTTAGTGTGATGGTCGGGGTGTTTCTGCCAACTCGAGTGAGGTACGATTGGGGTTTGGTTCGCACATAGCGCCTCTCTCTGTGTGGTTTGCTCGCCACCATCTTTGTCGCGGTCTTCCCCTCTATGTACTGCACGAGCAGTACACTAGCCGCAGAGGGAATGACCTCCGCGTGGACGGGGTCCTCCCTTCTGTGAGGCTAGTTTCTTTGGCTTGTATCGCAGCCGAATCTCTTCTCTTCCCTGTGCTTCTCTATCGGACTGATATTTATTTTCTAATGGACGTACCTATTGTGTGTTTTACTGACTGTCGCTCGCTGGAGCTCCTCGGGGCGGCACGCCGTGCGCCGCCGTTGGTTTCATTGGCCTATTCTGTAGCGTTGTAAGAACTGATTCAACTCTCTTTGTACATACAGTGTTAGATCGACCTAATTATACGTAAAGTACGTGACGTAATGTCCGTGAGCATCTAACTCGCTTTATGTGTGCTTTCTGTGATGTTTGTAGAATTCGTTTTTGAAGGGGGCCGACGCAACATCCAAAGACCCCCCCACCCTTAAAAAATATATCATCTGTTTTATTTTTACCCAGGAGAACGGGTTCTAGCGGTCACATTCACCTTGGGTCTTATTATAGAATGACGTCTTGCATAGTAAAATTAGTGGAAAATGAGTCAAAACTTGTAGATATACGATTAAAGAGAAAAAATAAGCAGAATCTGTTTTTTCTACGTGTGCTGCGCTGCGGCCTTGCGTAACTGCCGTGACCCTCTCTGCGAAGAGGCAGGTTGCCCGTACGATCTGGTTTCTCCTGGTGACGTTTGACGGAAAGAGGCGGACTTCTTCCGTCATCTCGGCTTGGGGTCGTTCGGGTTCCCTGGTGAGGGTTCCCTAGTGAGGGTTCCCTAGTGAGGGTTCCCTGGTCCCCTTCCCCTACCGTGTTGCCGGGCTCTGCTGGAGGCCGGGATGCCACCGAGCAGAGAGCGCCGCCTTCTCTCCTCGCTCGGCTCAGTCTAGCATAGTGTATTTTTCTACTTGAAACCATTTCTATACTTTTAGGATTACTCTCTGTGTCGACCTCCTCGATTAGATGGCCACTGCGGCGTGAGTCGCCAGTCGCCGTGTGTCCTTCACCGGTTGAACTGAAGCGAAGTGGAACGCTTCAATCAAGTTAAGCGTGCGGAGGAAAGTCTCTCAGGCATTTAGTGTGTGTGTGTGTGTGTGTGTGTGTGGTGTGTGTGTACGTCTGTGTGTCTGTCTGTGTGTGTGTGTCTGTGTGTGTGTGCGTGCGTGCTTGTGGTGCACGCGCGCAGGGCGCGATGGACCTGCGGTCGTGGCGGGCGATTTTGTGTCTTCGGAAACTATGCTGGCCGTATGGATGCTGCTGCTGGTCAGTGGGATTAGACATGCGGATTAGAGTATTTGTTCTCTAGATTTGCCATATGCTCTCTTACTTTCTTAAAAGAGGAAGGGTCAGGCTCAGAGGTCAAATTCGCTGGTCGAGCTGACGATGATTTCTGACCCTGTGAGATGTGATGAAATTAGATGTACAGAAGAATTTTCCAAAAGAGAGTTTCAGGGCATCCATGTTTCAACCTCTTTGGTATCTTTTTGTGGAAGGGTGTGTTTGAAAAGTCACTTCTGTATGTCTCATGTACAGGTACAATAAATAATTTACATAAGTGTACTACATGTAGAGAGTCGCCCTGTCGCCCTCGTAGTGCTTATTGTGAATTGCCCCAAAATCATCTGTATGAAAATTTAAAAAATATCCTTTGCATAGATTCTGATTGCAAGGGAAGGAAGACTTTTGCCCGAGATCATGTGGACAGATCCTGCAATCCTATTTTATGAGTGATCCAAATCAAACTCTTCTATATTTATTGTACTTAGCAATTGAATAAAATGCTCTAAAACAGAAAGTTCTCTGTGTCATTGTGTCTTGTGCTTCCCTCAAGGTTCAACCCTATGTTCATGATTTGACAAGGCCGACTGGGCCGGTTTCCGGTTGGGCCGGTTTCCGGTTGGGCCGAAATAGGTTGCCGAAAAACCCACAGTGTAAAGTGTTCAAGTGGCAACACCAAGCTTTCATTCGTCTATCCCCTCTTTCACATCATCTCCTCTCCCTTTATGGACCTTTTTTTATGAGACAAAGTCACAATTGTGACAAACTGCAGAAGTGAGACTCGGATAAAATTTGCGTTCTTTCCCTTCCTCAGGTTGGCAGCAGCGTGTTTTCTTTCTGCTTCCTTCTCCTGTCTTCTCTGCGCTTGCGCTCTGCACTAGCGCTTCCGTCGCCCCTCCCTTCCCCCTCCGTGCGGTGCGCCCTGTCATAGTCATGTGATTTGCCGTACGTACGCCTAACCTAGCGCCTAGCGTAAACTCTCGTAACCGCTAAATCCTCAGTGACTGGCCGCTTTAATCTTTGGTTTCACCTGGAGTTTCTATTTTATGTAACGTGTTTCCATCGCAACTTGTTCCAAATTCCTCCAGCCGTTATGCAGCCTGCTCGCGTAAGGATATAGATGCATTAGTCTCGTTATTGTATACATTATTGCCCAGTATTGAAGGTTAGGATTCGGTCTGTGCGGTTCTTCAGGTATTCAGGCAATATTGTTATGGCCTTCATATGGGCATTGTACGGACTTCCTACTGCTTCATATTTTTTTTGGAAGTAACTCCCTTTGAATACATCCCTGGTATCGGTGATAGTTTATTTCTATGTGTTTGCCTGCGCTGATGTGACCCCGTGTATACCGACAACCGCCTGGAATATTCGATTTCCACTAGAATACTAGTCTGTTTCCAATGTTATCCATTGATTTGATTGTTGTCCCTTCCATCTGCAGGATACGGATCTGTCAGTGTTTGGAGTAGTTCTTTACTATTCTTTGTTTATCATTGTAAGTCCCGTGGTTGCGTTCTTCTCATCCAAATATGTCTTTGAGAGTAAGTTTTACTTTTTCTTAATCCTTTTCTGTGTAGTATGTAGAATTGCATGTTGTCACTTCACATTGTTAGATTATGCTCTGATGTCTGTCATCAAACATGGGTCAAACCTTCATTTGATTTTTTTCATGTCCTATTTTTCCACTGTTGAGCGTTTTTCTTACATTTGTTCAATTTTTCAGGTATACTAGGCCTTGCAATCATTACGTCTAACATCAGTGCTGCTCTGTGTGCGGTAGTAATGCTCCACGTTGCTCTGGGAATGTACATTTTCAAGGCATATTCTAAGCCAACTGAAGTGCCTGACAAGCCCACCAAACAGGATTAAATGGGTGATTTGTAAGATGCCTGTCCAGTTTTGGAACTATAATTACTGTTAGTGTGGGCCTGAAAATTGCCTTGTCTTTCTTTTCTGTTCCTTTTTCAGGTTTTAGGTTTATATAGAAAATAAGATGGCTGTAAACAATGAATTCCCTGAGTTTGTCAAAGGCCAAAAATTATTTATCACACTGAAAGACAACAAAAGTCTTGAAGGTACATTCAGTCGTTCAAATTCAGTAAGGAAGGCATTAATACTTCACAATGTATCATTCATTCCACGTCATGGAGCACCTTTTGAGCAACTTGAATTTAAATACACAGAAATTTTACAAAGTAAGTACTGGTTTATTCAATGCTGGGGAGCACTCATATTTCTCTTAGAGACTTAACATTTTTCCAATATTTAGTTGCCAGTCTGGAGGAGGAAAATCCCAGGACCATTACTGCAGATGAGACAGCTGCACCAAGCAACCCTGTTGTTCCTTTAAAGAAGCGAGATGGGGTTTTGTATGATAGAGTTAAAGAAACAGTGAAAGACTTAATATTTATAGATCAAATTGATGGAGCATTCTCCGAAATGGTATGTTACTGACTTGTTCCTACATGCAGTGGTTTTAAATTTTTCAGTTTTTTCTTTGTCGTTATTGAACCACTTTTTTTTTTTTTTTTACAGGTGAGAACCATTGAAAGAGTTGACTGTATCGCTGTGACAGGAGAGGGATCAAATCAAGGTCGTTTTGGACATCTAACAGTTTTGGGTGTTGCCACTAACAACACAGTCTTTTTAGTTGACATTGTGAATCTAGGGTCAACTGCTTTCCAGGCAGCTGGCTCTTTTCTAAAGAAAACTCTTGAATCCAACAGAATCTTAAAAGTTGTGCATAATTGTAGCTTCCTTTCCGACTGTTTAAAACACAAGTATTCCATAAATCTAAGGAATGTTTTTGACACACATGTTAGTGAGTTTTTTTTGTATTTTTGTTTTAACCTTTCTAACTGGTTTGGACATTTAATGATTTTATTTATTTATCCTTAGGCATGCCATGTTATTGTAGTAAAAAATAGTTCCGGCCACCCTCCGTCCTCTGCAAATTTTGAGGATCTGGTTTCTAGTTATTTAAACCTACCTGATGGTACTTGTAAATCTCAGGTAAGTGTCAAAGCTAATGTTGTTTTCTTTTTAAATTATTATTTCAAGTTACAGCCCTGCAATGGATGATATATTATAGTTTTCACCAAACCTATGTTGCTTTTGTGAAAATTTTTGGTCCTAGGTTACTGACTTGGATAGGTGGCGCAGACGACCTCTTGAAGACGGTCTGGCAGAAGCCGTTGCTTGGAAAGTTGCCTTACTTCGAAAGCTGAAACCACGGATGGATGATGCCTTATATGCTCCTTTTGACTCATTATGCCAGACATATTTAAACTCAGTAAGGAGCCTTGATGATGACCTGGAAGTACACATTGCTCTGGTATGTATCATTCTTATACATGTCTGGCAGTATTTTCCTTTTAAGTTCTTTCTGTAGAGGTTATCAGAGTTTTCATTTCACATTGTCTTTTTTAGACTCAACAAGATAAATTTACCCAAGAAATCCAGTCATTGAATGGCACATTATGAGTCCTGTTCAAAATTTCTTTGCACCACTTCAATCAATTTTTTTTTTTTTTTCTTCTCTGTGAACTAGATACAATTGTTTATCTAAATATGTGCAAAGTTCCTTCTCCCATGAAATAGAGGTTTTATACATTCCACAATCATGTAAAACAAGATCATTGTAATAAATTTAACAGCTCAATGCTTGCATTTTATATCTTAGTACTTATAACTAAAGCCTGTCCTTGCACTCATGTACCCTCTTCTATTGGTCTGTGTTAGGGGGTAGGATCAAATAAAGCCTCAGAACACATAAGTCAGAGTCAACGTAAATTTTAATTTACTTGCAATAATAATTGATGAAGCACAAGGGGACCGCAAAGAACCAGGTGCTAATTTATTGTTTTGTGCATTCTATTGAACAATAATATATTCTGATTGTTGTCATTGCTGTTCATTTTGATTTCTTATCCTTACACCTGGATAAAAATAGCAGAGTTCCTGGTTGAGGACTATTGGCTAAATAAAACAGCTTGAAAATACTGCTGATGTGGAGCTTTAAGTCTAGGGAGGTAGAACTGGCTACTGGGATTGTTTACCTGTGCGTTACAATTAGCAAATGGCTCAATAATGCCTCTTACACCCGACACTTTTTTCTCTGGTTTGCTTTAACTCAATTAATCTTCTAAAAAATGAAGCAAAAGGGAAACATTAAACAACAACAAAGGCATTTAGCTATAGCATGAATAATTTATCATTTTTATGAAATTACTTTCCCACTGAATTAGACCCTGTGTCATAAAAGGAGAACCTGCATACTCCTATGGGACAGACAGAGCAGCAGCCTCCAATAAAAAGATCCCTAGTTGGACTGAGACATGCTGCAGAGAAAAAGACAGCATGAGAATGATTCAATAGAAAAATGGTGTGAAGATTGAAGCTTCCAGTTTTCTGCAGTCTTCAGTATGGATATCAACCCGCTCCCTCTTGGTTGAAAGATTCACTTAAAAATAAAAACAAAAACCTTTGGAGCTAAAGTTAGGAACAGATGCAGTTTTTCACATTAATTGTTACAGAGATCACCATTTTCTGATGAGGTGCTTAAAATTTACAGCTAGACCTTCCGGGACATGTGATGTGTTCAGTATATTTTTCTTGACAAGACCATTCACAAGAAAAAACAAAACATTTGTACTGTTCAAACACAACCATAGTATAAGTGCTTAGAATTGAAACAAGCAATTGGCTAAAAATATCACATAGCTTTATCTTAGAGAAGCTAACAATAAAAATAGCATATTTACAACTTTGTCTGAAGCTGCTGTGAGAGATTTAGAAACCGCACATCAGAAGAGAAAGACCTAAATGTTTGTAGGCCTTGTACAATAAAATACATACAAATACAGTGTACAAAAAGGCCAAACAGTTACACACAGCAATGTTGTGGTAGTCAAACACTACTGACTGATGGTGACCTTATGACAGCACATCAAAAATAAAAGATGTTGCAAAGACCAATCAACTTTCTGTTGAAACCTTTCATTGCTGATAGCAACCGTAAGGGCAAACTAATAAACTGTACGACTTAACAAATTTCTAAACAAGATTTTCGAAGGCTAACACACACGCAACAAAATGAAAAACAAAAGTGCTTAGATACCGGTTGTACCCTAACACGTGGCTCATACAGCCTCCATTTGAACTGACCAGTTTTCTGAGGGAAATATCATTAAAACATTATGTCTTGATGGTTAAAATTTGTTTTCTCCCTAGTACAAGAGACTAAAAGCAAATATGTCACATAATATTCTTTTCTGAAAAGATCTCATAAACAAACAATCCAAGCATCAAAGAGACCTTAATCTGAAAGATATACAGCAGGTGAGCAAAGACTAATAATATTTGGAGGATGAAACCAACAGTCATTGTTGAAAACCTCAGTGAAATGAATCAATAAGAATGAAATTAATGGAAGACTATTAAGTCATTGAGATTCAGGCTAAACTGTGCAAAGTTCTACTGGAACACGACAATGATTTGAAACATTGTTTTGCTCATGCTAAGATGTTATTAGCAATGTAAAAGAAATGGATCGGGACACAAAATTTAATAAATCCATGCAAAAATGAAAAGTATTGCAAAACTCTTTTACCAACAGCAGCATGTTTCCATCGTACCACAAACGACAGTGTTTTAGTTTAGAGCCTATGAAAGAAAAACTATGCTTGGCTGGACGGCAGAATAAATGCTGCTATTTTTAATTACTGTCTTTATGTATAAACACTGAGTGGTAGGAAGAGAGAGAGGAAATTTATTAGTCCAAAGTCTGAAATCTTGAAGAGCTAAAATCATCTCTTATCACTCATTGTAGATGGACCAATGGAATCCGAGCAACAACCACACACTGGAACAGTAATAGTTTTGTTTTGAAAACTCTCTAAAATGTGCATGCCAAACCAAAGATTTAATAAAGTAAAGGAACATAACATGGCTTGTAAGTTTGAAAGCACATGTGCCTAAATTAATATGTAAGAGATCTCATCATATGTAATACTTTGAGGATGATAGTGGGGAACACTTTTCAAGTAAATACCCGAAAATATTACAAGGACTCTTGAGCCACAGAAGAGGTTGACAGGGGTGAGCACATAGTATGAAGAAAATTTTCATTCCTTGAAACCCACTGGATTCATCTGGCTTCAGACATGCTCACCAAAACACATAAATAGATGAAGGCAGTGAAAAAATTAAATTTTACAGTACAACAAATTAATCTAACAGGTAGGTAAGATTAACTTCTTTGCACATTCTTCAATCTGTTCTTAAGAAATTTATACAGTTTCACACGATAAAATTTGTTTGAGTATATTTTGGAACATCTTACAATATGCATGACTCACAGGAAACATGAGAGCATGCCGGGAATATAACTAAGGAACAAAATGTGAGAGACATGGTAACTACAAAGATGAATAAATCATTAATTGGGCTTTCCTTTCAAGAATTAAGTTGCATTTTCTTAGGAGCGGTCAATACTTCCCTGAGGAGAAGATTCATCTTCTACTTCTTCAATAACAAAATCAGCCTCAGCTCGCTGTCGTTCCAACAATAATTCCTGACGTTTCTAAACACAGAAGAAAACCAAAAATGTTAAGGGTATCTTCACAATAAAATTACCAGCCATTAATTAAAAGCACTATACAAAGTTCTTTTAATTTTACCTCCTCAGTTAAGATAACAATTCTGCCTTCTATCCTTGGACTGAGCTCACAGCTCTCTTGCTCCAGATCCTCTAAGGACGCTCTTCGCACAAGATGGCTGCGAGGAGACCTTCTATCTGGATGAACATGTGAGGGACCATGACATATGCCATGGGTCGCATGTGAATGGGCTGTGTGTCCATGTTCTCCGATTGTACTTGAACGTCGTAACGGTGGTGGACCATCTAATTCACCATCAAGCGTCTTAACCAAACTATGTCTGCAAACACAAGAGATGAAAAGGTTAAATGTAAGAATAGATTTAGGTATAATTTACACAATGTCCGATTATAAATGACAGTGCACCTTCGGGAAAGTGTGACAAGGCTCTGCCGATGTTTAGAGTGTCGATTAGTTTTTCCCAGGCGCATATTAATGGCTTGAAAATGGTTCTGGATAGCCAGGCCAAGCTCTGGGCATTCTTCTTCATCCATCTATAGATATTTTAGTAAAATTTTGTTGATAAAAATAAAATTTTAATTTTGTGTAAGATTGGAAGAGCATTAAAATTTACACAGTTAACTCACAATTGCTTTGGCATCTTTTAGCATAGTGTATCCATCATTTCCACCATGCAAGTACATTTTTGTAGCAAGATGGTATGTTTGTTTTAGTTGCAAGTATTCATCACCAATCCTCACAAGCTCAGGATCCACCTTTAATTAAATCATAGAATACGACTGAGACTCAGTAAATTTATGTACTAGGCATCACATAAAATGAAGAGCAATAATCTACTTGATTAATATAATTTCAAGAAATGGAGATCAACTCACCCGACTTCCAGGGGGTTTGGATGGGTCAAAGGCGAAGCTTACACCAGCAACTTGAGGAAATCGGCCCTCTAGTTTTGGATAAGCCGACACAGAATTTTCTAGAGCACCTAATATATCTTGGCCTGAAAGAAAATCATTAAATGAGCTCAAAATGAATTAAAGTTAGGCTGAAGAAAAAAAACTATTTTGATAAGTAAAAATATTGCAACTTGCCTGTTACTTCCAAAACAACAAGGGGGTCTCTCATAGGGACAATACTTGTAAGAGTTCCAAGAGTAAATGCACCAGGTGCATGTATGGTATCGGAACGCAATGTTCCTGAGTTTATGATTACCAAGTCAGCTCCAGTGCAGGCAAGAACCACATCACATACCCAATTGCCCAAATTAGTTTCCTGGGTGCGAACACTAGAGAAACGTCCATCCAATTCCACTGAAAAGTTGCCTAATACCTCCTCCATTTTGCCCTCAATCTGGCCTGAAGAATAAGAAAACAAAATGAAACGAAGAAATGAGGAAGGTTGAAATAGTGTAAAAGTGTATCACTCTTATCTGTTCTCACTCACTTATGAATTTTTCCAGCCCTTCTTTTACCACAGGATCTTCCTCAAAAGCAGATGTAACATTAACTTCCTCAGTTGTAACAACCACACCACTAGCTTCAAAATTTAGAGTAATCTTTGAAAATTGACGAAAATCTGTACCACTCTTGATTACATATCGTCCATTGACCTATAAACAAATGTCAAAAGGTTGCCATCAATAAATAACTAAATGCCTTGTAGATAACTGTTCAGCTAAAAATCAGTACCTGAAGAATTTCATAAACATGATCATGACCACCAAGAATGAGGTCAATCTCATCCACATTTTCAGCCAACTTCTTATCATTTGGTGTGCGCATGTGAGTTAAAGCGATGACAAAGTCACATCCCTGGATAAATAAAAGTATGGATATTTAACTCAGTGAAAAGAAATGTATCATGTATTTATAAAATTAAATTCAAGAATTGAAATCAATATTAGCTGGCACACCTCTTGCTTTAACTGTGATGCTAATCTTCTACCTGCTTCCACAAAGTCAATGAACGTGATTTCTTCAATGTTGATAGTGGCAATAGTATCTAACCACTCATGCTCGACCAAGCCAATCTGCAAACCATCACAGAAAAAATAAAACCATAGCCCACTTACTGCTTTTGCTATTTTTTTGGAAATAGTACATCAGAAAAGTACACACCAGACCAATGCGCTTGTTATTCCAGTCAATGACGTGAGTAATTTTACCGTCGCCAAGAGGTCTCCCGGTTTCATTGTCAATGACATTGGACATCAACCAGGGAAATTTAGTCCTTGCCACCCACTGAGAGAGGACATCCAGTCCAAAATCTGTCAGATCAAATCACAATGTTAATATGGCAAGGATTGAAGGATTCATTTTACATGGGATATTTGAAAGAATCTCACCAAATTCATGATTTCCAAATACAGAGCAGAGGACACCACATTCATTCAGCACATCAATCATTTGCTCTCCTTTGGTGTAAGTACTCACTGAAATCATTTCAAGTATTTTAATAATTTAAGTTAAGAAATGTAGATGTTCCACAAAAGAACAAATCATTGACTTCTATAACATCTACTTACACATACTGGGAGAAAAACAATCCCCACTAAACAATACAAGAGGTTGCAGATGGGAAAAAGACTTGACAGCTGTGCAAAATCTAGCCGCCCCTCCAACAGGCTCCTGTTGCCTTGATTCCACATTGTAAACATCATTGAAATGTATAAGAGTTAAAGCTTGATTGGGAACACCCATTGTGTTAGAAAGCTGGCTAAGAGTGCGTCTGCCAGCTTGTCTTACTTCCAGGGAGGCCTGTAAAATTAAGATAAAATATTAGCTGGACTTTGGCTAAACATCACTTTTTGACAAAGACTAGTAAAATACATCCAAGCTAAGCTTCAACAGCTCTTGAAAACAAGCAAGCTAAATGATATATTTTCTGCATTTTCATGGCTGCTTGTTAGGAGTAGATTACTTAACTTAAGGATAACTTAAGGACCATAAAACAATCAAATAAATAATATTTAAATAAACTAAATTTATAAGAAGTGCACATTGAAGGCATAAATCATTTTTAGTTGCACATAGTTTGCATTTGCGCTCACTATACAAACAGAGCTAAAGCCAATTGATAGTGTGCATAAATAAAACTTATAAGACTAGCAAAGGGCATTCCTTCTACGAAGCAAAAAAAATGAAGATTGTTGCCCAAATATTACATAGTAGCAAACAAAAATTCATCTTAAATGAAAGAATGGCCGAGTGCAGACAAAACAATATAAAAATCGTTTTAACCTGTTTCAGCCACCCAACAACATTTTTCACACCAGATGTAACTTCCTCTGGTACATCAAATGTTGGTGTTGACGATTCTACCAAATCAGTCCATTTTGATCGGATAGCAGCTTGTGCAGTGAAACTGGCCATTTTTGTAGGACCTTAAATAAGTAGTCTCAATCCGAAAGAATGATGTCCACCTTCACCACACAATACAAGACTATATTAGAGATTAGTTTACGAGATAGGTTTAGGACAATCATCACCAGAACTATTACATTGTTGAAGGAACAATGAGACCAAATTGAGCAATCCGTTACATAATCCATTGGGTTTTTTTCTTGTTTTTTTTATTTTCAAGGACTATTCACAACTAAGTTTTGTACATCATTGAAAAGAACACAATAAAAAGTTCTAGTGAGCCTGACAAAATTAGTTGGTTGTATAGGTTATAAAAGTTAGCTGTGACAGCGCCACGAAACTTTGAACAGTGCATCACTCGCGGAGAAATGAATTGCTTGTGAGTCAAAATATGAAGACCCCTTCTCGAATAGATGTTAGGATACTTTACACTGACTGAAAGACGGGCCTGACGATCACACTTTTCTCTTTGGATAGCTTGCCTTTAACGAATTGACGTCCGTTCACTCTTGACCTCTGAGAAAGCGGGCCGCCACTGAGTGAAACGCAACAATGCAGCCAGGCGAGCCTCGTTTACTTTCTTTGATTATTGATATAACAATACGCATGATGACCGTCAATGATCAGAGCAAGACAGCAGTGCAGCAGACAGCTTACCTTGACACCGTTGTTCTATGCGCCCCTCCCCCTTCTTAGCACACCATGCGTCTAGGGCCATTCGAACTGCAACATGTCTTCAATGAAAGGCCGAATGAAAAAAAAAAAAAAATGAAGAAAAGAAAATTGCAAGAAGAATGACGTTACGAAATCAGCATTTCAGAGTTCATCCTCATCGCAAAAAAGGGCAAAACCACAGACGATTTGAGGTGGGTCGGCGAAATAAGAAGAAAGGAAGAAGTTTCTTCACGAGCATGGCCGCCGTCGGCTGCTAGGACCAATCAGAGACCGGCCACAAAGGCGAAGAATCAACAACTGAAATCAACGTGTAGAAAACTGCGACGATCAGTTATTGTTCATTAACACCGTGTCGGAAAGATAACAATCAAGTTCAGATTTCATTAAGTATTCCAGGTGTCGTATTTCGGCGAACAGACGACGCGCCAGTCCCAACCCTCAATCAATTTGAAATGATTTGAGAAGTTGGAGGTGGCCCAGGGAATTCGCCAAATTGTGCTCTATCCCGCTGTTGTGTTATCTTACATGTGTGTTGGGAACGGACATAGGATATACTTTGACAGAATAAACCAAAACTGTTTTCATTGGTGCCAGTTCTTCATTCTTTACGACAAATACAGTGAAACACAGCAAACCACAGTTCATACACAATGGGCACAGCATAGCAGAAGTATTTTCAGGAAATTTCAACAAATTTCAATAACTTCTGTGAATACATAAACATATGTACAAAGTAATAAAAATTTCAAAAACTGAAAAGAAATGTAATAAACAATCTACTAAATGGATCACACAGTCTAGCACACCCAGCTTATCTTCTGTCGGTTTTACCCATTCCACGTTTACCAGCGAACAGGTGCTTGGGTTTCTTATTACCGATGAAGCGATCAGCCTCTCCCTTGAGACCCATTTTACCGACCTTCTTAGCAATAGCCTTCTTAGCCGCCTTCTTCAGCTTCTTCTTCATCTGAAATTAAAAGAACGGTTCAAATTAATACCTCTCAATAACACAAATGCAAAACTCTCATTGACAAGAAAATTGTGGACAGCAAAATTGTGGTACAATAAAGAGAAAACTTACCAATACATCCTTAATTCCCATTTCATCCCTAGGTATCTTTGAAGTACTTCTAGCACGACCCTCAGTGTCCATTCTGAGGCGTTTTGTTGGTGCCTGAGAGAGTGACCGACCTTTGGATGTGCTCCTAGACCTATCCCTGTCACCGCTTCGAGCAGTCTCAGAGTGCGATCTTTTCAGAAGAGGACGAGGATTAAGAGAGCGTGCTCTACCACGAGTTTTGGTGAAGTTGGCCTGATGTCAAAGGCATGATATTAGAACTCAATGAAATGCAAACATAATATGCAAAACCAACTCGGTAATTAACCAGAATCACTCACCTCTTCAGTTCCAGACATATCAACTCCAAGATTTTCAAATTCTTCCCTAAGCCTTCCAACAGAACGATCTCTAGCTCGTGCTGGGGTGGTTCTGGGAACAGAGGGTTTAGTGGTTTTGTTTGTTGCAGAAAGCTGTCTCATGATCTTTTTGCGATCACGTATTTTTCGGGCTACGGCCTTGATTTCCTTCATTGTGTCATCCAACTCAAACTTAGGAATGGCATACATGCCAGATTGAATGCGTAGTTCTTCTTCTTTTTCCAACTTTTCCACTTTCTGTGAGGATTCACATAAATTGAAAGGTCCATTACAGCTTGACTACATAGACATAACTCATAGCAATCAATTTGCCACATTTAACTTAATTTACCTCAAGAATTTCAGGATCAATAAAATCTTGAATATTGTGGCCATTCCAGAACTCAGGAATTTTATCATACTTGTAAGTATCAGGTAAATCATAATTCTTCTTAAGGTCGACAACATAATCATCTCCAAGCTCCTCTTCAAGATCTCTCTCAAGCTTACGGGTCTTACCAGTACCCTCCATTTTATTCTTCTTATCAACAACATTCTCTGCAACAATACAAATAAATAAAAAAGAAGAAAGTATATGCATGAGAATTCTAGATCAAATGGAAGCAAGTTAACCTGGTATGCATGGTGGACGGGGCTTTCCATCTCGTTGAGCAGGCATTGCTACATGAAGTCTGTTCAGCACACTGTCTACTTTCTTGGTTCTCAATTTCTGGTCTACGCGATAAGCCAGAAGAGCATCGCAGGCGTCTGTTTTAACTTGCATTACACCTTCACCTGTGTGAGAGCTCATCTCCAACAGCGGCACTCCTTCCTGCTCAAATGGTTTGAAAGCTTCCCTGCGATCTTCAGGAAGGTCTGAGAGTTTCAAAATATCTGACTTACTCAGAACAACCAAGAGAGGTTTGTTGGCAAAAAGTGGCTTAATACTTTCATATAAATGGACCTGGGAGAAAAGGAAAACATTGCATCACAAAGACTCTTTAGGGAAATGCAGCCAGAAATAGTGGCCTGCCAATATAATAATTTCAATGGAGAAATCATAATACCTGCTCCTCAATGGTGTGACCACACTGCTCAGACAAGTCAACAAAGTATAATACACAAGCTCTCAAGTGAGCTAGGGCTGTTACTGCTTGCATTTCAATGACGTTACGTTCTTCTAGAGGATGATCTAATATACCAGGAGTATCAATGACTTGCCATCTCAGATATTTGTAATCTGTGTGTCCCACATACAGAGACTTTGTTGTGAATGCATAAGGCTGAACTTCAACATCAGCTCTGGTGATCTGTACAGTCAAAAGTAAGAACAAAATTAAAATAAAAGACATAAAGATTTTTTTTAAAAAAAAAACAGGCAACACAATATACATTTTTATTTGCTTAAGTTAGGCATGACTGAATTACCTTGTTCACAAAACTGGATTTTCCTACATTCGGGAAACCAGTGATGAGAATAGTTCGGGTATAAGGATCAATAGTCGGGAGACGAGCAAGATGCTGACGGACATGTTCCAAATACTGTAGATTGGGAGCCTGGCGCTTCATGATGGTAGCCATCCTGAAAAAAAAAAAAAATACTGGTGAGAAAAAGGTACAATGATGGGAGTGGAGGTGATAGTCACATTGCATACCTTCCAAGGGCAGCCCTTTTAAGTAATTTGCACCTATACAGGGAGTCTCCGAACTTGAGCAGACGAACATAATCCTTGGAAACACTAAAAAAAAACATTAAAATAGTCTCAAGTGAATCAATTGTAACATTACAAGGGCCATTATAAAAATCTTCCAGATACATACTTGTCAATCAAATGTCGTGCGGTATTCAGCTGACCCAAAGCTAACTTGAAATGATCTTTATCGTACAAGACATTCATAAGATCAGCATAGAAAGGGTGAATGTCCTACAAAACAGCCAAGCCAATTTAGATTCAGGGGAAAACAAAAATAGAATGAAGATAAAGGGAGAACTTTGGAAAACAAGTCAACTAGCATTCTCGCCTTTAAATTTCGATTGATTAATCATAGGTGGATACAAAGTACTTACATCCAGCTTAGGAAAATCTTGGATAATTAGAGAAAGACGGTCATGGAAAGTTTGTTGAGTGAATTTCACTTTGCGCATGTAAAACTGTCGGATACGAGATATCTTATATTGCTTGTGAACGACAGTAGGAGTCTTTCTCTGTGTCTTGGAAAGGGTGATATTGACGAAGTCCTGTAAAATATCACAAATCAATTATGAGCAAACTCAGCACGAATAAGTTGAGGTTAGTATAACCTCTCCTGTGATAAGAACCATTGCAATCTATGACTAGACCATCCAATAAGACAATCAACAACGCACATGATAGAAAATTACTTTTAAAAATTTGAAACTTGAATCTATGATTGGCATCTGCCAAGGGTATTAGCATAGCTGAGAAAAAGCATCTGTCTCGATGCACATGGTCTCAACACACAGCCGGACCAGACACACCGAACACAACACTTTCCCAAATCATTAATCAAAAGAATTAGCAAAGATAACTTACCTTGGCCGACGGCACGACGGTGATTTTCTTGAAATTGTACAGCACCATGATGAAAAGTAGATTTAAACTGCCACAATGAAAAACAAATATCGCGGATCACAATTCACTGGGCCTGCCCACGTTGGCCCCAAGGCCTGGAAGCAGGGGAGGGGAGGGGGAGAGGGGTACGAGGCTGTATTGGCAGATCTGTTCTGCAAATAGGTGGAGCGTGGAGCGGCGCATGCGCATGCGCAAGTTCAAGAGGAGACTTTGTTGTTATCGTCTTGTCTAGTTTAGTGACTCGTTTTCTTTGACTTCGGTTCATTCTCCTTCGATTTTCAGTCTATATTCTGTAGCCTATCCGCCTTTTTTCATTTCTGACGGTTGTCGTTACGTTTGTGAAGCATTCATCTTGGAACTATGGAAATATCGAATTATTCACATCTTGTAGCAGACAACTGATCAGGCTGATTAGATGGCCAACGTGCCCAATATTTATTTATGCCGTGCAGAGTCAACCATTTTGCTACCTCCATATGCTGTTCAAATAATCTCATTGCCCTTTAAATTGTTAATACATGCCTCGTGATGGCTCATTTATGTGACGATTCCCCTGACTCATCAGACGTTAGGTTAAGCAATCGCTCAAGTGATGACAGTTTGATTCTTGACGACAATAATACTGGTGGCCTTTGGGCTGACAGTGAAAATGAACCAGCGACTTTCCAAGTCCACCTCAAGCAGCACTCTTCAAGCTTCTCTGAGCACCCAAACAATGCTGTGAATTTTCAAGACGGATGGTTTAGGATTCAGCCCTGGAATGGAAATGGACATGCTCCTAAGATAGCAGTGACGTCAGGATCTCCTCAGAATGTTTACAGCATGTTAATTCAGGATAGATCGTCTTTATCTGGTGAAGAGTCTGAGGCGCCCCTGCTTTCAAGTGTAAGTGCATAATACCTTCTTGTCAAGGTCACCTGACAAATGCTTTATCAATTAAAATTACATTTTATGGTTGATTTTATTCTTTCTTTAGGAGAGCTGGGTTCCAGGAGATTTTTCAGAGGATAATAGGCACTGCCATGCCCCACCTGACATGTCCCACAACAACTCAGCATGGAGGCGGTTGATGTCAGCAACAGTATTGTGCCTTTTCTTCATGGTACAATTTTACTGTTTAAGATCTTCCTTTAATTTATGGAAATTAAAATGTGCAAGCTTTTTTTCTATTTAAACTCATATTTGATCTCTTAAAAATTTCTCCCCTTCACTTTGCAGATAGCCGAGTTTTTTGGCGGTCTCTTTGCTGGAAGTGGGGCCATCATGTCTGATGCTGCTCATCTTTTATCTGATCTGGTGGGACTTCTTGTTAGCCTTTCAGCGGTATGGCTGCGCCAAAGACCTCCAACCAAAACTCTCTCGTATGGATTCTACCGTGCAGGTTGGCATTCGATACCCACATGATATTCTTAGTTAGTTGTTGTCATTTCAAAATGTGAATTACTTTTGACAATTATTACACCATGAATGAAAGCTATTGGAGCTTTTGAGCTGCAATTTTATCATACCGTATTTTTTAATATAGATTTTTTTTTCTTCTATTTTTGTTTGGTTATATTTGCAGAAGTCCTTGGAGCTCTCTTCAGTATATTTGTAATCTGGGTTTTGACTGGCATTTTTGTTTACATTGCTATTCTCAGAGTCATTCATGGAGACTTTGATATAAGAGCAGACAGAATGATGGCTGTGGCTGCAGGTGGGATTGTTATAAATGTCATGTAAGTTTTATGATTTTGATCAAACTTACTGCTTTAAGCACATTGGTTTTGAGAACTGTGCCAATTTATAATTATTGACTGTCATAATACTTTGAACAGAATGGGGCTTGTTTTACATGGTGGTTGTCAGTTAGTTCCCCATTCTCATGGGTTTGGGCACCATGGACATAGTCATGGAATCGCGGAAAGCCATGATGACAATTATCATCAGACACCTTCTTGCCAGCAACGCACAAATGTAATTCGATACTTCCATGACTATTTATTATGTTTACTTTTGCAATGTTTGTCTCTATATTTTGTCTGTGCTTCAGAACCGCATCCAGGCACATTCCTCGGTCACACTTGAAACAGATGTTGTGAGCAAACAGTCAAATATAAATGTTCGAGCAGCTGTAATTCACGTACTTGGAGATCTTATACAGAGTATTGGCGTGTTTATTGCTGCAATTGTGATCAAATTTAATGTGAGTATTGCGCTGGAAAAGATTCCAAACATTGACTCTTCAGCTGCATTTGCTTTAATTTACATATTTTTTTCCAGCCTGATGCTAAAATTGCAGATCCTATCTGTACTTTTTTGTTTGCAATTGTGGTCCTTGCTACGACCATACCACTTGTAAGGGACACTGGCTTAATCCTTTTAGAAGGTTTCCCTCGGACAATTAGTTACAGTCATGTGTTTTCCACCCTAAGTGACATTCCTGGTGTCCAACATGTACATTCTTTACATGTGTGGTCATTAACTGCAGGAAAACATGCTTTGGCAGTGCATTTAGCCCTAGGTGAGAAAAAAACCTTCAAAAAATAAATTTGCTTCTGCATTATTGTTCTACTTATTGCATGGTTTTTATTCTCATCCTCAGATCCAGCCGCAAACCGTGATCTTATAACCGCCAGAGCTCAATATTTACTTCAAACCAAGTTTGGCATTGCCTTTTGCACCATTCAAACCGAGAGCTTTGACCACTCCACCATGAACTCATGTTTTCAGTGCAAACCTCCTGTCAATTAAATTTCAACATGTGATACGGCCAGAATTTTTAATTTTGTTCCATTCTGTTTGTGTTGGGTAAACTAGTTCATAGCTACGCACAAGTTTCCTTATACTGGCATGCTAAACTTTGCCACGAGAAAATGTGTAAAATATTGTGTGATATGTATTAATTAAGTTATGTTTTCCGATAGAGTTGGAAAGATTGTTGACGAGTATTTTATTTAATGGGCTTTACGTGTTTTGAAAATACCAGACAATCAGAGTTCTTGTGATGATTTAGCTTTTACATTTGAACTATATATTTTATTGTTTTGGGTTTGTAAAATGTGTTTATTGATCGTTCAATTTTGGATGATTATTGATTGCTATTGGGTATATGTCTTTCTTATTTTCTTGAACTTTCAACTGCTCTACTGTATGGAGACTCCATCCATAAATATATTTATGATCTGCTTTTTAATGACAGTATTTTATAAATGGGCTGAAAAAAAATCATGGGAAAATTGTGTTGTTAGTTGACACAATTCCATTAATCTGTAAGACCAAGTCACTAAAGTTAACACATTTTTTAATCTTTGCTTATAAATTTACTTTTGTGTCAGGGCTAAGCTGTTCAATTGATAGCAGTGATCTCAGTCCCTCATTTTATTTTTATTTTATATTTATCTTATGTGTGTCTCGGTTTGTCACAACAGTTCACGGCAGGTTCTTCCCTGCTTTCTTCCACTTCTGAAAGACACAAATGAGTGTATACCATGTACCAATAAGGCTGTGCACTTCTTAGAGTAATACAATTTTACTATTTTTAAAAGCATATTTTTCTATTTACGGGAGTTGTTGGTCTCCATTGATTGCCTCGTGCGCTATAGTGATGTTGGATTGAAGCATGAAACTGAAGTTAATAAAGACTTTTTAAGTTTTCTTTGTCTCTGTCTTACTTTCTCTTTCTACAATTAACATGATTCGACGTTCAAGCGATACCGTTCGTAGATTGGCGCCACAACTGTTGCCACCTTGCAAGAAGATCTCATAAGCATGATCCCGTGCCAGACACCCCACTTTTGAAAAATACAAACAAGAATTGTCACTTTTCGAGGCAGTTGAATCTCGATGATATCAATTAGGGGGCTAGGCTTGCAAGGCTTTCATGCGGCCTTCCTTGAAAAAATTTCTCTAAGTTGACTCTCTGATTCCCACTCCGCAGGTTTCTTTTGTTTTAACATGGCGCTGGTGGAGCAGTAGAAATCCCTTGAAGTGTGCACCGCACCGTTGAGGAGATTGTTTCGACTGTTAAATTTACCTCCGGGTTTGTTGACTCATCTTAAGGTTCGGGAACCCTCTTCCTTTTTGTCTGGATCATGCAAGCCGTCAGAACATCTTTGAGAAGATGTTTCTCTCAGTGGGATGCAGTACAGAGCTGGTACGTTGTTTCCCCTTTAGGCATGGTTCGGTTCCATTCTGCTTTTATTTACTGTTATCCTCCGTGATATCAAAGGAAACGTTACATGTGCGTGTAGTTATACGTTCTGGTCTCGTTTCTCGTTATATCTTTTAACCTGCCTTGTCCTACTCTTCCTCCAATTATCAATTTGGTGAACGAATTTCTTGGTTATGTTTCTGTTCACTATTCGAACTCCACTACTCTACATATAAGATGCTTTCCTTGTTTTCAATTCAGCTGCGGGAACGTTGCTGTTCGACATTTGTCAGCTGAAGCGATGCCTGTACCAACTCCAGATAATGTTCACAAAACTTACCCTCTGAAGATAGAAAAAATTGTGAATGAAATTGCTGGTCTTACACTAATAGAAGTTGCTGATCTCTCAGAGCTTCTGAAAAAGAGACTGAATCTACCTGATGCTCCAATCATGCCAATGGGTGGTTTTATTCCTGCCGCCGCTGCAGCTGCTGCGCCAGCAGAGGTTTGTACACAGCCCTCAAATAATCTTTATTTCATATCCAATACAATACCTTACAAAAAAATATATTGCTCTACAGGAAGCTGAGGAAACAGTAAAAAATTCATTTAATATCAAAATTGTGAAGTTTGATGAAAAACAAAAGGTGCCTCTTATCAAGTGTGTGAAGGGACTATTGGAAGGCATGAATCTTGTGCAGGTAACGTTTAACTATTGTGCACCCACCACAAAACTGACAACGTTGCTTTAGTCATTTCATTAACCACTCGACCTTTGCAGGCAAAAAAATTAATTGAAAGTGCACCTGTTTTGCTGAAAGAAAATGTTGATAAAGAAGAAGCAGAAAAAATCAAAGCAGAACTGGTAGCATTGGGAGCAGAAGTCACTTTGGATTGAGTATTCTGATGAGTGTCTTTCTAACTAAGAATGTAATGTAGTTTCCTGTTGAATATTTTGTATTGTGAGTCTGGAGGCTTTCTCTGCTTCCACCTGATAATTTGTTGTGAGAAGCCAAAGTTATGATTTATTACTAAAACATGACTGATGATGAGCGTGTTTATATAAGTGCGATCTTTTAAATAAATTAGCACATATTAGTATGTGTTCATTTTTCAGTACCTCTTTCTTTTTCATACATGGGAATGCCATAAGAAAAGTGTCTCTAAATAAATTTGGCCTCATGACGGGACAAACAGATGTTTTATTTTTTTTATTATACAAATATTTACAAAAATACCTATTTACAACTTCCCTGTGCTGTATGTGAAGTTGCACAAGAAATGAAACATGGGAATCTGTTATCTTCCTACTGAATTGCTCACACTGTCGGACAATTATTAAGTACATGTCTATATTCTAGGTTCATCTCGCATCTTCACAGTATGGTAACTGACTAGCTCTTAGATTTCTAGGTTAACATTTATTCTAAAAGTTTTTGAAAAAAGTAAATGCATGACTGAATTTTTAAAATGCTTAAGACATGCAGGGAAAATCTCTACCGAATTTAAAAAAATAATTATCACAATTTGTACGAGATGTACTGCACCACCTCCACACCTCATGGCACATGTTGACCACAATTCATCATGGAAACTGCTGTGTCCTCTTCCATTAACCCTTCGGATTCATGCCTCACTCTGTTCTCTAGTGCTGCAACCATAACAAAGAAACCAAACAACACAAAATCAATTTCATTCAACATCAATTTGCAGACAAAAAAAGGTGCCAAAGAGGTACCTAGAAACTTACATAGAACTAGATCAAGGGTTGTGGCAGTTCTGAAGAATGGTTTCATTTTTGGATCTATTCCTAAAAGTGTTTGTGTGACAGGGAGAGGCCACCTCCAAAGAAAAATTGGTACCTCCAGGACTTTTAAATCTTCTGAGAGCAATTTAATAACCTGATGGGGATAAAAAGAAACTTAGTAGAACAAAACGTTTAAAAAATGGAGAACATGATTTAAAGCTTTTAACATTGATGTAAGAATAAAAGTAACCTTAGCCACTGTGGAGTCAATATTGAACAAGTTGACACCATCAATAACAACTGCACTTTGTTGGGATTCATCTCTATGCTCATTGCAATCAGCAACTATGACTTCTCTGACATATTCAGCAGAGGGAAAAGCCAAGCTTTGTGCTGGTGTTACAAGCAGTACATTACATCCATTTACCTACAAACATTTTTATCAAAAAAGGTATAGTTTCAAAAATGAAGAGAAAATACAAAAAATTTGAACAAATTTGAATCTGGCTTACCACAACCCACTTCATGTTCACTGGTGGCCGGGCAGAATGGTAGAGGAGGATTAGCAAGTTGACAGTAATACCAACAATCATTCCATACTCCAAGCCAAGAGCCAAACAAAATACAAATGTAGCTCCCAATGGGATCAAATCGATACCTGGAAAATTGAGAGAGGTCATTTATCAATTTTTAAACCGGTATATTTAACTTTGAAACTTCACTCTTACGTTTAGTTCGCCATAGGAGTGACACAACTTCATAATCAATCATGGAAAACATTGCGGTCATGATAAGCCCCGCCAGTGTTGCTTTTGGGATATAGTAAAATGTGGAAGTCAACAGCCCGAGAGCTCCCAGTACAATTAGCCCTGTGAACCAAGTGCATGTTGGAAATCTGGAATGAAATGACAGCACTTTGTACTCACAACTGATGTGTACCAGTGAAAATTCCTCCAGCAGGTGTGCGAACTCCTGATGCATTATTCACCGCAGTTCTGGTGAAGGAGCCTGTGACTGGCATGGATCGCACAAAAGAGCCTAACATGTTGCCCAACCCCAATGCAATCATTTCTTGTGTTGCATCCACCGCTTTCCCCTTGGCTGTAAAAAATTGCCAGAAATAGAAATATCACTGTTTGAATAGAGCAGAATATTGCAAGCTTTACTGTAGTTAAATAACCTGACAACTAAGATGACTTACAAAATGCCTTTGCAATTGCTATGCTCTCAAGAATTGATATCAAAGGAATTGCGATCAAAGATGATCCAAGAGCAGAGGTCATTTCTGTGAAATTGTAAGTCTGATTCCTGAAGACTGTTGAGAAAGGTGGCAGTCCAATTGGTGGAAATCCTTCACCAATTTTTCCTGCAAGGAATATTATTGAAGAAACATGATATTCTTATTTATTTATTTTTTAAATTACTAAATTGAGAGAGGTAGTACTACAAACCTGTCAAAGTGAACGGGGTGTGTCCATAAACAAACAAGACATATGCCAAACCAACTCCAAAGAAGACAACAATGGCGTTCCGGGCCAGCGAAAGAAGCCACAAAGTGTTTCCCCACACTCTTCGAAATGTACTAATTGTCTGACCAGGTGGATTTCCTTTTACTCGAAAGACAGTAAGTTTCTGTGCAAACAGAAAATTTTAAAAATAATAGAATATAATTTTTAATGGCCTTTGAATAATGGATGTACTCCACAAAATGTGATACCTGCAAAAGAAGTAGGGCAACAATTGTTGATATTCCTAGTACCGAATCCCATAACTGAGCTTCGTGAATGCGCTCAAAGAAATTCACAATAGAATCCATAAATTTGTCAGTGCTTCCTTTCAATCCAAACAAGCCTTTCAGCTGAGAAGAGGCAATTGTGATGGCAGCAGCTGTGGTGAATCCAACAGTCACAGGCATTGAGATGAAATCAACAACAAATCCTGTGAATAAATGGTTAAACAAATTATATGAAATGAACATTCATGAGAGGGATGGTAAAGAATCGGGTGTGTAAAGAAACCAACCTAGTTGTAACAACCCGAAAAGAGTGATGACACATCCTGACAAAAAAGTTAAAAGTACAGCGAAGTCTGCTCCATAACTGAGGACATATGTCTGCGTCATTAGGGCCATGATAGCAGTGGGCCCAACTGTTATATCCTTTGTACTTCCAAAGAGCACATAAACAAAGCTTCCCATGAACCCTGAGTAAAGACCATACTACACAAACAAAAAAAAAAAATAATTTAGATTGCAAGAAAAAATTCAATTGTACTTTTTAAGAAGAAATGAATTATTTTACCTGAGGCTCAAGCCCTGCTACAACAGCGTAAGCAATACCCTGAGGTATTGCAGTCATGCCGACAGTTAAACCAGCCATGACATCATGGAGGAACAGGCTCAGTGTGTATCGAGGTAGCCACTGTGTTATGGGTAAACGTCTTGCCAATGTATGACGGGCACACATAGATGCCAACTGACTGCGCACACATCTTCCACATTCTCGGGATGGTGATTCCCTCACTGACACTTCATCGATTTGAAGATGCTTGTTTCCTGAAACAAAAAAAAAGACAAAGCAAACGTCATTGCTAAAGCCATCAAGTAATCTTGGACCATCACAGCACTAGTTTTATGTCAGACCATTGACAAGGCATGTTCTTGTTTCATCGCAGAGATTGTCCATTATCAGTGGGGGACTTTACCAACACCCTTTCATGTGGACTGCCTCTGTGGAACTGATGAGAGAGAGGGTTACAGCCCTTCTCTCATTCCCTTCCCTCCCCACTCAGCCACCTGTTAAAACCAGTCTTGTGAGTCTGAGCTCAGCCAACTGTGGTGGCCCGGCATGTCATGTCACCTTTATACTCAAGCGCTCACACGCACACACGCACACACGCACACGCTTAGGTTAGGGTGGCGGCATGTAAACAAAGCAGGCCGCGGGTCCAGGCCGTGGATGGGGGGGCACTCACCCACCCACCCACTCCACTCACCGGCGGAGTCCCTGAGGCACTCGTTGGAGAGGCCCGGCCGCTCCAGCAGCCTCTCGCACGAGGTGTTGTGCGCGGCCATAGCCTCGGCAACCACCGAAGCGGCCAGCTACTGCTTGCAGCCCTTGCAGCCGGCCAGGGGGATCCAAACAACAGCAGGCCACCCCCACCCCCGCCTCACCAGCCCGGCCCGCGCCTGCCGCCAGCCCCAGGGAAGGACGGCGGCGCTCGCAAAGGCTTATCTTATCCCGCGCATTGCAATCGTTTGCGCCCGGTTGCTGCATTGGGGTCGCCTGCATGCCGCGCCTGCACGTCAGGTGTGCGACCAGAAGGGGCAAGGGCTCTCTGCCCGGCCTGCTGGCGGCAGCGGGCCAGCATCTGTGCAAACCGAAGTTAGAACGGCGATGCGGGTCAAGGCCGATCGGCGGAGCAGTGCGAGTCGCATGTCTATGCAAATGCTAGCCCAAGCCGCGAGTACCGGTCCTGCTCAGCGGAATCGCTCATTGAGGCGGCGGCGCCGGAGGCTGCACACGCTGCTGCCCCAGTAAACCAGGCACCCGGAACGTGGACATGAACGACCCGCCATCGGATTGGCCGGCCTGTTTCTGCGCCCAAGTCGGAAAAGTTGTTGCCCTCTGACCGCGTGGCACGGTCTGGACTGGACGGGGCGTGCACCTCGGCGCGCGCGCCAGGCAAGGTGACGATGTGACGCCCTCGTGCGACAACGCTGCGGCGCACAGTGGGCCAGAAGACCGGCGCAGGCGGCCAAAACTCAAGACGCGTTTTGAGCTCCAGAGTCCCTGAACATGACTCGAACCTAACGTGTGACGCCACCAATGGTGCGGTCACACGTTCGGTTCGAGTCTCATTTAGCGACTCTGGAGCTCAAGACGCGTCTAGAATTTTGGCCGCCTTCGCCGGTCTTCTGGCCCACTGTGCGGCGACTCGCTGCGGCCCAGACTGACTGGCCCACCCAGTTGAACAACCCCGCCCCCGCCGCCACGGCCGCGCCGCCCAAAGGTCAATGCCATACGACGTAGTGGTGCTGGCTGGGCTCACTTCCTCATGCCGGACTGGCGCGCCAAGACGCTAAGCACGTCGAGGGGTGGACCACGGCCGGCGGGGCCGCCGCGCCAGCCGCGCCTGCTGGTTGGGCAGTCCCGGACGCAGCCAAGACTGCCGCACTGCCTAGCCGCCAAGGGGCCCCGCCCCGCCCCGCCCCGCCCCGCCTCGCCTGCACCCGAGCGACCCGAGCCTCCAGCCTCCCCCCTGCTCCCCGCGCTCGCGGCTCGCGTCCACGTCCAGCGCCGCCATCCCCAAGCCACCCGAGGCGTGCCTACCAATCGGGCCCCGGCCACCGAGGACGCGGAGGTGCACGTCCGACGTCCGATTCGGACTCCCGGATGGACCGTGCCGTCACAGTGTACGTCACTCGCGCACTGCCGAGTTCCCTTTCCTGTCCGCATTTTTGTCGCCGTGTCGAGGAGGAAGAGCGTGTGGCTGATGGAGACGGATCCGAGAGTCGTTCTGGTCGCTGTGTGTCTCGCACTCACGAGGCATCCCGTATGGATGCGACTCGGGATCGGTGCGCTGGACAGGACGGGTACGCCGGGAGGCGGGGGGCCTGGGGCCGGACAAGCAGTCCGTGTCACGGTGTTACGTCACGGCTGTCGTCGTCGGCTCGTCTGCAGCCAACAATAACAACTAACAATAACAAACCACCCTCAGCCGCGTTTCTTGCGGGAAACGCTTTGCCTCTGCCATGTGGCCCGCTGCTGGACTTGCCCGGAGCACGGCGTCTTTATGTAAGCTGCATCGGATGATGCTGACCGATCAAAGTCACGGCGGGCACGACAAAAAGAATCCAGTTCATAACGCCTTTGCGCGCTCCGCTGGGCAACGTCCACTTGTACGACGGGGATTCCGCGATTCGATGCAGTGGCGTCAGGAATGAGACGACCGCGGCCTGCATGGCATGGCCGGCGATAAGGACAAGAAGAGCTGTGGTTTTTGACTGTCTGGCGGTATCGGATGCGGGATGGCCCAGCAGCAAGAAGCGCGGCCCCGGCGACCGCCGCACTCGCGTGTTGCAGAGACCGAGAGTCCGTCTCTCTCGCACCGGTACGGGACACCCCATGAGAGAGACAGAGCGACGAGAACAACTCTCCGAATGAGGGCGCTGTGCTCCTCCTTCCGGTCGCCGCGTGCGCCAGTGCCCAGCACGGCATTATAATTCGGCCAAGTGGAGAGTGATTAGGTCCGCGCGCTTCCGTCCCCATGTGTCTCCGTGGCGCCTCCCACGCACGCCAGCGTTTCGGCTGTCTGCTTCATTGTCCCGCGAAGCCCCACTCGATTTTGAAACACAGAAAAAATTCGACAGCAGGCAGCCGACGCCGACGTCTGCCGAGCCGGGTAGGCCTTGACGGACTGCCGACAACAATGCTCGCCGTTTGACGTTTGACCCACTGCCACTATCTCCAGGCCGATAGCGTCCTGGTCGTTGTGAAACGGGTGAGGCGGCCGTGCCCACCCGGCGCTACACCGCTCCACCCAGTACCCAGTGGGCACGGCAACACGGCAGCGCGCGAGTCTGTCAAGCCAACAGGTCGCATGGCGGCCGGGCCGGGTCAGTGCTTCTCGCTTGGCCGGGGCGTCGCGATAGCAGAGCGGCACTGACTTGCCGATCGACGACAGTGTCAACTCCCTCTCAAGAGCCTGCGCCCCATGGCCGCCTGGCCGGAGCAAGCAAAGAGGAACAAGACCTGCGGAGTTTGTTGGCGGCGGGTCATCTGGTCAGTGGGCGGCGGTGGCCACGCTGTCGCATCGAAGCCCTGCCCTGCCCCGCCGTATCGCTCACGTTTTCTCCACACCAGCACGCCGGGTTCTCCACGCCACAGCGCTTTCGGAGCTCTGTCTCTCTCGCACACACGGAGACGGCCCGTATGGGTGTGAGAGAGAAGCCGGCTCATTCCACGCACGTTTCATTTCGCCGCCGTTTCTAATTGGCGTCAACGCTTTTCGGCGCTGCGTCGGCCGGAAAGCGGGCATTGTCCTTCACAATGACACTCTCGACACGGCCGCAGAGCCGCAGAGTCAGAGCAGGTAGAGGCGGCAGCGCCACCTGCCGGGCTTCCGGCGGACACCGCCTCGACACGTGCGTCGTGCTGCTGGACGGACGGATTGCTTCGAGGAGAAAGTGCTGGCGCAGTAATTGTGCATGTCTTGGGGCTTTTTCTTTGGTCATTCCCCCGGGGTCCACCATTAGAATGCAAATTAGCACGCAAGGTTACGCACACACACACACTCACAAACTTTTCTCTGCCTTTCCAGCCCCTACTCTCTTGACCTTTCTCTTTGTTTGTTTGGATGCACTTCATCTTTTGTCTCCCCCCTTGGTCACATCACCGCAAGGCACACAATCACCCATGCACACAGGCGTCCCCACTAGCACGCACACACACACACGTTGTGTCACTATGCTTAATGGCCGACTAAACGGTGCCCTTTGCGTCAACGCAGTCAACGCATGCGTGACACAGCCGGCCGGGGCGGTCGGGGCGGCCATGGCCAGGACGCCGGCCGGCTCGCTACACCGTGAGAAGTGCGGCGCACTGTGCGTCTGATGGCGGCCCGCGGCCCGCCCTGCTGGCCTGCGCTCACCGTTCTGAAAGGTGTGGATGCTGACGGTCTCGGGCTGGTCGAGCGGCTTCCCCATGGCGGCGGTGTGTTTCCGTCACTCTGTGAGGCGCGGCTCAGGGTCCCTGCGAGGACGCCGTCGACGCCTGTCGCGGGGGTTGCACGCGTCCGCCGGCACGGCGAGGACGGGGGTGGCGCGAGTCTGGTGTCCGCTGCCGCTGGCGACTGCACGCGTCCGACTCCTCCAACTCGCTGCGTCGCGCGGCCGTGTGGCTCGCCGGTCCGGCGGCGGGGCGTGGAGGAGGGAGGGCAGGCGCGGCCGCGGCGGGGGAGGCGGGCAGCCCAGTGGGACGGACGAGCAGGCCGGCGTCAACACGGCCCGGGTAGCGGAAGGGAAGTGTCCGAGAGGACGCCGCCGCCGTCAATTTCTACGTGCGTGACGCGCTGCAGCGGCCGCCGCCTTGAGAGGCCACCGCACGCAGCCCTCCTCGCCCGCCGCGCCGCCGCCACGCCCTTGCGGGGCATTACCACGCCGAGAGATACAGGGACCATTAACTGGATCCCCCTACCTTTCCTGCTCCAATCTAGCCAAATCCGCCTGTCTGGCCGCATGGTGCATGCCGACGCTGCGTGCCTCACGGGTTGCCCAGGGGTGCGGCTCACAGTCCAATATAAAAATGTGTGTGTGTGTGAGTGTGTCACGCGGCGTGACGCGCAGTGACGGACGGGGCCCTTGCGGCAGACAGGTGCCAGCCGGCCGCGTCAGATTGTAGCGCGCGTATTCTTTCACACCGTTCATGGCTTTCCATGTTGTTTTCGTTTTTATTCTGTTGATAGTACAGCGGCTCACCGTGAAACTGCGCGGCCGGCACGGCGTGTGTGATGCGATACGCTAGCGGCGTCTACTGCACTGTATCGATGGGGCAAGGCAAAATAAATAGAGTCATTGCGGAAGCCTTTTTATCAGCGGGCCGTGACTGTGACGTGTGGGAATGACACACGGAGGGTCACACAGTGGGCGAGAAGACCGGTGAAGGCGGTCAAAATCCCGGACGTGTTATTTTGAGCACCAGAGTCGCTGAATGGGACTCTGGAGCTGGAGAGAGACAGAGAGACGACCGCTCCACTGCGCGAGGATGAACGCCTGCGAGGTAGGCAATCCCCGGGACGCAGCGCTCGGGTGTCGTGCAGGGCGGCCCGCCCTCGAGTTCACAGGCGCTCGGCGGGAGCGGAGGCTGGCGGTGCAGCCGGAGCCCGCGCCGCCAGCGCCGCGCGCTCTCCGACCGAGGACTCCATTGGTGACGTCACACGTTCGGTTCGAGTCCCGTTCGGCAACTCTGGAGTTCAAAGCGCGTCTAGAGTTTTGACCGCCTCCACCGGTCTTCTGGCCCAGTGTGCGAGGGCGGGTGAATCCGGGTCGCGCGGCGGCGCGGCGTGGCGGAAGCAGACGCAGCGACACGCCCTGCGTGTAAACGAGCGGCCGGTCTCTAATCCCGGTGCCGTGTGTGGTCATGTCGAAAGGACCGGATTAGACCTCACCGTCATCCTGCCCGCCGTACAGTGGGTCAAAAGACCGTTGGGGTGGCCAAAATCCAGGACACTACGTTTTGAGCTCGAGAGTCGCTAAATGGGACTCGAATCGAACGTATGACCCCACCAATGGATTCCTCGTTTGGAGAGCAATCCATGGGTGGGGTCACACGTTTGATTCGAGTACTATTTAGCGACTCTGGAGCCCAAAACGCGTCTTGAATTTTGGCCGCCTCAACGGTCTTCTGACCCTCTGAGCGCCGCCATGCCGCCACTTTGACAGACCGCGCCACAGTGTTGTTGTCCTGTGGGCCTCGCCTTGATAAGCTTAAAGTGGATGGAAACCGGGTAGAAACGGGTCGGGGCTGCGGCGGCGCCAGTGTCGTGCGAGGCTGTTTACCCGCCGGGTAATCGGTTCCCAACCGGTTCTAACCGACGCTGTGGCTGCGACGGGGGAGGGGGAGTGACATTTCACACTCTCACGCTCCGATGCGCGCGCACACACACGCACACTCACACACACACCCACACACACACACACAGAAACAGACGCGCACATGTGCACGTGCACTGTGACTCGTGACTTCAGCCCGGTGTTTCACCCTTACCCTGAGGGGTGCCGCTAAATGGTCACCGCGAGGGGCAGAGAGGTGCCTCGTAGAAACCACAACCATATATAGTAAAATATTGTCAAAATTGTGGTTGTGTGGAAGTAATGTATGGTAATAAAGGTAATATAGCAACTGCGCACGAAGTAATACATGAGATGTCGACCCTTCGTCGGTCGACACCCCCGCGGGTCGGATCGGGTCGGGTCGCCCTGTACTCCTTCGCCCACGATAAAAACGCGAGTTCCCGTGCTTCCGTCAGGGCCATCCTCGCCCCCGCGGAGGTGTTGACCACTCGATCAACTGTTACAAGGCTGCGCCGGCTGATATGCGCTTTCGCGTCCGCGCAGTGGGCCAGGGCCTCGATGCCGGTGGTCATTGTGCGAAAGAGCGAGGCGAAACCGGAGTGCGCCAAAGAGGGAGCATTTAAAAATAGAGTTGATGGAGTGCCAGGGTTGGCGGTGGAGGCCGCGGCGAGCCTCTGGAACCGTCCGCGCTACCTGTCCTCGTTCGGAGAGCAATCCATTGGTGGGGTCACACGTTCGATTCGAGTCCCATTTAGCGACTCTGGAGCTCAAAACGCGTCTAGCATTGTGGCCGCCTCAACGGTCTTCGGACCCACTAAGCAGGGGGAGGGGCTTTCCTCACGCACCCGAAAATGACCCGGTGCCAAGGATTCGTCTTTGGCGAGTACGACGCGTAAAACTTCATTCTTTCAGTTTTCGAATGCAGCGCTCTCTTGTTTGGCAATCTGGTCCTTCCAAGATGCTTCCATGCAGACGGATTGTCGTCCCCGTGCCCGCCGGCCGGCTGGCTGCCTGGCTGACTGCCGGGCCTTATCTCGGTCTGGCGGCCCAGACCCGTGCAGCCAGCCAGCCGCACCCTGGCCGAAGAGGGCCAGGCCAACGACCGCAGCGTGCCGCGTGCTCCGCCCGCCGGTCCTGGCGGCCGCCGCGCCCTTGTTTACCTGCAAGGACGCCCTGCGACCTCCTTCATCCTTCGGTCCCAATGTGCCCTGCTGGACGGTGTCGGTAAAGCTTGCAGCAGCCCCGTCGAACTCCGCGCGGCCGAGGGAAGTGGCTGGCAGCGCCGCGCCGGCAGGCAACCCAGCGCGCAGCCCGGCGCCGCGGAGGCAGACCGCCCATCGTACTGCGGCGCACCGCGCACGCACGGACATACCCCGCGCTCTGGAACGAGGAGATACACCGCGACCTGTCAGTTTTAGACATCTCAACGACGCTGTTTTTTTTTGCTTTTTTTTTCAGAAAGGGGGTGGGGGCACGGAATTTCTACGACCCGCCTGGGTTATCGTCAACCGAAGTCACACGTGCGAGTCAACGGCAGCCAACGGACAGCTCGGTGCTCTTCTTCTGCTCTTTCTGATCTTTCAGCGACAACGGAACCACTTCGGAAGGCGTGGCCCATTCTCTTCCACATTTTTATTTTGCTGTACTTAAAATTTTGTCGGATCCAGGTTTTTTCGTTTCTCGGTGACATCATCAATTAGAGGGGCCAACTAGTGTCTCGTGGCCGGGCGCTAATTGCAATGAGGGCCGGCGGCCGAAAATAGCGGAAGGCTTTTCCTTATCGCACCGCCTTATCGCAAAAAGAAAGAACGTTCCGCGCAACAAGAAAGACTAAAAGGCCGCGGAGGGGATGAAAGCGCTTTCTTCGCAATAGAAAGCGAGGCCGGGGTCGCGCGAGGGTCGCGTGACGTGACGAAAGGCCGAAAGGGGAGGCGATAACGCGGACGACACACGGTGGGCCAGAGGACCGTTGAGGAGCTCCAGAGCGTCGCTACACAGGACTCAAACCGAACGTGTGACCCCACCAATGGATTGCTCTCCAATCGAGGAATCCATTGGTGGGGTCACACGTTCGATTCGAGTCCCATTAGCGACTCTGGAGCTCAAAACGCGTCTAGAGTTTTGGCCGCCCCCACGGTCTTCTTGCCCACTGTGCGGCGGACGGCGGACGCCCGGCCTCGCGTCGCGATTCCAATGCCCAATACACAAACACTGCGATACTGTGACGCGCGGCCGGGGGTGGGGGTGGGGCGCAAGAGGCGAGGCGGGGCGAGGCGGGGCGAGGCGGGGCGAGGCGGGGCAGGCCGCGGAGGCGCGAGGCGGTCGCACGACTTCTCATTTATTTCACACACTCCGACGGCCGAGGGTTGCGGACAACACCGCCACCGAACACGCCCCCTCGCCACCCAGACACCACGGAGCGCGGCGCCAACACCCCCTGCCATGACCGTCACCAAGCTGCACATCCTGGACTCCATGGAGCGCAGCCCCCACGAGGTGAGGTCCGCTTTGGTTCCGCTTGGTCTTCCCTATGCCTGCCTGCCTCGGGGAAGGGGTTTTGCAGCAGCCTGTTGCGGGCGGTTTGGGATGGTTTTTGGAACGCTGTGGGGTTATTGTTGCCTGTGTCCCGCGCGCCAACATGCACTTCACTTCCATGCAAGTGAGAGGGACGCGACAGCAGCAGCACCATGGCAGTGCGGCCTCGCCCCTTCAGGCTTCCCGGCTTATGACCACCCATGACTTGATCGCTTCGCTTGCCGGCGCCTGGCGCTTGGCTAAGGTCTGCGCGGCTCCGCGAGGTCACGCTTACGGCGGACGGACTGTACTCCGCGGGAAGCGAGGGGGAGGGGCGTCGCGTACGCGCAGCGGCCGGCCTGGCGCGGTGCCCAGCCGACGCTGCGACCGACTCCACACCACTGCCGCGGCGACGCTTTGGGAACTCGCGTCCTTCCTCGAGCCTCCAGACGGACTCGGGGGCGCGACCTCGTCCAGCTGCAGCGCCCTGGTCCGCGCCGTCCTCCCCGTGGCGCCGGACAACTGCCTGGAGAGGCCTGTTGGTCGTCGTGAGTAGCGGCGGCGAGGTTAGAGTGAGGTTAGTCGGCCCGACGGCGCGCTTGTTTGAGTACCTCCTCGCTGGCGCAGAGCCGCGAGTCCGGGACGACGGCGGCGGCGGCCGCGGGGCAACCCGTCGTCGAGGTTCGGGGCCGCCCAGTGCCGCGCCGGGCGCTTCGAGGTGGTGCGTTAACTACGACGCCACGGTGAACGCAATGAAAACAAACACTCACTGCAGGTGAGGGGTGGGGGTGGCGCCCAGTTGTACTGACAGCTGACAGCCCTGACAGGGCAACCGGGCGGCAACCCCCACCCCCACCCCTCTCAGCGAAATGGCGAGCGATTCCGAGTCCAGCAGCCAAATGCAAGTTGGAGATCCGACTGATAGGACTACAGCCCATCAAGGCCAAGGCCAGGCGTGTTTGCCAGTACAGTGTCCTGACGCTTGTGGCCGCACTTACCCCACCGCCGCGGTCTGATAGCGCCAATCAAAAATTACGCCACGAATTATCTTACTCGATGCGTCGTGTAACGTAGTGCAGCTCATGTGGGCGTGGGCAACGCAGGCATAACCCTGTCCCTTCTGCATGCGCATGCCAGGGCTGGCAGCCGCCGTCATGGACAACGGCGACGCTCTGGTGCCGGAATGCAGGGTCCCCATCCTGACCCCTGGCAGAGGGGGCTCGCAGGGCGGGGGCTCCCCTGTCGGGGAGGAGGCTGGTGTCCGCTTGAGAGGCGCGGGCAAGGTACGTAAAATACGAGGGCCGTGGGTTCGAGTCCCAGCCGCGGCGGCAGCGTTCCTCTCTCTAGCCCTTCCTCTCTCCCTGTGCTTGCAGGTCGCGGGATGGACTCCGCTGCTCGCGGTCGCGGCCGCGGTGACGGCGCTGGGCTCCGCGCTGCCGGTCGGCTACAACATCGGCGTCATCAACACGCCGGCTGCGGTGAGAAGCGTTATACCACAACGCCTTCCTTGACGCCGCACAGTGGGCTAGAAGACCCAAGAAGACCGGCGCCGGCGGTCAAAATTCTAGACCCGTTGGGGATTTTGACCGCCTCGACCGGTCTTCTGGCCCACTGAAGTGGGTCTGGCCTGGCATCAGAGTCACATCGTCCTGTTCCGCAGATCATCAAGGTGTTCTGCAACGAGAGCATGGCGGCGCACTACGGCAGCGACCTGGGTGAGACGCAGCTGCAGGTGCTGTGGTCCATCATCGTGTCCGTGTTCCTGGTGGGCGGCATGACGGGCTCCATGTCCGGAGGCTGGGCGGCGGACCGTATCGGCAGGCGGGGCGCCATCGGCATCACCATCGTGCTCAACCTGGTGGCGGCGAGCATGTTCTTCGCCTGCAAGGCCGCCAACTCGTTTGAGCTGCTGCTGCTGGCCCGGATGGTGGTGGGCTTCTCGTCGGGCCTCAGCACCAGCGTGGTGCCCATGTACCTGACCGAGCTGGCGCCCCTCCGCCTCCGCGGCGCGCTGGGCGTCGTCTGCCCGCTCGGCATCAACATCGGCGTCCTGGCCGGCCAGTTCGCGGGGCTGGACTGGATGCTGGGCACGGCCGACTCGTGGCACGAGCTGCTCGCGCTCTTCGGCCCCGTGTCGCTGCTGGGCGGGCTGCTGGTGCCCGTGCTGCCCGAGTCCCCCAAGTACCTGTTCCTGGTGCGCGGCGAGGAGGAGCGCGGCGTGCGCGAGTTGGCGCGCATCCGCCGCCAGCCGGAGGAGTGCCTGAGCGAGGAGCTGCGCGCCATGCGCACGACCAACAAGGACGACGCGCAGGCCGGCGCGCTGCAGCAGGGCGAGTGGACCGCCGCCAGGTGAGGCGAGGCGGCCGAGACAGCACACAGTGGGCCTAAATCCCGAACGGGTTTTGAGCTCCAGAGTCGCTAAATGGGACTCGAATCGAACGTGTGACCCCACTGATGGATTGCTCTCCGAACGAGGAATCCATGGGTGGGGTCACACGTTCGATTCGAGTCCCATTTAGCGACTCTGTAGCTCAAAACGCGTCTAGAATTCAGGCCGCCTCAACGGTCTTCTGACCCACTGTGCAGCAGCCTCCGTTCTGCCTCTACTTAACGCTGGTACTTCCCCCGCGCAGAGTCCTCCGCGCCCCCGAGCTGGTGCTGCCGCTGGTGCTGGTGTGCGCGCTGCAGGCCGGCCAGCAGCTGAGCGGCATCAACGCCGTCTTCTACTACTCCAACACGGTGTTCCGGACGGCGGGCCTGAGCGACGTGCAGACGCAGTACGCCACCCTGGGCTGCGGCTGCGTCAACCTGGCCACCAGCCTGCTTGCCCTGCCGCTGGTCAACGGCTGCGGCCGCCGGCTGCTGATGCTGCTCAGCACCCTCTCGGCCTGCCTGTGCCTCGTGCTGCTCGGCACCGCCATCCTCACCATCGTGAGTAGACACGCCGCGATGGGCCAGAAGACCTATGGAGGCTAAATGGAACTCGAACCGAACGTGTGTGTGACCCCACCAATGGATTGCTCTCCGAACGAAAAATCCATTAGTGGGGTCACACGTTCGGTTCCAGTCCTGTTTAACGACCCTGGAGCTCAAAACTCGTCTAGGTTTTTGGGCCGACTGTGCCGGTCTCCTGGACCACTGTGCACGCCCCCAAAACAAGACTTAATCATTTTTATATTACAGTAGCCCCTTTTTTCTGCCAATCAGTATTCGAATGTCTTTTTCATTTGCTAGCCGCAACTTTGCTGCAATGTCATTCTTATTTTTTAGAACACCATATCATGGATGCCTTTTGTGGCAATCGCTTCTGTTCTCCTCTACGTTCTTGTCTATGGTCTTGGAATGGGCCCTATTCCATACTTTATTGGTTCAGGTAAGTTTGGTAATAACGAGAACTCAGAAATTTCTCATTTGGAGTGTATGCCCTCTTATGAAGTGTGCTGATTTTTGTTTCCTTGTAACAGAACTTTTTGATGTGGGACCCAGACCTATGGGTATGGCTCTTGGAAGTTTGTCGAATTGGGCGGGAAACTTCATTGTCGGAATGTCTTTCCCAACCATTCAGTCAATTATCGGCCCTGCCTCTTTCTATGTCTTTGCCACAATCACTGCTGCACAAGCAATTCTTCTCAAGTAAGTATTTTTAAAAAAATAATAAATTTTCTGTTTATAAATAAATTTGACTCTTTCGGCTTTCTTATTTTTTAGGTTTTATCTCCCTGAGACAAAGGGTCGTAACCCTGCTGAAGTTGCTGACATGCTCAGACAAGGCTTCAAAAGTAAGGTGGAGAAAAGTGTGAAGTCAACGTCTAATATTCAACATAATTAGGCCTGAATACTTTTAAAGATTAAATTGAGATCTGTTTAACAGCCAGGATCTGCTAATAATTAGGGTACTAAAAGACACGGAGTTAATGTACTGCCAATTATCTGAAGTTACTATTTGTTTTTATGTTGTGAATTTGCTGTACTGACACAATGTACATAATGTTGCTTTAGTAAAAAGAAGCCTGATTGGTTTGCTTTGCAAATGACTGTGATTGATTTAGGGTAAACCATGTGATTTTTTACCGTAATTTTATATGAGGCACTAACAGTGCTAATTTTTTCAATTTGATTCATCAGGGTCATGAGTGTTGTTAAGATATTTGAACTATGCGCAAATGTACTATTTCCATGACAAATGAATCCCTGTGTTATGTAAAATATTTTTAATGGTCATATTTTGACAACTTCATATTTATATATTATTGATTTTTGAGATTGTATTAAGTTTAGATGTAGACTCTTCATAGATAAACCCCACATTGTCTTCCATACTGTAACCATCAAAGCATTCTGAGAATGTTTCTTGAATGTTTTTTGTGCAGTCATCTCGTGCCATGACTCAGGAACACATATATTCTTGAGTATAGGATTGTCACTATTTCTCATGGTGAGATAAATTATATTTTCATTTTCTCATCCATGCTCATTATGGCCATATCTACTTTTACACCTCTTTTTCAAAATAATTGCAGCCTGACTTTGGACAATTTTGCACTGATTAGTATGTGTTATTAGTTAGACTGAATAAAGACAAAACCATTTGCCGTAGACTAGCATTTATTTCTAGGTATGTAAACCTTAACGCCCTTCGCTCTGAGGTTCCAGTGACAGAACAAAGGTCTGGACTTCCCTGGCATGCAGGACACGCCAGGACACGAGCCCCGCACAGCGGGCCAGACGACCGGTCGAGACGGTCAAAATCCAGGACGGGTTTTGAGCTCCCGAGTCGCTAGATGGCACTCGAACCGAACGTGTGACCCCACCAATGGATTGCTCTCCAAACGAGGAAATCCGCCACACTTTCGGTTTGGGTCCCATTCAGCGACTCAGAAGCTCAAGCGCAAAACGAGTCTAAGAGTTTTGCCCGCCTGCGCCCACTGTGAGTCGGTGGGGACGGCTAGGGACGGCTTCCCCACCCCGCGTGGGTAGGCCACTCATCGCACACGTGCGCGACGCGCCCGGGGCGTGCGCAGCCCACTGTGCACCGGGAGGGGCCTTCGTGCGCCGTGCCTGTCGCTCTGTCGCTGAGGCACGCGCGAAGAACAATGAATTCTTGCCTTGGTTGGCCGCGGCGCCACCGCGGCAGGGCGGGAGGAGGCAGCACCGTCGCGGACGTGTCGGCCTGCGAGGAAAGTTGCCGTCTGTCGGGGAGAAGCGTTTGAAGAAGACGACGTTTCCCGATCCGAGATGGCGGGTCACGAAGAAGTTGGTGTCGGCGACTTCGTCCTTTTGGACGAAATTACGGTGGAAAAATTTATGCACAATCTGCAAATTAGGTATTGGAATTGTCAGGCTGCTCGATCTGCTGTGCGGTCAGCGCGCAAATCGCCAAATCGAAGTAAACGGCCCGGACTTTGTTGGTTAAGGGGTGTGGCAAAGACAGCCTTGGCACATATTCGTTGTTTATTTACATCGCGTGTTTATAAATATTGACAGTGGCTCGCGAGTCAATTTCAAATGAAGCTGTTCGTATGGGATTTCCAAAGCGATCTTGAATGGGAGGCTTAGTGTTAAAACGAAGCCGATTGAATGCCGGCTGCATCGCTATCACTGAGTGACTCACTCTGCACACACCTCAAGGCGTGCAGTGCAGTGCGTCACCTTCTCTCCCAAACTGAATAAAGTGGGACAATGCTGATGATTTCTTATCACATAAAACGCGCTGTCAAGTCCGCCAACCTGCTCTGCTTAGGAACATGCTATTGTTATTGTTCCACATCAATCAGCTGTTTCATGTTTATTGGCTTTGTGCAGATTCAAAGCGGGTAAAATCTACTCATACATTGGAGAGGTATGTGTTTCGGTGAACCCGTACCGTACAATGAACATCTACGGTCCAGAACAGGTGTCTCAATACAAAGGTACAATTAAATCAACATCATTGGCTCTTGGAACGAATTCACTTGTTGCATCTGGACTAAATCTCCGATGGGCATGTCTTCAGGCCGTGAACAATTTGAAAACCCACCCCATATCTTTGCTCTCGCTGATGCTGCTCACAAGCAAATGAAACAGCAAGGAAGGGATACGTGCATTGTCATCAGTGGTGAATCTGGGAGTGGGAAAACTGAAGCTTCAAAAATTATCATGAAATATATTGCTGCTGTTACCAACATAGGAGGCCAAAAAGAGATTGAAAGGTGTTTATTTGTGCCTCTTGATGTTTATTTTTTTCTCTCTTGACCTTTAAATCTATAATTGCAACTTTTTTGTTAGGGTGAAAGATGTGCTCCTTCAGTCCAATTCAATTTTGGAAGCATTTGGCAATGCTAAGACAAATCGCAATGACAACTCCTCCCGTTTTGGAAAGTATATGGACATAAACTTTGATTTTAAAGGGGACCCTCTAGGTGGACACATCAACAATTATTTACTGGAGAAATCTCGAGTAGTTGTGCAGCAGCCAGGAGAGAGGAACTTTCACAGTTTCTATCAAGTATGTGCTCCTTTATGTTTTTAGTCTCTGGCTAAGAGTTGGTTTGTTATGTATGAAGTTTTACCCTTACTTTTTTTTTCAGCTGCTAAGTGGATGCAGTGAAACTGAATTGAAAAACCTGCAGTTGACTCGTGATCCAGCAAAGTATATGTACACTCAACACAGTGGAACTCGACTTGGAAGTGAAGATCGTTCTGACCATAAGGCAACAATGTCTGCATTTCGCACTTTGGGATTTGCTGATGATGAAGTAGATACTGTCTGGAGATTAGTTGCAGCTATCTTACACTTGGTAAATTGCTGTTCATATGTTAAGAATCTCTTCTAATTGTCTTTCATTGCCAGAGGGTTTTTGGCAGACAGGATTCTCAGCTATAGATAAGGTGTAGTCTTGAATCAACTCCCTTAATTCTGTTATCTTTATTGTTTAGGTGTGACATAAGCTTTCTTGATAAGAGTGGGATTGATTTGACCAGCTTCTAAACACACACACATTGTCGAAGGAGTTTTTTTTCTTCTTCTTTTTCTCTCAGCACTTTCTTCCCTTTATGGGTATGATCTCTCTGTTTTAGGGTAACGTCAAATTCGCATCCTCAGAGGACTCAACTGATATTACTACTCCGAAAGAGCTTGATATTGTTGCCCGCCTACTTCGTGTCACGGCAAGCGACCTTAATGCAACATTGACAGCAAGAGTGATTGCTGCTGGCAATGAAGTAATGCAAAAAACTCACACCACAAATCAAGCTGAAACAGGACGAGATGCTTTAGCCAAGGTAACTTATGATGCAGGAGGAAGTTTCCTTATAATGCTCCATTGTGTTAAAAATGAACAAACTAGTAACTTCAGAGATTATTGCTTAATTGTGGTTCCATATTCTCCAGGCTGTATATGAAAGGTTATTTCAATGGATTGTTAAGAGGATCAACACTGCTATTAATGTTGATGAAAAATTGGTGTATCACCGATTCAAGGGCACTGTCATAGGAGTGCTAGATATTTATGGATTTGAAGTGTTTGATGCCAATGGTTTCGAACAATTTTGTATAAATTATTGTAATGAAAAACTACAGCAGCTGTTCATAGGTAAGATACAACCATTTTATCCAAAATCACTTACATTTGAGTACAAGTGACATGATATTTTCCTTCTGCTTATTCTTTCAGAGCTGGTCTTGAAGCAAGAACAGGAAGAGTATCAGCGAGAGGGTATTGAATGGAAAACTATTGAGTACTTCAATAATCAAGTCATCTGTGACCTGGTTGAGCAGCCTCACAAAGGAGTCCTGGCTGTTCTTGATGAGGCGTGTCTTAATGTCGGTAAAGTCACAGATGAAATGATAGTTGAAGCTTTTGACAACAAACTAAGGGGACATGCCCATTACACCAGTCGTCAAATTGTTCCCAGTGACAAAACATTGAAACACAAAGAAGAATTCAGGATCCGGCATTATGCTGGCGATGTCAAGTACAATATTACTGGTTTCCTTGAAAAGAACAGGGATACCCTTTTCCAAGATTTTAAGCGTTTGTTGTTCAATTCATCTGACAAAAATATTAGTTCTATGTGGCCTGAAGGAGCAGAGGAAATTACAAAGGTATGTGTTACTTGAAGATGACTCAATAAGTACCTTACTAGCATAATTTAATGTTATGTTGTATGTCATAATTCTTTTAGACCACAAAAAGGCCACTGACCGCTGGGGCCTTATTCAAAGCCTCTATGATAGCTCTTGTCAAAAACTTGACTAGCAAAGTTCCATTTTATGTTCGCTGTATCAAGCCAAATGAAATGAAGTCAGCAGTTGCTTTTGATGATGAACGTGTAGAGCATCAAGTTAGATATTTGGGTCTTGTGGAGAATACACGAGTTCGGCGCGCTGGTTTTGTTCACAGAGTTGCCTATGGCCGTTTCCTCAAAAGGTATAAAGTGGGTCTTTTCCTCAGAATATTCTTTTCCCTTAAATTGCAACAATCTGACTGATTTTTTTCCCCTTTCTAGATACAAGATGATTTCACAGTACACGTGGCCAAATTTCAAAGGAGGCTCCGACAAAGAAGGCACTCGAGTTCTCATCAATGAGAAGGGTTTTGCCGATGATGTCAAATATGGCCACACAAAACTTTTCATTCGAACTCCAGGAACACTCTTTGCCTTGGAAAACGTAATTTGCAATTTTTCTAAAAGAGACTTCTGCTTGTGTAGGGTTAAATTGTTGCAGCAGAGATGATCAGTTTGCTTCATTGTTCTATTATTTTAGCCTGTCAAATTTATACCCTCTGATTTGGAGCTGTTAGGGACGTTTCATCTGATTTATCTTGTTGCTTGCATGTGTATTTGTTGTGATTTATGCAATAATTGCATGTGCATTTTTCAGATAGTATTTGTACTGTACGCATGAGAATGTAACTTAGATGTGTATGTTCTTTTCTTTTGGTAATAGGCTCGTGCCGAGTTGATACCAAGCATTGTAGTACTACTTCAAAAAGTTTGGAGAGGTACCCTTGCACGCCTTCAGTACCGTAAAATGAAAGCTGCTCTTGTCATCATGAAGTATTACCATTCCTATAAGTTGCGCTCCTATGTTTCGCAACTTGCTTCCTCATATAAGTAAGTTTGCTTATGCATATTATTTTCCTTGTTTGTTTACTGTTCAGTTTGGAAAAGTGAAGCAGGCAGGTAACTAAAAACTGCTGAAAGTCTGAAATTGTGGAATTTCTTCTGTATGAAATTACTTTCCCCCAACTTCCTTCTGCATTTATCTTTACTTTTTATTCAATGTTGTCAAGCATGAATGTTGAACTAGGTGTTTCATGTTCTTTTCATAAATATTTTCTCACCTTTGTTTCTTTTGAATTGCTGTTGTGTCATCTTCCCATCCTTTTTAGTCTTGTTTCATTTGAGGTATTTTACATACTGTGTGTAGATTTATAGATCAAAGTTCTTTAAGTCCAGGTTTGTTGCTCAAAATACTTGAGTAATGCAGTGTAATGTAGTAATGCGTAAATGTTTACGTTTCAGGCATGCTAAAAACATGAAAGATTATGGTAAGAGTCTTGAATGGCCTGCCAAGAGTGTTGCCATCCAGCCTGCTTATCCCAAATTGCGTTCTATATTTGAACGCTGGTGGGCATGGATGGTGCTAAGGAAGACGCCAAGGGAAGATTGGCCTCAGTTGAGGCTGAAAGTGGCAGCCGCATCTGCCCTACGAAACCAGAGAGTTTCCTATGGTCAGGAGCGTAAATGGGTAGGCAATTATCTTGCCAAGCCAGAGGAAAACCCCAACTTCAGTATTTTTAACTCCAGTGTTACAAACATTCGTAACTCTGATAAACTCAAAGTGGTCGGTATTAAAATTCACAGCAGTAATTAATCCCTGCGCTTCATTTTTATTTACTTAATTTTGATTTTCAGGTGATGTTTTCCTCTTTTGTGCATAAAGTTAATAAATTCAAGAAAGTAGCTCAAAGAGCACTTCTTGTGAGTGATTTGAACATTTACAAGCTAGATCCATCCAACAGATTCAAGCCAATGAAGAAGGGTTGGCCTATATCAGAGGTAAGTTGTTCACAACAAACAAACAAAAAAAACAGAAATATGTTTTGAATAAAAAATATTATTTTTTGAAAGGTTATCGGACTGAGTGTGACATCAGGCCAGGATCAGTTGATAGTGATACACTCCAGTAAAGGCAACGATCTTGTCATTTCCCTTGAATCAAAGGAGGACCGTGTTGGAGAGTTGGTAGGAGTTTTACGCTCCAGATATTCACAGTAAGTAAAACCCATACCAAATACCTGTAAAAAAGAAACTTTGTCTTGCAAAATGTGCTTAATTTTACAAAATCTTTCACAACAGGATTCGGGGCGGTGAGGATTTGAGAGTCACTGTAGCTTCTAAATTCCCTATCAGACTGGGTGGCAAGAGCAAATCTTTGCAAGTGGAAATATCCCCAGATATAAATGAGCCCGGTTTCAGAGCTGAGAAGAGTCGAGTTGTGTACACCCTGCCCTCAGCCTTTGCTGTTCCTCAGAGGCCAGCCCCACCGCGCCAAGCCCCGCCAGCACCACCGACCATTCAGCATTCAGTACCTATTAAAACCTGAAGTAATTTGTTTCACCTGATGTTTTCCTTCTTGTAGGCTGCTTTTTAAAGAGGTGTATTTCAACATACAGTACTAAGCTTTTCTATTTATAGGCTGTCATGTTGTACATCTTTTAAAGGCCACTTTTAATTTTAAGATTAAGAAATGTGTAGAGAACTATGATCAAGTTCTTTCTCTAAAAGTATTCTTGGTAGTTTTAAAGTTCCATTCCTTGTTTGGCTCCCTGTACAGAGTATGCCATATTTATATATTCATATTTATATATTCGTAATTTAGGCTTTTTATCATCTCTTATGCTGATGTTTTAAGTCTACTTCTAGTCTTTCTTTGTACTTTCTTAATGCTATTCAAGTTGGGTTTTTATTACCTTCAGTTTTATTCAGTGCTAATAATCACTCTAAAATAAGAAATGGTTTTCATATGCTTCTTTTAATTGTATTATTAGTAGTTACCAAAGTGTGTGCTTCTTTCGATGCCTTTTCTTTCTGTCATTTTAAAGTATTAGTAGGGAAAAGTGTGGGGAGACGAGATGTTTCTAGCACAAGTACCCCCTGTCGAGAAGTAGATTGTTTTATATACTTGTATGAACTTCGAGAAGTGTATTGCTTTGTGCTTGCTTTTATCATCAATTCACAGAAAGGAGAACTAACAATCATATAGTTAGTTCATAATTAAAGTAACTGACTGACCTAAGCAAAGACTCATGTATTTGATTCCTATTCTTTTTCATTGTTAAATACAGTGATCTCATCCAATATTTTTGAATATGTTTTCTTGTTTCATTTTGGATCCTGGAAACTTATCCTCTTCTTTATTACCTTTTTACCACACTTTTGAAATATTTATTTTTGCACCTTATTCAAAGAGACTGTGATTTTCATTTCTATTGGAGGCTTGATGTTCTGAAGCTCCTCCATTTTCTTGTGTACAGGGATTATTTGGTAATGTTCATTGCCTCCCACAACTGTGAAGTTTGATTAACTACCTCTCTTGTGCCTTTAATGTCATACATAGTACCGCCGTCTAGACTTCACATATGATTGCTTTGTATAATTGTTTTATCATGTTAAACTGGTTGTGTGATTCTTACAAATTTTTGTTTTATGCTTGTTAATAAGTAATTTATTGTTTTTATTCATTTAGCTTGGGTTTAATTGTCTTTGCACAAGTTCTGAAGCACATGCCCCTTTGGGTGTTAAGTTGATGACTAGGTCAGCACTCAGTTCCTGAACAGAATGTTGCCATTATCAAGTACAGCTTGTAAACAATGGTGAATTTATTTTTAATTTGCAATGTTTTTTTTGTGCCAATAATTGTGCCAGATTAAGTTAGAATGCATGAAAATGTTGAATGTAGTGCAACGAAGTACACTGGCTTGGAATTGTTTAACTAAATGTGTGCTTTAATAAGATAAGTTGGTTTGACATTGCCAAACCAAATGCGTGCTTCGTGAGGGCTATGATCCTAATCATGAAAATAAACGAATTGAACACAACTTCATGGCATGTGTCAATTACTTCAAAACTGGCTCGAGTCAACAAAAGCAGAGTCAAATAAAGGCGTCTCAATGAAGCAACAAAATAGGAGAACATTAATATTTAATGGGACCCCACATCATGACGGCAAACAGTTGGACAATGCAGACAACAGGGTGTGGAAGCTTACAGCTTCAGCTTGGTCCTCCTCCAGTGTCTCCTCTTAGCGTTGTACCTGAAACAAAACACAATACGGTGAAAAATGCTGATATGCATCGACAAGCTAAAATTACAATGCCAATGAACTATGAGGAAAAGGAAAAGACACCACAGTGGCGTTCAAGGACATTGTGCTGAAAGAACACAATGAAAATGAGATTGACAGCACTGAAGAGATCACTGAAAATGTTCCACAGCAACCAAACAGGTCTGATGCCGACAATGCGCTACAGAGAGGTTATGTTTGATCACTGTAAATACTACCAATGCATTTGACAACACCGGTGAGCATGCAAGGGTGGGAGTGATATATACCCAGTAACTTCGAAATTTGAAACAGTACAAAAGCAATCAACACATCGGCAATGATCATTAAAACATAATATCGCAACATTGAGACAAAACAAATCGAGGTACCGGTCTAACCTCAACAATCAGTGTGTACATGCACATTTGACGTAGTCCAACGGTAAGAAACAAAGGAGCCCTTGGTCAAAATGGACACATAAAATGATGTAGGGAACAAAATACAGGACGGTCACTCACCTAATTTTGTTGCCTGTCCTCATGCGAATCCACTGAGGGATGGGTCGGTTCTGCTTCAACTTCTTTGCAAGCTTCTGCTTGATTTTGAAGGTTTTGTGGCTCGACTGAGACGAAAAACATAAAGTGTAAGACGCGGGCAATAATTTCACAACAAATAATACAGAAAGAGTCCTGAGATGCAATAATTATGGGATGGATAAAAGGAGCTCACCATGGTTGGGCGTTCGGAGCCACGCTACGGAAAATGAGAAACAATCAACGGCAACCGTCTGGAACCGGAAGTGTGGGTCCTAGCTTCAGTGTTCCGCCGCGGGGAGCGCTAGCCGCGATACTGCACTACCAACCTCGGAAACAATGCGTCTTTGATTCAGTTCTGAAAGAAACGCCCGTAAATCCGCAGTAACTGGAAGATTACGATTCCTTAAAAAACGAGCAATGAGTTCGGATTAGATTTGACTCCCCAAATCCATCGTCGGAAAAATAAACGTAAAAAACTGTTTAAGTTGTCATGTTACATACAGTAACGCGCCAAAACTTTAAGACGATTTCGGGGAAATAATGGTTTTATCAGCTTTATGGTGATTAGTAAATGCGCGGTGGAGTAAATATTGAAAAGTGAACCACATTTATTTTTTAAATGGAGCAACAAGCAAGACGTCCTTTTCCCCGGGACTCTCTGTAATAGAGCCACTTTAGGACTCTACTCTGTAAGAGACGACGCCTGCTGAGTCCTGGGTAGGCAGCCCAACCAACACCGGACGCTGGGACTCCCGGACTCCTGCAGCCCGTCGATACAAAGTAGTGTCAATCAATTCCCTGCTTGCGGGCAATGGACTGCCGAAAAACTCCTTTCCAAATGTCGAGACCCTCTCGTCTCCCCCTTGCCACCGAGCGGCTGAAGTACCCCTTTACCCCCTCCTCCTCCTGTCCTTCTCCCCCCGAAAAAAGTCGGCCTATTAAACGCGGGGCGTGGCTGAGAAGTGGTCAAGGCGCGGCGCACCAGGTGACGGTGACACCCACGGTGCTGATGGGGCAAGTTCAACGGCCGGGGGCAGCAGGCAGCACATCTTAAAGACTCGTCATTCCCCGCGCCGTGCCCGCCCTGACACCGCCGCGCCCGCCCTGGCCACCGCGCCCCGCCCCGCTTGCAATCTGGGGCTTCCATCGGGATCTCTTCGGATCTCTTCTGAGAAGAGCGGAAATTGGGCGCAGCCTTTGCCTCGGCCAGGATGCGTGCACCGCGACACGGCCACGGCGGCCACGGCGTAGCGCCGCACGGTGGGACAGTGGAGGCGGTCAAAATTCCGGACGGGTTTTGAGCTCCAGCTCCAGAGTCGCTAAATGGCACTCGAACCGAAACGTGGTGACCCTACGCATGGATTGCTCTCCGAACGGGAAATCCATAGGTGGGGTCACACATTCGGTTCGAGTCCTGTTAAGCGACTCTGGGGCTCAAAACGCGTCTAGAATTTTAGCCCCCAGCGCCGGTCTTCTGGCCCACTGTGCGCTGCGTGGGTGCGGTCTAACGGCACGCGGGGCGTGTGACCGTATTGAAATGAGCCCCGCGGGCACAGCGCGTAGCGCGGCGGTGGCGGTGGACGGCTGGTCGAGAGCGCAGCGGAACCACAACGCGACACCGACCTGTTCCTGACCGCGCCGCTACGGGGGCTGGCTGCGGGGTCAGTGACAGCGACTGACCCGCTAAACTGATATCAAACTAGCAACCTGGCGACGAGCTGCCATACGGCGCCGCCCCGCCTCGCCCGCCTGGCCCCACGGGAACAGGCTCGGGCCGCGCCGGGAACCCCCGGCGGGGACCGCGGCACGCGTGCTAAAAGTGCTACAGCGGAAAATGGCTGGGCGGGTTGGGGTCGGGCGTCGAGGAGCCAGCCAGCAGAAGCACCAGGCAGCCGCCCTGGCCGCGGCACTGGCGTCGCCTGGAGTCACGCACGAGTCCCGGCGGTCCTGGCGGTCGCAAACCAGTTGCCTCTACCGACCGGTGCCGGCTCGCCGGCCACACTGTCGACAACACGGCAGGGTCAAGGGCCAGGCGGAGAATGCGAAACACCCGGAACTGGAACTGAGGCACTCAGCAAACGCACAGCCGCTCACTACACCCAAAGTCGGCTTTCCAAATGGCCCCTGAGGGGGAGGCTTGGCGCACATAGCGCATCGCACTACCCCTCGGGGGCAGCCTCCCCGGACCAGGAGAGCGGCCGGAGGGGCCGTCCAGGTGTTTCACCCGTCAACAGAGCAATGACCGCGAAGGCTGGGCGGGCTGCGAGGCGCGGTGGGGCGGGGCGGGTGGGGCGGGCCCGAATCTGCGAGGAATGCTGCCCATTGTGGTGAGGGGGGAGTTCGGCACAAAGGGGAGAGATAAGGCCCGGGAGAAGGAACAGCTTCAAGACCGTCCGAACGCCGGAGGAGACCTTCCACCGCGCGAAACCTATTAGTAAAACGCCATCAGATAATTGCAATCGCGGCTCAACGGGAGGTCCTGTCACGTAAGCATGGCGATGACACACATGGGACCCCCTAGAGGGCGGCCTGCCCGCGACAGCCGCACCACGGCGCGCATTAGGGGCGGCGGTTATCCGCGGGGGCGCCGCACATTGGACCGCGCAGGCGGCCAAAACTCTAGAAGCGTTTTGAGCTCTTAGAGTCGCCAAACAGGACTTGAACCGAACGTGCGACCCCACCAATGGATTGCTCTCCGGACGAGGAATCCATTGGTGGGGTCACACGTTCGGTTCAAGTCCTGTTTAGCGACTCTGCAGCTCAAAACACGTCAAGAGTTTTGGCCGCCTGCGCGGTCTTCTGGCCCACTGTGCGGCGGCGGTGCGACAGTGCGGCGACAACCAGGACCCCCTCCCCACCCCGCCAATCTGCCGAGCGAACATCACAACAACGGGCAGCATCGCGAGCACACGGGTGCCTGCCTCTGCCCCCGCTCCAGCCCGCCGCCGCCACCGCCGCCGCCACCGCCGCGGGGCGTTGCCGTCCTGTGGCCGGCTCGGTGAGGAGGCCCTGATGCCGTCCCCGTGCCACTCTGCGACGCGACGCCGCGCGACGCGCAGGGAAGCACCGGCCCAGCACGCGCACGGCCCCCAGGGCTCCAACCACCAGGCCGTCCATTGCGCGACCATCGACACGAGAGAGAGGTTCGAGTCCACGGCGGCGGCGGAGGGAACCAGAGGACTGAGTGAGTGACGGGTTTGGTTTGTGGGCTGTTGTCTGGGAGGTTGGATTCGGCTGCTCCAACCCTGTGGTACATAACTTCACGCGGCCGATGTCTCCTGGACCCCATCCTGTCCGGCGTCGAGTCACGACGCCCACGCTTCGCGACGCCGCCAAGTTCAAGGTCAAGCTCACGGCCAATGGCGTGCAGCGGGCCAGGGGGCTGGGGCCATCCGCATCTACCCGCCTAGCGCCCTAGAAGAAGACTGTCTTTCTTCGGATGGCCTTCGGAGGTCTTTCGGCTGACCTCGGCGAGACGAGTAGTCGCCTCGGATGACCATCGATTATCATTTCCGATTCCGCGCTACGTGCCGATGGACCACATTGTCTGCACGGCGTGCGAGGTACGTGGGGCGCCTCCGCAATGGCCATGGTCACGGCCACCCCCGGGCCCCGGCAAGGCGTCGGCAAGGACCCGGCGCCGCGGTGCGCCGGGGATGGTGAGGACGCGCAGTGGGGCCCGTCCACAAAGCACGCTCGACCCTACCTCTACGCGCGTCAACATGTTCACCACTCAAGACGTAGTACCGTGGCTTGTAGTCTTTTTAATGTGAGAGGAAACAGCACCTTTCTACATTCCTCAAACGCAGAGCGTCTCCCGGTGCATGGGTGCATGCGAGCGTCGCCTGGCGCGCTGCCACGCCGGTGTCAGTGTCAGCGCGTCGCGCGTGCCTGAGGCGTGCCTCCTTCCGATGTCACTGTCACCGGAGGACACGTCGCACGCGTCGCCTCGCCGAACTCGTCGAAAAATAAAAATAAATAAAAAAAAAGAGGTTCCGGCGAAGGCGCAAGAAACGTGACCCGCGGTCGATGGGTCTTGTCCACCTCGCGGCAATCATTTAGGCCGGGCTCCACCTGGAGCGTGCTCACGGTTGCGCCGCGCGAGGCCCGCGTTGTCATTGGGACGCAAGGGGGAGGGGGGGACGCAGGGACAGGTACCGTTTGACCGCGATCCTGCAAGACGTACGTCATGTTTGAACCACGGCGCGGCCCTAGGCGTGGGTGTGTTTACACAAGTGGGGTGTGGGTCGCGCAGGACACGCAGGGGGCCGAGGGGCTCATCGCCAGCAGTTCGAACAGCGCGTTGGCGCGGTTCACGCTTTGCGACATTTCACTGCACTGCACAGTGGGTCAGAAGACCGTTGAGGCGACCAAAATTCTAGACGCGTTTTGAGCTTCAGAGTCGCTTAATGGGACTCGAACCGAACGTGTGACCCCACCAATGGATTCCTCGTTCGGAGAGCTATCCATTGGTGGGGTCACAAGTTCGATTCGAGTCCCATTGAGCGATTCTGGAGCTCAAAACGCGTCCGGGATTTTGTCCGCCTCAACGGTCTTCTGGCCCACTATGCACTGCGGGCTGAGTGATGCGTCGCTTCGCCCGCGCGTTCATCTCGCCCGGGGTCCGATTATAAGAACGCCGGCCGGCAGGGCGTGCCGTGCGAGTGGGCAGGACGGCTTGTTGGCGCGGCGGGCCCCGCCCGGGGCAGAGGCCGGGGCCCCTCACGCCGGACCGGTCAGGGCGGGTCGGGACGAGGGGCGTGGAGTGGTCAGGATCGGCGGGGCGTTGGAGGAGGGCAGGGACCTCGCTCGGCGACGCACAACAATTACAGCAGCCTCCTCGACGGCGGCGCGACGGCTAGACGCCAGCGGTAATGCGAGGGAGGGACGACGCGGCGCACGCATCCAAACGAAGAAGGCCTCCACGGAGAGGGCACGCCCAGCCCGCAGTGAAATGGCGCCGAAAAGTGGCGTGGAAACTATCTGTATAGTTCATGTTCGGACTTGCGGCTATCGCCCTAGCACCGCGAGCGTCACCGGGTAATGCTCCGAGCCATTAGGCTGAAACAAGGCGTACCGCAAGGCGGGGCGGGGCGGGGCGCAGCTCGGCCCACTCGCCCGTTCAAGTCCCCGCGCGTGCGCTGCCGCGATACTTCCCCGGCCTGCGGCCGCACCGGGTTGAGCCTGGATGCTACTGCACTGCTTCGCGGCGCTCACCTCCACTGCTCCCCTTGCTTGCAGTCCGGGCCACCCAGGCGCCCAGGATGGCGTGGCACGGCGTGGGGCTGGCGCTGCTGGTGGTGGCGCTGCTGCAGGCGCGGCCCGCGTCCGCCAGGAGCTTCAGCGGACTGACGCAGCGGCAGCACGCCGCGCTCACCGTGGCCGGCTTCATCCGCGACTCCGTGGAGAGCGTGCCCGCGCACGTGGTGCCCGGCGACGGCGAGCGAGGCGCCCACCGGTCCTCGCTGCGGTCGCCGTCCGCGGCGTTCGGCACGCGGTCGCTGCCCCTGCGTGAGGCCGTGGAGAGGCCGCCATCGTCCAGAGACAGGTGAGGTCGGAGCGCCTGGAGGGCAGGCCGTCCCGTTACGCGCGCGAGCGTCGCGGTGCAGCCTACCTCCCAGGCGGTACCCCATCCCCGTCCTTCTCGCGCAGGGCTCGCGCCAGGTACCCGCTGCGGGATGCCGTGGAGCGCCGGCCCCCTCCGGACCCCGCGGCCGCACCGCCGGCGCGCGCCGCCCTGCCCGTCAGGCCCGTGGTCCGCATGCCCTTCGGCTCGACCTTCGGCTCGGCAAGGCCGTCCTTGGCCGCGGGCAGCGTGGGCTGGCCGCACAGCGTGGCGCACCCGTTCCTGAAGGCCGCCGGCATCGACTGGTGGAGATCCCGCACCGCAGCCCTGCCCAGCCCGCCCTACGTCATCCCCGTGTCCTCCCCCGTGGCACTGCAGTCGCAGGTAAGTCCGTCGGCACTGGAGCTCCCTCCCGAGCGGCGTCTCGACACCGGGCTGGCCTAAACACCCTGTCCGTGCACCCAGGCCTGGCCGCAGACCTACCTCGCCTCCCTGCGCATGGCCAACCCCCTGCTGGTGCATCCGCAGCAGCCGCAGCAGCGATGGGGACTCATCGCCCAGCCCAACTACGTGTTCAACACCCTGGGGGACAGGCAGCCGCCGCACGTCCTCACCTACCAGGCAGCCAAGCCCACGGAGTGTGAGTGTCTAGACGAGCCTACGGTTGATCTACAGCATTCACGCGCCACGACCCCATATCACCTCTCGTGCCCACCCGCAGCCCAGCGAAAGATCGTCTGCTACCTGGAGGCGTGGTCGGCGTACCGCAAGGACGTGGTGGCGTACAGCGCCAACAACGTGGACCCGTTCGCCTGCACGCACCTGCTCTACGCCTTCGCCTCCATCGACCCGCACTCGTTCCGCGTCGTGCCGCAGGACGAGGAGTACGACCTGGTCAAGGGCGGCTACCGTGCCGCCGTCGGCCTCAAGCGCCAGAACCCTAACCTCAAGGTATGACGGGTTGGCCCCACGACACACAGTGGGCCAGGCGGCCAAAACCCCGGACGCGTTTTGAGCTCCAGAGTCGCTAAATTGGACTCGATCCGGACGTGTGACCCCACCAATGAATTGCTCTCCGAACGAGGAATTCATCGTTGGGGTCGCACGTTCAGTTCGAGTCCTGTTAAGCGACTCTGGAGACACAAAAACGCGTCCGGGATTTTGACCGCCTCCCCGGTCTCCTGGCCCTCCGTGCGGCAGGCCGCCCCGAGTAACTGTGGGCTTTATCCTCCTCCAGGTGATGCTGTCCGTGGGCGGCTGGATGGAGGGCAGCTCCAAGTTCTCGCAGATGGCGAGCAGGGCAGACAGGCGGCGGGAGTTTATCCGCTCCGTGGTGCGCATCCTGGACGAGCACAAGTTCGACGGCGTGGACCTGGACTGGGAGTACCCGGGCGCGCTCGACCTGGGCGGGCTGTCATCCGACCGGGACCACTTCTCGCTGCTCGTGGACGAGCTGTCCGAGGTGTTCCGGCCGCGCGGCTGGCTGCTGTCCGCGGCCGTGTCGCCGTCCAGGTTCCGCATGGAGGACGCGTACGACGTGCCTCGCATCGCCGCCAGCCTGGACTTCATCAACCTCATGGCCTTCGACCTGCACGCCGAGCGAGACAGCGCCGCGGACCACCACGCGCCCTTGCACCAGCGGCCTCACGACGCGAGCATCGACATCTTCTACAACGTGGTGAGCAGCCGCGCGCTCCGCCACACTGTGGGCCAGAAGACTGCCAAAATCCCGGATGGGTTTCGAGCCCCAGGGGTCGCCAAATGGGACTCGAACTGAACGGGTGACCCCACCAATGGATTTCTCTCCGAACGAGGAGTCCATTGTTGGGGTCACACGTTCGGTTCATCAAAACGCGTCCAGAGTTCTGGCCGCCTGCCCCACTGTGCATCAGTGCGGGATGAGCGTTAGGCGCGTGCGCAAATCGAATAACGACATTTTGTCAATTTGTCAAGGACTACGCCGTCAAGTACTGGATGAAGCGCGGCGCCCCCACCGACAAGCTGGTCCTGGGCGTGCCCTTCTACGGCCGCTCCTTTACGCTCAAGGACCCGGCGCGGCACACGCCCGGCTCGCCCATCAAGGGCCTGGGCAAGGAGGGCCGCTACACGCAGGAGAAGGGCTTCCTCTCGTACTTCGAGATCTGCGAGCTGCAGGCCGAGGGAGGCTGGAGGCAGGCCGTGGACCGCGCCGGCAGCCCCTTCATGGTCAAGGGCGACCAGTGGGTCGGCTACGAGGACGCCGTCAGCATCGCCAACAAGGTGCGGATGGCGGCGCACTGCAAGCTCCCTGCGACGGCGCTTCGTCTCATCGCTTCCATGTTTGCAGGTGTCGTACATGCTGAAGCAGAAGCTGGGCGGCGTCATGATCTGGGCTGTGGACCTGGACGACTTCAACGGCCTCTGCGGCGCCAAGACGCCGCTGCTGAACGCCGTGCGCAACAACATCGACGGTACACATGAGTTCCGACGCTACAGCGTTGGTGACGCGGGGAGAAGTCTTAAGCCCTGCATCGGCTGTTGTTCCAGGCACCGGCCCCGTGTACACGCCGTCCGGAGCCCCCGCCAAACCCTCCGGCTCCCTCGTCACAGGTAAGCCCAACGACCACCCTGAACCCGCCCCCGCCCCGCCCGGGCCCACGGAGCCATCCGAGGCCGCCCCCGACGCCGCCCCCGACGCCGCCCCCGACGCCCCCACCCCTACCCCCGCCCCGACAGCAGCCTCGCCGGGTCTGGCCGTCAAGGTGGACCGCGACGCCATCAACTGCACGGGCACGGGCTTTGCGAGGGACACCGTCGACTGCAACGTGTACCACCGCTGCGACTGGGGCACCAGGACCACGTACGTGTGTCCGGAGCCCCTGCACTTCAACCTGGCCGCCAGCCAGTGCGACTGGCCAGACCGCGCCGGCTGCCACTCGGCCGAGAGCACGGCCGACGGCACCAAGGACTACGCCGGTGAGTCAGACGGCCAGCCTCCGCGCGGAACACCCTGCAGGCGGCCGCTCCTTCAAGACGGCCTTCTTTCCCCCCACAGAGCTCAACGAGGAGGTGGCGCACGTGTGCGCACTGCGCGACGGCTTGGTGGCCGACCTGGTGGACCCCGGCCGCTACTACTGGTGCCAGGGCGGGCGCGCGCACCGCCTGCGCTGCCAGCGCGGCCAGCACTTCGACGCCGTCTCCGGCCTCTGCCAGTACGGCGTGCCGCAGAGCAGCGCCGTGGCCACCAGAGACCTGGTGGGAGGTGAGGACTTGGTCGTGGGAGGTTCACTCGTCAATGACTTGACGTTAGATTTAACCCCTTTTTCCGGCCCGTAGAGGACAACTTCAAGGTGGCGTGCTACTTCACGAGCTGGGCGTCCTACCGCAAGAAGGAGGGCAAGTTCGTGCCAGAGCACTTGGACCCCCGCCTCTGCACGCACATCATCTACGCGTTCGCCTCGCTGGACCCCGAGACTCTGACCCTGCAGCCCTTCGACACGTGGGCCGACATCGAGAGCAGTGAGTAGCGGCGGCCCTTCAAAACCAAAGGCCAACCAGCCCTTGGCCTGGTATCGAACCCGCGCCTTCTGTCCGCAGACTTCTACGACCGCGTGACGGCACTGCCGGACCCGCGCAAGGGCCGCGCGGACCAGCTCAAGGTGATGCTCTCCATGGGCGGCTGGACGGACTCCACGGGCTCCAAGTACTCGGACTTGGTGTCCAAGCCGTCGGCGCGCGCCGAGTTCGTGGCCGAGGCCGTCACCTTCCTGCGCCGCCACAACTTCCGCGGCCTGCAGATCGACTGGAACTACCCCAAGTGCTGGCACTCCGACTGCCGCAAGGGCCCCGCCTCCGACAAGCCCAACTTCACCAAGCTCATGCAGGTGTGCGCGCGCGCCCGTGCAATCAAACAGTGAACTGAACATTTCGTCGGCGCCTTAACCGAGTCGGTCTGCAGGAGCTGCACGCGGCCTTCAGCAAGGAGAGCCCGCCGCTGACCCTGGCCGTCGGCCTGTCCGGCTACAAGGAGATCATCGACAACGCGTACGAGCTGGCCGAGCTGAGCAAGGTGGTGGAGTACATGACCGTCATGTCGTACGACTACCACGGCAACTGGGAGGCCAAGCTGGGCCACGTGAGCCCGCTGTACTTCCGCGACGGCGACCGCAACCCCTACTACAACACGGTGAGTCCGGGGAGACAGGGTGCGGCCCGTGCGGCAGAGTGGGCTGGCCGGGGTACAACGACGAGCCTGCTTGCAGAACGCGACGCTGGAGTACCTGGTGAGCCGTGGCGCCGACCGCAAGAAGCTGCTCCCGGGAGTGCCCTTCTACGGCCAGTCCTTCACCCTCAAGGACAAGGACATGGCGGACCTGGGCGACCCCGCCGACGGCCCCGGCGAGGCTGGCGAGTTCACGCAGCAGCCGGGCATGCTGGCGTACTACGAGATCTGCGACAGAGGTACGCGCTCGGGCGGCAGCAGCAGGGCCTTTTTGGCGTGCGATGAGTGAGAGCAGTGTTTCTGTCCTCGCAGTGCGGAGGAAGGGGTGGAAGGTGGGCAAGGATAGCCGCGGTGCCACCGGTCCGTTCGCGTACTCGGACACGCAGTGGGTGAGCTTCGAGGACGTCTCTTCCGTCAAGGCCAAGGTAGGCACAGACAGTGCAGATCACTGTGACAGAGGCACGCGTAGTGGCGACGGGTATGATAAGCGTTCTCTCGGCTGCTGCAGGCGCGCTTCGTCAAGAACATGGGCTTTGGCGGGGCCGTGGCCTGGACCGTGGACCTGGACGACTTCAGCAACCGCTGCTGCCTGGAGCCGTTCCCACTGCTGCGCGCGATGAACCGCGTGCTGGGCCGCCTCGCCGAGGACGAGCCCGTGGGGGGCGACTGCACGCGTCCGCCCTCCCCCGTCACGCCCGCGCCCCCCGTCATGACCACGGGCGTGGACACGGGCGAGGTCGCCGGCGGCGCCTCGTCCACGACGTGGCCCAGCTGGCAAGAGGGCGATCCCTCCACCACGACCTCCACCACGTCCTGGCCGAGCTGGCAGCCGGACACCACGACCTCCACCACGTCCCGGCCGAGCTGGCAGCCGGACACCACCTCCACGCAGGCGCCCTGGGACGCGACGTCCAGCACCGCCGCGACCCCCACGACGACGGAGATGCCGTCCTCCACCATCGCGTCGCCGCAGCCGCCGACGCCCGCCCCGACCTCCACGATGGAGTCCGAGGCGTGCAACAGCGGGGACTACCTGCCGGACCCCAGCAACTGCAACGCCTACTACCGCTGCACGCTGGGCGAGCTCAAGAAGCAGTACTGCGCGGCGGGGCTGCACTGGAACAAGGAGGCCAAGGTGTGCGACTGGCCCACCGCGGAGGGCTGCCCGTCTCGTGAGTGCCAATCACCACCAAGTCCAAGTTAGCTTGGCGTTGTGTTTTGGGGGAGCCTTCCCCGGGCCTGCCTTCGACTGCCAAATAAAAGTGCCCTTTTTCGCCGTTTTCAGAGTCGGCCGAAGCGACCTTAGACTCAACCAGCACCACGTCGACGAGCACAAGCACCAGCACCACCACAACGACCTCCACCCCGACAACCACGCCCATCGTGTGGTGGTCACCGGAAACAACGACGTCCACGACCACACCCTCTACCACCACAACGACCTCCGCCCCGACAACCACGCCCATCGTGTGGTGGTCACCGGAAACAACGACGTCCACGACCACGCCCTCTACCACCACCAACGAGTGGTGGACGCACTCCACGTCGGAGCGGCCCGACCAGTGGTGGACGCCGAGCACCACGAGCACCAGCACAGAGGCGCCGTCGTCAAGCACGCAAGTGACTTCGGAGGACAGCGCGTCGGTAAGTGAACCAGAGAGAGAGGACACGCTGCCGGTGGGCGTGGCGTTACGAACCTCGTCTCGTCGGTCCGCAGGCGCCGTCCACGGCCGCCCCCGGCGACTGCAACAACGGCCAGTACTACGCCAACCCCGCGACGTGCGAGAAGTTCTTCATCTGCGTCAACGGGCAGCGCGTGGAGCAGCACTGCGCGTCCGGGCTGGTGTGGAACCAGGACACCAGCATGTGCGACTGGCGCTTCAACGTCAAGTGCGGCGACGAGGAGCGCGACGACCGTGAGTACTGGCCGCTGGCCGCTGGCGAACCTTCTGTGTGTTCTGTGCTTGCCGTGACTTCACGCTTCCGTAGCTCGTAGGCGACCGCCTCTGGTGCAGATACCCCGCGCGCCTCCGGTGTCCTGGGCGAGGGGTATTGGCGCCACGGGGCGTGCACTGTGCTAATCGGTGTTCTGTGGCGTTTTGAGGCGTTCTGTGTGCAGCAGGTTCTTCCCTGGCGGTGGATCCGGCAGGCTAATCCTCTTCCTCCGTCCAAGCCCTTCCCCTTGTCTCCACTAAAAACGGAAACAGGAAACGAAACACCCTGACAAAGAGACTCCTATACGCTTGCCCTACCCCACTTCCTTGCCAGACTTACCATATGTGTGTGTGCGTGTGTGTATCTAACGTTTCCGGAACTCTATAAAGGCCTGTGATCTTAACACGACTCGCGCATCGGGGCGCCTGCTGCTGGCGGGGTAGGCAGCCCGCACAGCTGCCTCGGTTGAGGGTCTGCCGGTCTGCCTTGCTGCCGGGCGGTGGCGGCCCCTTGAAGGCGGTCCCTAACGGCGTGTTCTGCTAGTTGTAGTTCGCGGCGGAGAGTCGGAGTGCATGATGGGTGAGTTCCGCAGCGATCCGGACTGCAGCAAGTACTACATGTGCGTCCACGGCGAGCTGGTCGCCTTCAACTGTGCCCCCGGCCTCCAGTGGAACAAGGTGAGTTCGGAAAATAAATGAATCCATCAGCGTGACTGACTACCAGGATTTAGAGAAAAATCTTAGGTCCCCCCCCCCCACCTGTAACCGCTTTTCCTTGGTCTCGTAGAAAAAGAACATCTGCGACTGGCCTACCGACTCGGACTGCAAGGAGATCATGCCCGAGGAGAAGCCCCCCGGCAGCCAGAACGAGGAGCGCCCCGTCGAGGCCGCCAAGCCGGACGAGAAGCCGGACGTGGGGGAGACCTTCCCCGACCCCGACAGCTCCAACGAAGCCGGCACCGAGGTGGAGACGGACGGCTCCGAGTGGGCTACCTGGAAGCCCACCACGACCACCAAGAACCCCTGGGCGTGGGAGCCCACCATCGTCACCCCGGCCCCTGTGGTCGACAACGATCCCCTGCCGGAGCTCTCAGGTAAGCCCCGGTCAACCGAGACGCTTAGTTACCCGCCAAAAGTCGCCTCCCCCGGTTTCAGTCACTTGTTCCGCTCCTCAGGCTACTACAAGATAGTGTGCTACTTCACCAACTGGGCGTGGTACCGCACCGGGCAGGGCAAGTACCTCCCCGAGGACATCAACGCCAACCTGTGCACACACATCGTGTACGGCTTCGCCGTGCTGGACTACGAGAGCCTCGTCATCAAGGCTCACGACTCTTGGGCGGACTTTGACAACAGTGAGTAATCATTTCAATATCACGTGATCGCCCAAAGACATTTCCTGAATTCTTGCTGATGAACCCCACGCGCCGTGTCGATTCCAGAGTTCTACGAGCGCGTCCTGGAGCTGAAGAAGAGGGGCAAGAAGGTGACTCTGGCCATCGGCGGCTGGAACGACTCGGCGGGCGACAAGTACAGCCGCCTGGTGAACAGCCCCGCGGCCCGGCGTCGCTTCATCCGGCACCTGCTGGACTTCCTGGACCGCTACGGCTTCGATGGCTTGGACCTGGACTGGGAGTACCCCAAGTGCTGGCAGGTCAACTGCGACAAGGGCCCCGACTCGGACAAGAAGGCGTTCGGCGAGTTCGTCCGCGAGATCCGCAAGGCCTTCGACGTGCAGAAGCGCAAGCTGCTGCTGTCGGCCGCCGTGTCGCCCAGCAAGACGGTCATCGACGCAGGTAAGGCAACGGAGATACCCCCCGCGCGCGCGCGCGCCGCCGGCGTTGCCGATACTCCACGCGCCCGTCTTGTGCCGCAGGATACGACGTGGCCGCGCTGGCCGACGCCCTGGACTGGGTGGCCGTGATGACCTACGACTACCACGGCCAGTGGGACAAGAAGACGGGCCACGTGGCGCCCATGTACTTCCACCCCGACGATGACTTCTCCTTCTTCAACTCGGTGAGTTTCCCTCCCCCTTCCTCTCCCCCTTACGCACGCCGCCGTGTACAAGGCGCTGAGCTCGAACGACCTTGTTGCAGAACTACACCATCAACTACTGGATCCAGGAGGGCGTGCCGCGGCGCAAGGTGGTGATGGGCATGCCTCTGTACGGGCAGTCCTTCCAGCTGGCCGAGGCCTCCACCAACGGCCTCAACGCCAAGGCCCCTGGCCCCGGCACAGCCGGCGAGTACACCCGCGCGGCGGGCTTCCTCGCGTACTACGAGGTGGGTCCCCGAGTTCCACGACAGCCGCCCGGAACCAGGGAACGTTTCTGACTTTTGTCACTGTCCCCAGATTTGCGACCGCGTCAAGAACCGCGGGTGGACCGTGGTGCAGGACCCGCAGAAGCGCATGGGCCCCTACGCCTTCCACGGCAACCAGTGGGTCAGCTACGACGACGTGGACATGATCCGGCTCAAGGTGAGGGCGTTCGACTTGCAAGATTCCGCATGACTTCAGCAAACCGGAGCTCACCTAACCATGTCCCCCTGCAGTCCCAGTACATCCGCGACATGGACCTGGGCGGCGGCATGATCTGGGCGCTGGACCTGGACGACTTCCGCAACACTTGCGGCGAGGGCCGCCACCCGCTGCTCAAGACCATCCGCCGCGTTCTGGGCCCCGCCAGGGGGGCCGCCGACGTGGAGCACTACATCGACGCGCCCAGCACCGCCCGCCCCGACACGCCCGGCATGATGGAGAAGCCCGAGATGGCCGTCAAGCCCGAGGTCAGCCCCGTGGTGGCGGAGCCGGACTCGCCGATGATGAAGCCGGACGCGCCCACGATGAAGCCCGACTCGCCGATGATGAAGCCGGACGCGCCCACGATGAAGCCGGACATGCCGGCGATGAAGCCCGACCAGGAGCAGCACAAACAGCCGGACGAGGGCGAGCACCCCGTGGGCAGGCCGGGCGACTTCAAGGTGGTGTGCTACTTCACCAACTGGGCGTGGTACAGGCAGGATCTCGGCAAGTACCTCCCCAGTGACATCGACGCCGACCTCTGCACGCACATCGTGTACGGCTTCGCCGTGCTGGACGGCGAGATGCTCACCATAAAGCCGCACGACTCCTGGGCCGACATCGACAACAGTGAGTTGTCCTTGGATGAGAAACGTTGACACCGTCAACCCTCATTTAACCCTTCCCCCATATGTGCAGACTTCTACGAGAAGGTGACCGCGCTCAAGAAGAAGGGCGTCAAGGTGACGGTGGCCATCGGCGGCTGGAACGACTCTGCCGGCGACAAGTATAGCCGGCTGGTGCACAGCGCGTCGGCGCGCGCCCGCTTCGTCAAGGACGTCGTGGAGTTCATCAAGAAGTGGAACTTTGACGGCCTGGACCTGGACTGGGAGTACCCTAAGTGCTGGCAGGTAAGTCGGCTGCTCGGCTCCTCGGTCCCCGTCGACTCGAACCGGCGCTGATTGGTCGCCCCGCCTCCAGGTCAACTGCAAGATGGGCCCCGACTCGGACAAGGAGAACTTCGCGGCGCTCGTCAGGGAGCTGCGCGCCGCCTTCAACCCCGACGGGCTGCTGCTGTCCGCCGCCGTGTCCCCCAACAAGGCGGTCATCGACGCCGGCTACGACGTGCCCGCCCTGTCGCGCGACCTGGACTGGATCGCCGTCATGGCCTACGACTACCACGGCCAGTGGGACAAGAAGACGGGCCACGTGGCGCCCATGTTCGTGCACTCGAGCGACTCGGACGCCACCTTCAACACGGTCAGTGCACGGTGGGCCAGAAAGACCGATGCAGGCGGCCAAAACTCTAGACGCGTTTTGAGCCCCAGAGTCGCTAGGACTCGAACCGCACGTGTGACCCCACCAATGGACTCCTCGTTCGTAAAGCAACCCATTGGTGGCGTCACACGTTCGGTTCGAGTCCCATTTAGCGATTTTAGAGCTCAAAACGCGTTCGGAATTTTGACCGCCCACTGTGCAGTCTCTTTCGGACTGCCTTTTGCCGATCCCGGTTGTGGTGCTGAGCTTTACCAGCCCGCCGGGCCCGCCTCTCTGTCCCGCAGAACTTCACCATCGACTACTGGCTGTCGCAAGGCGCGGACAAGAAGAAGCTGGTGCTGGGCATGCCGATGTACGGCCAGTCCTTCAGCCTGGCGGACAACAGCAACCACGGCCTCAACGCACCCACGTACGGCGGCGGCGAGGCCGGCGACTTCACCCGCGCCAGGGGCTTCCTCTCCTACTACGAGGTGAGTCCCCTACTCGCCGCGCGGCGCGCTCTGGCCCACTGTGCGGCGCTCGATGCTGAAGCTGGTCCTATTGCCCCCAGATCTGCTACCGCGTGCAGCGCAAGGGCTGGACCGTGGTGCGCGACCCAACCGGCGCCATGGGCCCCTACGCGTACAAGGGCGACCAGTGGGTGTCCTTCGACGACATCGACATGATCCGCTTCAAGTCGGAGTGGGCGCGCGACATGGGGCTGGGCGGTGGCATGATCTGGGCCCTGGACCTGGACGACTTCACCAACCGCTGCCACTGCGAGCCCTACCCGCTGCTCAGGACCATCAACCGCGTGCTGCGCGGCTACAGCAAGGCCGACCCCAAGTGCGGCCTGGAGAGGGAGAACAAGAACCACGACGGCGACGATATCAACGCGGTGGAGAGCGTCGGGGAGGCCGACCTGACCGGTAAGCTAACGATACGGCGGTGAATAACCCCTTTTCCCCGTGACGTTGGTGGTACTTGAACCCGCGACCCTTCCCCGCAGGCGGCACCGAGTCGGTGAGCGTGGACACGGCGGGCGAGAGCGCGGGCATGGAGTGCGACCCGCAGAGCACGGCGTTCAAGCCCCACGAGACGGACTGCAACAAGTACTACACGTGCCAGCACGGCTCGCTGCTGCTGCTGTCCTGCCCCGTCGGCCTGCACTGGAACGGCGGCCTCTGCGACTGGCCCGAGAACGCCAAGTGCAAGGTGGGCAACGGGCCGGATAACATCCCCACCACCACCACCACGGAGGCGCCCATGGACGCCGCGACGCAGCAGCCCGCCGTCAACCCCGACGACGTGGCCGTGCCGCCGCCGCCGCCCTCGGACGTGCAGAAGCCCGCGGGCAATGACGAGTACAAGGTGGTGTGCTACTTCACCAACTGGGCGTGGTACAGGTGAGTGGAGGACTCGCGATTAAGTTCACGTCAGTTCGAGCTTTGCGACTGGAGCGCAAGAGAAGTGTTGCACAATGGGCCAGAAGACAAGAAGTGGGCCAGTGGGCGCAGGCGGCCGACAAAACTCTAGACGCGGTTTGAGCTAAATAGTCGCTAAACAGGACTCGAATCGAACGTGTGACCCTACCAATGGCGAATCCATATAGCGACTCTATAGCGTTAAACCCGTCCGGAATTTCGGCCGCCTCCACCGATCTTCTGGCCCACTGTGCGTTGGCAGGCGGCCGCCCGGCAGGTAGGCAGTCCCGTGGAGCGGCGGAGCTGGCGGGCGGCCTACCCCGAAGAGGCGGTGGGAGACTGACGTTGGTTTGTGTGGCGCAGGCAGGGGGTGGGCAAGTACACGCCGGAAGACATCGACGGCGACCTCTGCACGCACATCACGTACGGCTTCGCCGTGCTGGACGGCTCCACGCTCACCATCAAGCCGCACGACTCGTGGGCCGACATCGACAATGGTGGGTTCGAGTCCGGCCCGATCCCGCGGCGTCGAGTGCAGGACGACGGGATGTTTACGGTTCGCTTTTTTTCCGCGCTTTGCAGACTTCTACCAGAAGGTGGTGGCGTACAAGAAGAAGGGCATTAAGGTGCTGATCGCCATCGGCGGCTGGAACGACTCCCTGGGCGACAAGTACAGCCGGCTGGTCAACGACCCCGACGCCAGGCGCCGCTTCGTGAGCAGCATCGTGCACTTCATTGAGAAGTACAACTTCGACGGGCTGGACCTCGACTGGGAGTACCCCAAGTGCTGGCAGGTGAGTGGGGAGGCGTGATACGGCTGTGATGTTGATTAAACCGGGCGCTAACGTCCTGCCCGTGTCCAGGTCAACTGCAACCTGGGCCCCGCGTCCGACAAGGAAGGCTTCGCGGCGCTGGTGACGGAGCTGAGCCTCAAGTTCAAGCCCAGGGGCTGGCTGCTCTCCTCCGCGGTGTCCCCCAGCAAGCTGGTCATCGACGAGGGTAAGCGTGGCCTGGCGGCCCGGCCCGGCGGCCTCTGCTTTGCGAGTGTCCCAGTGCTTCCTCACCGCTCGCGTTGCATTGCAGGCTACGACGTGCCCACCCTGTCGCGCCACTTCGACTGGATCGCCGTCATGACCTACGACTTCCACGGCCACTGGGACAAGCAGACCGGCCACGTGGCGCCGCTGTACTACGTGCCGGGCGACACCTTCGACTACTTCAACGCGGTGAGCGCCCCGCCGACACGCGTTGCGTTGCCTGCAGGGCACAGTGGGACTGGAATCCACTGACGGCACTGCTCTCTATGTCCAACAGAACTTCACGATGCACTACTGGATGCAGAAGGGCGCGGACCCCAAGAAGCTGGTGATGGGCATGCCCATGTACGGCCAGTCCTTCGCGCTGGCTGACACCGACCAGCGGGGCCTCAACGCCAAGGCCTACGGCCCCGGCGAGGCCGGCGAGTTCACACGCGCCGGCGGCTTCCTCGCGTACTACGAGGTCCGTTTCTTGCTCGAGCAGAGGGCCGCGACCCCGCAGCACAGTGGGCCTGAAGATCGGCGGAGGAGTCCAAATTCCGGATGGGTTTCGAGCTCAAGAGTCGCTAAATGGGTTCGAACCAAACGTGTGACCCCACCAATGGATTGCTCTCCGAACGAGGAATCCATTGCCGGCGTCACATGCTCGGTTCGAGTCCTGTTGAGCGACTCTGGAGCTGAAAACGCGTCTCGAGTTTTGGCCACCTGCGCTTGTCTTCTGGCTCTGGCCCACTGTGCGCAGGTAAACAATAACAAACACTTGTCGCTGCCCGCAGATCTGCGACGACGTGAAGCGCAAGGACTGGAAGGTGGTGCGGGACCCCGAGGGCCGCATCGGGCCCTACGCCTACAAGGGCAACCAGTGGGTCAGCTACGACGACGTGGAGGACATTCGGCGGAAGGTGAGTTGGTTCGAGTCCTGTTTAGCGACTATGAGGCTCAAAACGCGTCCGCGATTTTGACCGTCTCCACGCCTGTCTTCTCTGGCCCACTGTGTGACGCTACGTGTCTGTCTCGTCCTGCAGTCCAAGTTCGTGAAGGAGCTCGGCCTGGGCGGCGGCATGATCTGGGCGCTGGACCTGGACGACTTCAACAACCGCTGCGGCTGCGGCCACCACCCGCTGCTCAAGACCATCAACCAGGAGCTGCGGGGACTGCCGTACAGCACCGTCAACTGCACCTGAAGACCGGCCGGCCGGCCCAGCGACGAGCAAGGCATCTCAAAAAAACGAAAGGGTCGACTCAAGTAGAAAGCGAGGGAAAAACGGACGCCGCTCATCGAGCACAGTAAAGTGTAACTCAGTGTAGGTGCCCCGCCAAGTCTAGGAGAGAAGCACGCGCAGATTGTTGACCTAGCATTTGTGTTGCGTGCCGCGCTCGCCTGGGCCGCTGGGCATTGCTTTCCGATTGATGATCGTTTTGACTTCGGCGCGGGACCCCATCCCCTTCAAAGAGGCCGGCCAACGATTGTAACCCCGTGGCTGGCCGGTCCACATTTTCTGTGATAGAGCCTCTGCAGTCTGTGCTGCGCCCGGGCCTCGCTGCCTCGCTCCGGCCGCGACACTGCACCTGGTTGTCGCGGCCGCGCAACTTTCTCCGATTGAATTAATGGCAGCGCGGCCTTCTCTTGGGGTGTAGAGGAACGAGATGACACCGCCGGGGCGACAAGCTTATTCTTGCCGTGGCGGTCTCAAAACAAAAAAAAAAGACTAAACGATCCTTCTCATTTGCTTCTTAATTTTAGTTTCCTGTTTTAAAGTAGGTTAGTAATTATTGGCTGTTTTTAATTTCCATTATGACATTTACTTTTCATTAATTTTTTGAACAGAGGGTGAAAAATAAAGATGAAAAACATAGACATGAGTCTACTTTGTTTCATTTCCCCTCTCTGGAAATGTACGGGACGGGCCTAGGTTGCTGTCTTCCATGGCCCCTTTTTCTGTAATTCCTTCTCACCCCACACAGTGAGAGTCGAAATCGGCAAAAGATATAGTGGCGGGTTTCGGACACCAGCTCTCGGACTTTGTAGTCGGCGCGCAGACGCTCTCGACCACAGCGGCCGTGGCAGGCGCGCGGCGCAGGCAGGCAGCCTGCGGCCTGCGGGCCGTCTGGCGCGCCGGGAAACACGCATTTTGGGTTTTGGGTTTTGGGGTCATTCCCCGCCCGACATAGGCATGCCATGGGAATTGCGAGGCCGGAAAAGTGACGTGCGGGGCAATGCTCCCTCCCTGTCAGGGGCAGAGGAGGCAGGGGAGGGGGAAGGGGTGTGGGTGAGCGAAACGAGCTGCGAAATTGAGGGCGGGCTCGGGGCGGCACGCTCCCTTTTCGGCAACACGAAATATCGCCAACTAGGTAAAAGCTCGCATCCAGCTGCTCATCTGAGGGGGGCGTTGAGTCGAAGCCTTTTGCCTTCCTTTCGGGCGGCTTTCAGGGAACCAGGGGGGTTTTCTCAAAAGACTAGACACTCTTCACCCTCAAATCCGCGCACACACGGCACCCTGGAGGGAGGGCGACCGCAGTAGCGATAAGGTGAGGTAGTTGCTCTGAATCGGCCGAAGCGCCGCCGAAACGCACACGTCAGAGTGGTTTTAATAAAGGGTGTTTCTGCAATTCCCACGATGGGACGATAAGACGTCACCGGCAAATCCGTTTTTACTGTGAGATTAGCAGTGTACGCCCCCGGCCCCCCGCCCCGGCCTGGCCAGAGCCGCTCCCTTATTGCGACACGAGAGTACCTCGCCCGGCACCGCAGGACGACAGCCCAGGACGACGCCGACCGCCGCGTGAGTCGCACGGACGCGCATGCCACGGGTTCCAGTCCCCGCCAAGCACGACCCAGGTACGTAGAAGGCCACGGCCCGGGCCAGCGCGGCCAGCGCGTCCAGAGTGGATGCCGGCACGACGCACAGTGGGCCAGGTACTTGGCGCAGGCGGCCAAAACTCTAGGCGCGTTTTCAGCTCCGCAGTCGGTAACCAGGACTCGGATCGAACGTGTGACACCACCAATGGATTCCTCGTTCGGAGAGCAATCCGTTGGTAGGGTCACACGTTCGGCTCGAGTCTCATTGAGCGACTCTGGAGCTCAAAAGGCGACTTGTCTGCGCTCTTAAACACGCGCGTTGGAGGGCGGCTCACGCGGCCTCGTCGTAGTTCCAGTCGGGGCGGTCCTCGCAACATGGCGCTGCTCCTGAGGAGGGCGTACGAGCTCCACCGGTACGTCTTCGAGGAGCTGAGCGGTGAGTACTGAGGTCTGTCCTGGTGGAGCGCGCCGCAAATCCGATTCGATTTACTCGGATTTACCGCTTCACACACTACGACACACCCTGTAAGCGGTTTCTTGAACCAAGATCATTTACTTGCAACAAATATCCTTGGTTCAAGAAACCACTCGTTTGGGTGCACGTCAGACTACATAGTCAAAAAGGCACTCTGTGTTGATGCAGACCCGCGCACGTCGGAATGGTTCATGGTTGGCGGTCCGGGCAGCGTGGCCCTGCTCCTGGCCGCCTACCTGTACTTCGTGCTCAGCCTGGGGCCGCGCCTCATGGAGCACCGCAAGCCCTTCAACCTGGACAAGGTCATGATCGTGTACAACGCCCTCCAGGTGGTGGCAAGTTTACATGTCGTCAGAGAGGTGCGTTCTGGATTCTGATGGAGTGTTGCCCATTTGTTTTTACATTTGTTTTGGCGTTCACGATCTGCTCCCGTCTTGACCCAGGCGCTCATCCTCTATTTCTATCACGGATACAGCTTCTTATGTGAACCTGTGGACCGCAGCACAAGCGAACCAGCCATGCGGGTAAGTATAAACCCTCAACTTTGCCATGGCTTTACGACGTCACGTCTTTCATAATAGTAAAGATAGCACCGTGCAATAATGAGCTGAATCAATCTACAGATTAATCGATTTTACAGACAGTTTTCATCACTACTGTAACAGATCGGCGTCTACTCTTGATTCGTTCACGTATTTTAGAGGCGCGGGTCTGTGCTTGGCGTTGGGCCCCAGCTCGATCCAATGTGTCGGTTAGCGGGGCGCTGGACTCGTGTTGCAAGACGGCGAGGCGGCCGGTAGCCCCTCATGCCGCGACGCACGCCCCGCTGCACGCCGGCCGCCCTTTTGGACCGACGCCCCACCCCGCCCCACCCCGCCCCGCCCTGCCCCGCCCCGCCCCGCCGCGCGCGCTCCGCTGTTCCTGCATACTCATTTCCTTCCATGATACGACGCGGCAGGAGGCCAGTATAGTTAACGCCGATCGGCGCTTCCCCTACCCCTGGAAATCGCGACGCATATTGCACCGTGATCGGCGTCACATCGAGCTCTGCAGAGCTCAGTCACTTTGACCCCGTGAAGACCCGCCGCGGACGTGGAGACGCGGTCGCCGCCGCCTCCTCCCCCGCACGGCAGTTTGAACCCAGTTCCCCGCCCCTCACTGCTGTCTGCGGCGTAAATGGATGAAGGGCGGATCCAGGGGGGGGGGGAGGACTTTGGGCCCCTTTTCCAAAGTGTAAGAATGCCGGCCAGATCCAGGGCCCGCGGTGGGACTGGGCCGCTATGGCCACGCGGTCACGGTGCGCGCCAAGCTCATGCATAGGCATGCGGCCGCGTGAAAGTAGATTTGGGCGGGTGCAATATCGTCGAATCGTCACAGTGGGCCAGAAGACCGGCGCATGAGGCCAAAACTCTTGACGCGTTTTGAGCTTCAGAGTCGCTGAATGGGACTCGAACCGAACGTGTGACCCCACCGACGGATTGCCCTCCTAACGAGGAGATTCGTCTACCCATGGTCTACCTGAACGACGATGGGCCATTCGGATCTTGTATCCCCTGTTTTTTGTTCCCGTTCAGGCTGCCGCCGGGTTCTGGTTCTACTACATGCTTAAAATAGCAGATCTCCTCGACACGGTGAGTTTATTTAATATATCTGTTGGGTGCGTACGTCTAATGATTCAGGCTGATGATGCTTGAATCTGTATCAGGTATTCTTCGTGCTGCGCAAAAAGTCGCGCCAAATCAGCTTCCTCCACGTGTACCACCACACTGGCATGATACTGATCGGCTACAACTCCACCAAGTTCCTGCCAGGTGAGTCGAACAGCGCCAAATTCCCACCAATGAATTCTCCGCCCGTTTTCTCTCGACTCTCCGAACGACTTGACACCGCTTGACTCGCTCGTTCTCCAGGTGGACATGGGGCGTTCGTCGGCTTGGCCAACTCCGTGGTGCACACTTTCCTGTACAGCCACTACCTCATCTCCATCCTCTACCCGAAGTACGCCAGGAACGCCTGGTACAAGAAGCACATCACCCAGATGCAAATGGTAAGCTAGACAACCTAAGATATCGCAGGTGTATGTCTGCAGGAAAGACATAGGCGATTTCCAGGGAGTTCCTGCCCGCTAAAACTGTTTTTCTTTACGTTCAGATTCAGTTTGCCATGCTCGTGGTCCACTCCGCGCAGATTCTGTTCATGCCCGGATGCACGTACCCCAAGTTCACCGTGGCCATCGTCGTGCCCCAGAACCTCTTCTTGGGGCTGCTGTTCTACGACTTCTACCGCCGCGCCTACTTCCCCAAGAAGATGGGGCCCCCCGCCGTGGCCGAGACGACGGACTCGAGGACGGCCAGCGCGAAGGCCAGCGTGGAGGCCAGCGCGGAGGCCAGCGCGGAGGCCAGCGCCGCCGCCGCCGCCGCCAGCTCCGAGGCCGTGCCGCCGGACTGACCCGGCAGACCTGCGGGCGGGTGGACAACAACTTGACATTGCTTTGAACTCTTTGGAAACACCGTGGCGTGCGCCACGACGGGGCCGTGCGCACCACCCTGGCCCTGGCCGAGTCGCAGGGACGGTGAACCGCGCCTTCGCGACGCTGGCTGGCTGCACAGACGCCAAACCGCCCGCAGGCAGTCCTTCCGAGCTCCCACTCCACTCAGCTTCTGGGACTGGGGCTGAATTTGCGGGCCATGGCGTGGTTTGGGCGGCGGCTGGTTCGGAACGAGAGGCCAATGCGACATCGGAAATCCAGGAATATTGCGTCACGCTCCTTGAGACGTGAATCGTGTCACGCTCGTTCCAATATGGTGTCGCATTCGTCCCATTGTGGGCCAGAAGACCGGTGAAGGCGGCCAAAATTCGAGTCGCGTTTTGAGCTCCAAAGTCACTGAATGGACCTCGAATCGAACGCGTGACCCCCAATGGATTGCTCTCGAAACTAGGAATCGATTGGTGGGGTCACACGTCCGATTCGAGTCCCATTTAGCGACTCTGGAGCCCAAAACGTGTCTGGGACTTTGGCCGCCTCAACGGTCTTCTGGCCCACTGTGCGTTCCAATGTGAATCCCCCCGGGCCTGAGCAACGCCTGATTCGCGGTTGGGCGAGTGACATGGTATTCAAACGACTGAGACACGAATCACGTCTAAACGAACGTGACGTCGCACTCCTGGATTCCCGGCGGGCGGCTACGCGGGCACGTCACCAGTGCCGTGGCGAGAACTGTATCTTTGAATAAGCTCTGCTTTCGCATATTGTTAATATACTGTAATTAATGACCCCTGATGAATTAAAATCGATTAAAATGACCGCTTTTTGCACCTACGCGCTATCGCCTTGATCACACCGAGATTCCGGGCTGTCCAAAGTGCGGGCAGGCCGCGGCCCCGCCGAGGAATAAATGAAGGTGGGGGGCGTCCTTAATGAGGCCGCGAGGTGCCTGCCAGTCGACCCAGTGTGTCGTAGGGGTGCGAGAGAGACAGACTGCGGGCCGCGCGGTGGCCGCCTGGCCGCCCAGCGCCCCGCGGACATTGTCCTACATTGCGGCCAGCCAATTGGTCAGCCTGCCATCGAGGTAAATGAACGGGCCTTTGACAGAGAGACACAAAGAGACACGACACCGGGTTGACGAACTGCCGCCTCGGCGTAGGCCTAGGAGGTTGGAGCCGCTGCAGCCCGGCCGGTGCACAGTGGGCCACCGGTGGGGACGGTCAAATTCGCCCGGACGGGTTTCGAGCTCCAGAGTCGCTAAATGGGACTCGTACCGAACGTGTGACCCCAACAATGGATTGCTCTCCAAACGGAGAATACTGTGGTGGGGACGCACATACTTTCGGTTCGAGTCCCATTTAGCGTCTCTCGTGCTCGACACGCGCCGGTCTTCTGGCGCTGCCGAGAGATGCGAGGAACTGATAAAGATGTGACTTGACCATACAACTAGAAAACAAATTTGATGACACGAAGACGGAAAAGAGAGGCTCTCCTCGCCGTTTACGTTCCGAGTCCATCGCCCCTCTTCTCATGGTGTCAAGCTCTCTTTTGTCCCTTACCTCGGCGAGCTTCTTCCTCTCTCCTCCCGCGCGAGGCGACCACGCGGCCCGAGTGCTTTGGGCTTTGGGGCGTTGGAGATGAACCCGGTGGCGGAATGCAGCGCGGTGCTGACTCTGCGTTCGCTGCAGTCCACGGAGACGCGTGTGCACGCGCCCCGGACGCCGCGGGCCGACGCCACGACGTGCGCGCCGCCGCCGGGATGCTCCCGGAGACCTTGCCGTCGGATGTAAACAACAGCCGCGCCGCGAGAGGTGGGCGTTGTGCGGGGCGGGCGGGGTGGAGCAGCAGGCCCGAAGGGAACCCTCCGCGGCGGGTTCGCGGGGGGCTCGGCGGCGCGGCCGCGGCGCGTGCCAGTGTAGTGCAGTCTAGTCTAGGCGCGCCGGCAGCGCGCCCCGTCTCCCGACCACCGCCACCGCCAAGACCAGCAACACCATCAACACCCAGTCCAGCCAGGTTGGTTACCTTGTTGGCCCATCGCCTCCTCAATGCAGCCCTGAAGCGGCAGAGGACCATTCCTGGTCTAGCCTGTTATGCTCATGTTGATTAGACAAGGACTGGCGCCTTTGAGTGCCCTCGCCAACCAGCTGTCATGCGAGGGGTCTCCCTCCACCATCGCTCTGTAGACCTGTATTTTACTGCGAACATTTGACAGGGAACCTTCCAGCGCGGGGAGTATCGTCGCAAGAGGACGGGCGCGCGGAGTATCGACGCGGAGTTTGCCGCGCGCGCACCGCGGCACTCGGGTTGATCCGCAAGCAGACCCCGATCTGCGGTGCTAATTGACCCCCTACTGTCCGATTGGTATAATCGCTCCTCTCAGCAGCGTTAACATGCAGAACAATCAAATCGCAAATGGCTCAGCTGCAACAACAAAGGCGCTACAAAAATAGTTCGAAGGTCAAAAAATTGGTTCGACTTTTATGATTTGAGTGGGGTGCGGGGGCGACGGCCCGGACCGGCCCCAAGGCGAAGGCGAAGGTCGTCGGCGCGCTCATCGACCTTGTTCCAAATGACGGCACTTTGTTGCCGTGTTTGCGCGGCGCCGCGCGCCTCGATGCGTGGAATTCCCCGCCGCGCCGTGCGCGCTGCACCGGCTGCACTAGACGGCCGCACAGTGGGCCAGAAGACCAGCCGTGGCGGCAGCGCGGCGGCAGTGCGACGACACGCGCGCGGTAACGGCTGACATCTCCGGAGCCGATTCGCGCGAAAAAGACGCCGCGCGCACGCACCGCCTCCGCGTTGTGCACAGTGGGCCAGGAGACCGGCGGAGGCGGCCAGAACTGTAGACGCGGCATATTGGCGCTTGAATGGGGTTGAATGGGGCCGGCCGGCATGGACGTAGTGGCGGCTGCTCCGAGGTCGGGGCGCGGGGTGCGGGGCGGACGGCGGAACCCGGCGCGGGGCGCGGGGCGCGGGGCGTGGGGCGTGGGGCGATGCGGCAGGGCTCGAGGCTTGCACCGGTTTGCGCCTGCTCCCCTGCGGCAGTCAGTCCCTTTATAACTGCCGGCGAGGTTGGCACTGGATCGCGGAAAGCGGCTCCCAGCGCCCCAGCGGACCGGTGAGGCGGCAGGGCGGCGGCCGGCGGCCCCCCGCACAGTGGGCAAGAAGACCGGTCAAGGCGGACAAACTTCTAGTCGCGTTTTGAGCTCCAGAGTCGCTAAATGGGGCTCGAATCGAACGCGTGACCCTACTAATGGATTGCTCTCTTCATGAGGAATCCATTGGTCGGGTCACACGTTCGATTCGAGTCCCATTTACCGACTCTGGAGCTCAAAACCGTGTCTGGGATTTTGGCCGCCTCAACGGTCTTCTGACTGTTCCACTGTGCGGCACTTAGCGCTGCGTGTCGCAGTGATCGTGCCTGACGTGCAGGGGGGCGGGGACGGACGGTTCGCCGCTCTTTATGGCACCCAATAGGAAGGTTCGCGGCTCCAGCGGTGGGGTTGCCGCCTCTACGTTGTTGGCCAAATTAGCAGCCTTGCAGGCTGGCTCACGTCGCGCAATGTGAGCAAGGCAGTTGGATGCTCGAATGGTCTGGGGACGTCTTCAGTTTTGCAAGATAAGTAAACAAAAAATCGCCCAAACACACCGGCAAGGTGTAGCCTAGTGGGCATGCCGATGTTTTTACGTACCTCTCTGCCAACACTCGATGTCTGTGAATAATCGAACTAAAAATAATGTAGATTTTCAATCGGTGGATTCAGTGTAAATTATTCTGCAACGAAGATGAAGTGGGAGAGTCAAAATGCGGGTTGTTTTTAGTGGAGACTTCAACGCATCTCAATCTCACTCGCGCTCACACACTCTGCGCAGTCGCATCGTTGAAAATAGGTTTCGGACGGCATTGGGTCAACGTACTCATCTTTTTAAGGAAGCTGCCTTCATCCTTCCGTGCGTGCGCGGAGGTCTGAAGCGCCTTCTTCCCCTACGATGACATTGGTCGTGTTTTGTTTTTCTTCGGCTAGTAAGGACAAACGGTATTGACTGTATTTGTTTCTGGCCGTGGACATTTAGTCGGTCACCGGCAAGGTGCTCATGAATGACAAATCGGTAGAGATTGTCTTGAGTCGCACGACCGGGCCCGGGTGCCGTAGCGATCGGCTCGTGTCGCCGCCCGGAGCATGTCGCACGCAAATGAATCGCGGGGTAGGGCGGGGTGGGGCAGGGTGGGGCGGGGTGGGGCGAGGTGGGGTGGGGCGGGGTAGGGTGGGTTGAGGCGGGGTGAAGTGGGGCCACCCTCAGAGTGTCAACAAGAGGCATTTAACTGCAGGGCAAGTTCACCGCGTCATTGAGTGTGTCCTACCAAACCGAAGGAGTCTAGTTCGGAGCATTGACCCGAACTGACTCGATTTCGCCACTGCTGCCACTACGTGTACTGTCTGGGCCTTCGAGGGTCGGTTTGGGGCTTCCCATTGGCGTCAAGACACCTTTATTTAGAACAGGTGGCAACACTGAGCTCGGCCCAGACGTTGTTGACCACGAGGATAGACCCTACAGCCCGACCTACCCTGACGTACTTTGTCTCATGTTGCGCAGGTCTGACACACTACCACCATGGCGGCGTTAATATCATCGGCGGTCAAGTACTACGACTTTCTGTTCTACGAGCTGGCGGGTGAGTTGGCGGGCCTGTGTGAGAGTGCGCCGACATGCAGTCAGGGCTCCTGGAACAGACTCCTAGAATGTGGACTTTATTTTTAGACCCCAGGACGAACAGCTTGCCGCTGATCGGCAACCCGTTTCACGGCATCGCCATCATCGGCTTTTACCTCTACTTCGTCCTGAACCTCGGGCCGAGGCTCATGAAAAACCGGGAGCCGTTTCAGCTCAAGCCCCTCCTCACCGTCTTTGACATTTTCCAAATAGTGTCTAGTGTTATCATTTTCTACAAGGTGAGACGACCCGTCTTCGACGATCCCATGTGCCTTTCTAATCAAAACCAAATCTAAACCGAATTTTTGTTTCCAGTGCATTACCTTAGGCTGGGGTCCAGGTGGCCACTACAAATTGATATGTCAGCCCATCGACTTCTCCGACGACCCACACGCGGTGGAGGTGAGTCCAACCGACAAAACAACAACAACACAATGTTGTTTATTTCTTTAAAAGAGCTATGCCGCCAACCCTCACTGCGCTCTTGTGTCCCCAGATCGCCTGGTACGTGTGGTTCTACATGATGCTCAAGTTCATCGACCTGCTGGACACTGTGAGTACCAACCCCTCTCCTTGCCCCGCTCGGGCCTCGCCCGCCGGGTAGGCAACCCAGGTGCCGTCCCGAGGGCTGCCGTGCCTTATGGGTTGCCTGCCTGCCGGCGCAGACCGGCGCAGCCAGCCAGCGCGGAACCACCGGCGTCGCTAACGCTAACGGTGTCGTATTGTCTGGCAGGTCTTCATTGTGCTGAGGAAGAACCAGCGACAGGTGACGTTCCTGCACGTGTATCACCACACGGGCGTGGCCATGATGCTGTGGGGCGCCGCCAAGTACTTCCCGGGTACGTCTCTGTGCCTCCCGCACACTTCACCGTTGAGGCGGCCAAAATCCCGGACGCGTTTTGAGCTGCAGAGTCGCTAAATGGGACTTGAATCGAACGTGTGACCACACTAACGGATTGCTCTCCAGACGAGGAATCCATTGGTGGGGTCACACGTTCGATTCGAGACCCATTTAACGACTCTGAAGCTCAAAAGCTCTAGAAGTTTGTCCGCCTCAACGGTCCTCTGACCCACTGTGGGCCTGTCGCGTCGCCCGCTGCGCTGCCCTCGGACGAGGCTGTAAAGGTATGCCTCTGACCGTTCGTCCTTGCCTGCGCGTTTCCAGGCGGCCACGGCACCCTGCTGGGACTTATCAACTCCTTCGTGCACGCCATCATGTACAGCTACTACCTGCTCACCACCGTCGCCCCCGACTACAAGAAGAACATCTGGTGGAAGGTGTACATCACCAGAATGCAGCTGGTAAGTGTCTTCGCGGAGAGCGGTCGCCTGTTGCGCCACGCCGGCCGTGTCGCCCGCCGGTCCGGAGAGGGAAAGTTGAAAGCCATCCGGGGTGTGCCGCGAGGGGTGCACCTTGGGGCGGGGCGGGGCGGGGCGTGTCTGGCGGTGGCGCCCCGCGCACTCAGCGGCGCCCCTCGCGACCGCCACAGGGAATAATCTGATTGAACACCGCACCTCTGCCCCTCCAGGTCCAGTTCGTGATCCTGGGCCTGCACGCCGTCTCCGTCCTCTTGTACCCGGGCTGCGAGTACCAGTGCAAGTACGTGTACTCCGCCATCATGGTGCCGCAGAACTTCTTCATGTTCATGCTGTTCTACAACTTCTACAGACAAGCGTACGGCGGCAAGAAGAAGTCGTCGTAGGGGGCGGAGGCCTTTGACTAGAGACTAAGAGTAGGACCAGATAGATCTCATAACCTTGGCGACCTCGTCCGGGAACGAAGGCACGTCCCGTGTGGCGTCCCGTTCCTTTTCAAAGAGGCTGCATCTTTTTAATCTGAGGTGTTGTTTTCAATGATGTGTTATTCCTTCTCCACCTGAAGTATTCGTTATTATGTTTTTTTACGTGAGTGTTATAATCTAGTGTGTTTCTATTTATAATCCTTATCTACGTCGACGGGGCTGTTTATGGTAATAGCGGTGTGGTTGCGCTTCAGTTTTCACAAATGACAAACACGTCAAAAAAAGAAATTAGAAATTCATTACATTGTTATGTAAACTTCCGATCCAGAAAAGACAGAAAAGAGTCGTGGTCATCTCAGACCAAATGCAGGTTTATCTTGTTACATGTCTGTGTGTCGTTTCACTTTTTTTCGATTGAAAAAAGTGAAAACTACTTAACTGTTTGCGTGAGATTGATTGAGTTGAATTAAATTTCTTTGTTGAATTAAATTTTTGTAAATTAAATTTCTTTGTTGAATTAAATTTTTTTGTTGAATTAAATTTCTGAGTTGAATTAAATTTCTGTTTAAGGATAAACCAAGTGCGTCGTATTTTGATTCCAGCCCTCCCTTCACACATACACACAGATACACACACGCTCACGCTCACGCACACACCTACCGCAGTAAGCCGCACGCCGCTAGGACGGGCTCGGCGCTCCAGGCAGGAGGCGGGGCATCCTGGATGGCACATCGAGTCCCCCGCGGCCCTAAGTCCGTGCATTGTCCACGTGCTACTTGCGCTACTGGGCCAGCCGCCGGACTGCCGCCGATGGGCCGCGGCCGCTAGACGGTGTGCCTCTGCATTGTGACTATTGAGGCGCTGCGAGACACGGCGCCGCGCTGGACAGTGGGCCAGAAGACCGGCGGCACTGGTGCCCAAACTCTAGACGCGTTATGAGCTCCAGAGGTCGCTAAATGGGACTCAAACCGAACGGCTTACCCCACCAATGGATTCCTTGTTCGGACAGCGATTCATAGGTGGGCTCACACGTTCGGTTCGAGTCATATTTACCGACTCTAGAGCTCAACAAGTGTCCAGGATTTTGGCAGCCTGCGCCGGTCTTCTGGCCCACTGTGCGCTCGACCTGGTCCAGTTGGTCCAGCAGGCCGTCGGAGGCAGATGTGCAGGCACGTCGGACGCCATGTAGGCCAACGGGAGGGGGCAGGCAGACACGAGTGAATGCTTACGACCGGATCCCGATCAAGACGGATTTCCGGGCACGTTGTCGCGGACCCCTAAAAATCTGTAAAGCCGCCGCCAGTCCGCGTGCACGGCCACGGCCTGTAGGCTGCGGGCGGGGCCGCGGGGGCCGGCCTGCATTTCACCGCCGCGTCGCGATGTCGCGATGTCAGTCAGCGGACGGGCCGGGCGGGCCGGGCGGGCCAGCAGGTGGAGAAGGGCGACTCGGTGACGCCAGGCGCGAGGCGCACCACGCACCGCCCGAACCGCTTCGGTAAACCTACTCCCGGCATCGAGGGTCACCCGAAACATCCGGAACCGGCGTCGAGGAGCATCAGCTGCGGGTGTCCCCTCTTTCGGAGAGCAATCCATGGGTGGGGTCACACGTGCGATTCGAGTCCCATTCAGCGACTCTGGAGCACAGAACGCGTCCGAGATTTTGGCCGCCTCAACGGTCCTCTGACCCACTGCGCGGCACTGCGCGGCACCACCCCCGAGTCGGTTCGGGTCCGCGAGGCACCGCGAGGCACCGCGAAGCAGCGCCAAGCCCTGCCTCGGCTCGGCTCCCTCTCCCTGCCGCACTCCGCTCGGCCCAGCCCATCTCGCTCGGCTCGCGCCGCTGCGCTCGCGGGACGAGGGTTCAGTTCGTAGGGACGCCGCCAACCTGTCGGAGGGACCGGCACCACTTCATCGCTGTGATCCAGCAGGACCGCCCTGACTGGTGAGTGCACGTCATTGCTCCAGCTTCTTCGCTAGCCGGTGTAAGCTGACACCGGTCTGTCCGGTCGGTTATGCAGAGAACTGGGTGAATCCCTGACCAGTGCCAAATGATGGACTAGATCATTGCTGCACTTTGCCAAAACCCGTTAGAACAGTGGGCCGGAAGACCGGCGCAGGCGGCCACTTCTAGACGCGTTTTGAGCCCCAGAGGCGCCCAATGGGACTCCAACAGGACGTGTGACCCCACCAATGGATTCCTCGTCCCGCTGCAGTGCGTCAGTCCACTTGGAGCCGGAGCGCCTGGAGGGTATGCCGTGCCGCGGCGCGTGTCACCTTCCCGTGAACGTGGCAGGCAAGGCGCCTCTTAAACCTGGAGGAAGGAGTAGAGGCTGGCCGGCCGGCACGCGGCAACAAGTAAAATGGAATTTATTATTTTTGCGGCTAAAAAGTAGCCTTATTTTTTGTTACTTTTGTGAAAAGAGTGGAGTTGCTTGAACCAGGTAGTGCGTCGCGCTGCTCCGGCGAGTGCGGAGTTAGCCGGCGTGCTGCGCGGCGGGGCGGGGCGTCGTTGCGATGCCCGTGTGCGGCACACGGTGCGCTCAATTTGCGGGAAATGAGGCGCCGCGCCGATGACGAGTCGCGACGAACGAGAGAATTATGTACGACTCGCCGAGCTGCGCGATCACCAACTCGGCCGTGTTGATGGCGCCGGCGACGACGGCGGCCCGTGACGCAGCAGAAGGCGCAGCAAGGCGGTGCCCTTCTTTGCGGCCCTCGGCACGCCGCACAGTGGGCCAAAAGACCGGCGGCGCAGGCGGACAAAGCTCCAGAGTCGCTAAGCAGGACTCGAACTGAACGTGTGACCCAACCAATGGATTGCTCTCCTGACAAGGAATCGAATGGTGGGATCACACTTCCGGTTGGAGTCCTGTTAAGTGACCCTGGAGCTCAAAACGCGTCCGAGATTTTGACCTCTGCGCCGGTCTTCTGGCCCACTGTGCGTCGGACTGCGTGCGCGCAGTTTGGCGGGGTGATGTGGTCAGCACCCTGCCCCGTGCGTCTTGCCGGCGTCGGCAAAGACAGCAGCGGCGTTCGAGTGTTGGCGTCCGCGCGCAGAGGTGGCCGCCGCTAGAGGCCTGCGCTGTCGGGTCGGTGTTCGCGAGTGCGCCTCTCGGTCGTAGGCACTTGACTCACGGCACCGCGGTGGCCGATGTGATGGCCGAGGGAGGCGCCCTATGACTCTCCGACGGCCACCTGCCACATTCCGGAGCGTAACGGTCCGGGTCGGCGCGGGCGCACCACGCACTTCGACACCCTCCTTTCGCCGACCGGGCTGACCCGCCAGGCCGGGCTTCCAAAGGGCTCGCAGACTCGGAGGAGCTAGCGAAGAATCAGCCCCCTGCCCCAGGCACGCCTTGCACCCCACAGTGGACCAGGAGACCGGCGCAGGCGGTGAAATCTCTAGACGCGTTTTGAGCTCCAGAGTCACTTGACAGGACTCGAACCGAACGTGTGGCCACACCGATGGATTCCTCGTTCGGAGAGCAATCCATTGATGGGGTCGCACGTTCGGTTTGGGTCCCATTTAGCGACTCGAGCTCAAAACCCGTCTGGGATTTTGACCACCTGCCCACGGTGCACCCCAGGCACGCCGTGCACGGCACGCCCCCGGCAGCGACGGGGCACCGCGCCCATCACCGCGAGCTTTGCTACTTCGTTTCCGGCGCAGCCAGTCGGGGCAGGGTGCTCGGGCAGCGCGTCGGACCCCCTTTCCCCTCATCCGTTCAGTTTACGCCGGACCGCGTTCTTTCCTGCCCTTGTGTGCAATGCTCTGCTCCTGTTCCAGACACCCACCCGCACGCCACCATGTCGGGCATCGTGCAGACCGTCGTCAGCAACTACCATGACATCATCAGGGAGACCAAAGTCGGTGAGTGGAGTTGCGGTTCCGGTGTTTCCATGAGAATAGCTGCTTGACTATCAGACCGATCTCGACGCTTCTCGTTCAACGCCTCGTTGTTTAGGCCCCTCATTTGATTTACCATGGATTTACGAGCACTTGGCGGCCCGAAGCCGGTGGGGCACCAGGCCCTGCTAGACGCTGAGGAGGACAGCAGCAAGCAGCACAGTGGGGCAGAAGACGGCGCAGGCGGTCAAAGCTCTAGACGCGTTTTGAGCTCCAGAGTCACTAAATGGGACTCGAATCCAACGCGTGACCCCACCAATGGAATCCTCGTTCGGAGAGCAATCCATTGGTGGGGGTCACACGTTCGGTTCGAGTCCCATTTAGCGACCCTGGAGCTCAAATCGCGTCCAGCGTTTTGGCCGCTTGCGCGGCCCTCTGGCCCACTGTGAGCAGGCTTTCCCCGCGGCCATTGTCGCGTCCCCGTGGCCCCGTCCGGGCTGGTGGTGCGACCCGTGCTGTCCCCCTTGGCGTCGCGGCTGATGCGGTCCAGCAGGTGCCGCGGGTGCTTTGGGTACCTACGGGCCGCGCGGACGAGTAGCAAGTCACGGTGACAGTGGAACGGTTTATGCCTCTAACGGACAGGCGGCGCTCAGCCTCGTGGTGTATTGTGTTACTCTGCCAAGACGCGGATGGCCGGATGCAGGACGGTGGCGCGGCGAACGGTCGGACTGCCTCCGGGCCACAGTGGACACCGCGGCGATGAGTCTCGCCCTGGCGAAAACAACAGCGCTGCAACGCCGTGCCCGCCAGGGGGGAGACAGCGACAACGGATCGCGGCCATTGACTCTTGCAAACTCTCACGATAGCTTTTTGCCGCCATTTCACCGGAAAAAAACGAACGTGTGGCGGATTCCGCACGAGGTGAAGCGGTCAATGTTGTCAAGATTTTGGCCACGTTTAATGACCACGACTCTACCCCGTCTCGTTCTCCAGATTCCATGGTGGACTCGTGGTTCCTCATGGGTTAGGTTAGGTTAGGTTTAATGACCACGACTCTCCCTGTCTCTTTCTCCAGACCCCATGGTGGACTCGTGGTTCCTCATGGGCTCCCCGTTCCCCGTGCTCTCCATCCTGGCCGTGTACCTGTGGTTCGTCCTCAAGGCGGGGCCCGCCTTCATGGCCTCCAGGAAGCCCTACGACCTGACACCCATCCTAATCCTGTACAACGGGTACCAAGTCCTCTTCAGCCTGTGGCTGAGCACTATGGTGAGTAGTAATGTCGCTTTTCGTTGCCGAGAAACAAAAATTACCTTCCCCCACCCTCTTTTCCAGTTTAGAGGTTAAATCAGCGTGCCGTATAATAGAGTTACACATTTTTCAGCCGTTGAGAGTGAACGCCATCCCCTACCTGTTGAAGCACGGATGCCAGCCCAGTGAGAACCAGCATAGCCCCTTCACCATAGCTGTAAGCATTATGACAGTGCAGTTTCTTTCGCCTGTGTTCAATCGCTCACAATAGTAATGTGACTTTTCGCTTTATATCGTCTTCAGGTGTCAAATGGTGCATGGTGGTACTTCTTCTCGAAAGTAATTGAGCTATTAGACACGGTAAGGACACCAATAAAGTGTGGTCGCCTGAAATAATCCGGCATCGTGGCAGGGCTCATCATCAGTCGTATGTAATTTTTTTTCCGTGCAGGTCTTCTTTGTGCTCCGAAAGAAACAGAATCAAGTGTCGTTCCTGAACGTGTACCACCACACCGTCACCTGCCTCTTCTCCTGGTGCTACCTCAAGTACCTGCCAGGTCTGTTGATGATCTCTGACTGCTAGCCTTCGCGTTCCACTCGTTTATCGGTTAATTAGTAAAATCTATTGCTGTTTGATTTCAGGCGAGCAAGGTGTTGTGATAGGATTCCTGAACTCCGTTGTCCACGTGGTCCTGTACACCTACTACCTCATCGCCGCCCTGGGGCCCAAATACAAGAAGTACCTGTGGTGGAAGAAGTACGTCACCAAGATCCAGCTGGTGAGTGGCGATAGGATTGATTGGACTGACAGAAAGAGAGAGAGAGAGAGTATTTCTTCTTTTATGGCCCAGGCATGTGCCTGTACTGGTCAGGGGTCGCAGGACCCCCCCCCCCCCCAAGTTCCGGAGGACCACGTTTTCACGACTTTGCCGGCGTGTCTCCGTTTCCAGGCCCAGTTCTGCATCATGCTGGCCTACTTGGGCACGTTGCTCGTGTTCGACTGCAAGCTGCCCAAGTCTCTGACCTTCTTCTTCGTGGGCAACGTCATCATCTTCCTGTACCTGTTCGCGGACTTTTACCGGAAAGCGTACGCCAGGCGGCCCAAGAAGAGCGCGACCGTCGCCGCCGAAGACGAGACCCCCGAGCACTCGTCCCCGTCCAGCTCCAAGAGCGTCCACTTCCGTGACGCGTCCCCGTCCACGGTCTCCAGGCGGCACGCGCAGGCTAATGGGCTTTAGCGCGGGCCGGGCAATGATTTGGCGAAATGAATTATCGGTGTCTTGGTCCGCCTTGCCGCGGGCAGCGGGACTCGGCCAGTTCCTGGAGAACGACACACGCAAGCCACCCCAGTCTCCCCTTCTCTTCATGACGGTGCAAAAAAAAACAACAAAAAAAAACAAAAAAAAACGAAGAGCGCCGGGGGAATGCTCTTTTTCTTTTTTTACTTTGAGGGATTAGTGGGCCACATTTTGAGTGTTATACTGTTTGACAAGTTTGGGTTCCAATTAGAGGAAGACTATGATCTCGAAGTGTTAGCAAGTTGAGAGCGGCGGTTCTTTCTCATGCCTGACATTCTCCTCAAAGTGGCTACAGAGTGTTGAGGCTGACTGCCTCAGTCCTTAAGAATTTGTGCCTTTTTTTCTGGTTAGGTAGGATATTTTCAGTCGAATGAAAACATGAATTAAGTTGAGGGTGCCAGACACACACATATCCTCATAAATGTAGATTGTGATTGACAATGACTCTGTGTCCAGTCCTCTTAGGAAATGAATTAAGAATGAACAAAAAATAGTACTTATAACTTATTTATTATGAAAATTTGTGTCAAATGATGAATTGTATAAGTTATTGTTAGAGTAATTATAAAGCCTCACTATCGAATTTTAGATGAGACAATTTTGATTTTGAATCAATAACTTCTCCTTTTCCCAGGAACATGGATAATATTAGCTACAACTAAACATTCAGGCAACTTGATTCAGAAATTTCATTGCACACATAACAAGCTACTTTGCAGTACAAAATATTGCATCAGCTAGTAACACAGTGGTTTAATTGAGACCATTTCACAGAATAAAAACCAAGGTACACATGAAATAATTTTTTAGCCACAAACATAATCAAAACAATTTTGCTTTGAAGTGTTAAATAAAAATTGTGCACTCTCTTTAAATTATGGACTCTATGTCTGAAGGTTTGATGAAATCTTGAATTGCCATTTGGTAATTTAGTCATAAGAGTATATAAAATATTTAAAAATAAATTTGTCTGTTCAATACTGGAATGAGTCAATTTCTGATCACAGACAGGCCAAAAATTAACTTGTTCTAATTTGTAACTAATGCACCAAACAAAAATGTGTAATAATTTAATATTATGACAATCACTTCAATTGTCATCCACGTTCACAGCATTCAAGAAGAAATTATCACATATCCTCTTCATCATCAATATCAGAGTCTGAGTCTCTTCCTCTAATTGATCTCTTCGGATGATTGAAGATAGCTTTGGTTTTCTTTTTCTTCTCTGGGGGGTTCAGCAAATCTCCTTTGTAGTCAATGACACCAGCTGTTGCTATCCTCCACTCTAGCATCTCAGTGGAAAAATCGTCACAATTACCAAGATCAGTAAAGCCAACAATGAAATCCTTAGTCTTGCTGTCTTTAATTAAAGCCATTGTCGGAATCACGCGAATACGCAAACGATCTGGGCAGATGACAAAGAATGAAAATTAATAAATGCACCAAAATCAATGTAGAAAACTAAGGTTTTAGACCAACCTGTGAGGAAAGGTGCTTTCTCCACATTTAGTCGAACAAATCGAGCCTCAACATGCTTTTGACAAAGAAGCTTCAAATGGTGATCAACAATTTTACAGCGGGGAGAACCATCCTTGTAGAAGTGGCATACTATATCCTTAGATTTCTTTGATATTTCAAAGAACTCTTTCTCCTCATGTATCTCAGTATACTCTCCATGACCCTAAAACATAAGAAAAGTATTGAATTGCAGGTCATACATTCACAATCAAGAAGAGACCATGACAATAAAAACTCGTACCATGGCAAGCCATTCTTGCCGCTTCTTTGCCTGTTCCTTGAGCTGTTTCATCCGATCACCACGAAGTCTCTCCATATCGTCCATATCCATATTTTCCAATTTTTCAAGTTCAGAGTCAAGGTGTTGCTCAACATTTCGAGCAACTTCCATGACCTGACTCTTGATCAGATTTTCAATATCTGCACTGGCCATGGTGACGCACTGTAATTTCAAAAACAGATAAAAATTACACAATGAGGCGAACTCTGAAATGTGATTGAGAAAATAAAACAACAAGGGTAACGAGCTGTTCACAGTAGGTTGTCATCCAAAAAATTAAAAAAAAAAAACAAACTAAATTTTGCACATAACCCAAACTGCTAACATCGGACAGAGATGCATGGGAGTCACACCTGTGTTTAACATTGACAAGATTACTGAGAATATCACCTTGGGGCAGGCTTTGAATGGAAGATAACCTCACCTTGCACTTGAAATACTAAAATATAAGTCAAGATAGCAGCAAACAACGCTGTATTTCTAGGAGGACAGCGAATTATTGTTTGGGGGCACCGTTCATTGACTCACTGACAACTGACAGCCTGGTTTCTTGTTGTTGTTTGGTGAGTGTTGTTGTTGGGCAGAACAAACAAAAGCAAGGGAAAGGAAGGGGCGTCCAACCAAATAATACAAAACTAACTAGTAACTAAAAATAGGGAGGGTTGAGAGATGATTAATAAGTTTTTAAAGGTACAAAACAAAGCCGAAGTTTTAGGAACAACGAGAAAAAACATCAACACTTGGCTATGGTTTTTAATTTTTGTTCTACAAAATGAATAGAGTATTTAGGTGTGTGCTGTTGGACATGTAAAATCGGATGTGATGTAACAAAACGCGGTCTTAGTTTTAAAACAAGTGTTTTGAAAATGATAATAATTTATGCTTTGCATGAATAACCTAATGCGTTTTGCTGCGTACAAGGGGAAGGTTTTTTTAGCACATGGGGAAAAGGTAAATAAAATTAAAAAAAAATTGTGCTGTAAATTTATGCAGAATGGATATAATTACTGTATTTCTTAACAGGCATTAGCAGAGCAGAAAGATGTCAGACTTTCCCTGCAACTGATTTCATGCCTTCAGGACCCAGTCGAAAAACATGCCAAGCTTCAGCCTCTGTCATATCACGAGCGCCTCTTGCTTTGTAGAAATCTGTAGCGGGATTCCAATTTAGTACAGTCCATGCCATATCGGTGCAATTTGTTTCTTCTGCTTTCTGTAAAGGAGGCAGAGTAATGAGCTATAAATGCCAAACCTTAAAATAAATCAGTATGTTCTGTTGTTACTTGGTATACCTGAACAACTCTTTTGAATAGTAGGTTGCCGACTCCCTTCCCTCGATATGTTTCCGTTACATAAAGATCTCTTAAATATAGTCTTTTACCAGTCCATGTTCCATAAGTGTAGTAGCACATTGCATACGCAATTAGTTTTGATGAGTCCCTAGGGTCTTCTATTACATAGCAGAAAAAGAACGGGTGTTCCACATCAAATGCATCTCGCTCAAGATCTGATCAAGAAACAAAAACAATTGATTGTAAATTAATTAATGCTTGATTTATTCATGCCCCATTTGAATGCCATACCTTTAGCATTTATATTGGGACCATGTGGCGCCTTTTCATAAACAGACAATTCCTGGAAGTAGAGGAGAAGGGATCAAGAACTTTTGAACCTTGTTTGGAAAAATGTATTTCTTTTCAGCGACATACCTCAATAAGGCGCAGTAGTTCCCTGCAATCACCACGCTTAGCCTCTCTCACAGTCACAGCTGCCATATCTTAAGCGATGGTCAATAAATTGAGACAGAAAATTAGCAGAGAACATCCAGCAGCAGACATAACCCCTTCCCCCACCACATCATCACATGCTGGGGTGCGTCCGAAAGGTGCGATAAACGCCGGCAGGAGGAGTTTTCGGACGCATCCATAGGCTTATCTGCGCTACCCAATTTTAACTCAATTCTGAGAGGAAATAGTGCAAAAAAAATAAAAAATAAATAAATAAATAATTAGACTTCTCAGAAAACTGAGCCAACCATTTATTCTTTCATCTCTTTTTGGAGGGGGGAAGGGAACGAAGTATATGGGGCTCTAGGGAAGGAACAGTATACATACACAGAATCTCCTCTGTGGCAGTTTATTTATCAAAGGTACAATTGGAAATTAATCTAATGAAGTAATAATTTCAACTAACTTATTATTCAAATCATAAAAAGTAAAAATTCCATCATAAATAATTATTATTATACTGCAAGATTTCAATCACAACCACATTTCAGAGTCAGTCCAAAATGCCTCAATGCCTTGTACAAAAGAATGCAAACAAAATAAATAGTCCCTGCGATAAGAACAGACAGATATAGTAATTTCCACTGTCTTTAATTACATCTTTTGACATTAGAATAATAAAACTGCGCCTAAGACATCTTAGAAAATCATCACTGGGGTGCAGTTAATTGCCTATGTCATTTCTTCTTCTTATTCTTGCTCTTCCCACTGCCCGACTGGGGGGGTTTACTTTCCGCTGCAGCTGTAGGAGGCTGCACTGCAGCTAATGCCTGTTTCAGCTGCAACAGTTTAGCAACTTCGCCTTGCCACTCATCTTTACTCTTTCCACTGGCTTTCATCTCCCGAACAAGGTCGCCCTGAAATGAGATGAGAAATAATTTAAAATACTCTTTTGTCATTGTCCATTACTAACACTGGAATGGGAACTCAAAATCAGACCTGTTTCTTCACAGCTTCCTCAAGTTCTGCTATTTGAGCAGGTTGAGCTGCTTCTGAGCTAGAAGCAGTGGAGAGGGCAGGGGTGTTCTGTGATTCGGCAGCTTTCTGAGCAGCTGCTAAGTCAGCCTTGAGCTGAAGAAGAGCGCTCACATGGGGTTGCCACTCTGTTTTGGGCTTCCCTGATCCTTTCATTTCACGAACCAAATTAGCCTAAAATAGTTTGAGACAAAACAATATCATAAGCTACATTGCAGTCAACTAACAATAGGGCCTGGAAGTCAACAATGGGGCCCTAACTCCAAAAATAAGGGAAAAGTTTTACCTGCTTATCCACTGCAGCCTGGAGCATTTCAACAGTCTGTGAGGTAGCTGGTGCAACAGGTGCAGCAGAAGCTCCTTTTTTGCTGGGAGCTGAGGAAGGAGGTGCCTGCTTTCCGGCAAACCGCTTTTTCAAATCGCTTATTTGGCTTGCTTCAATTTTAGTAAAGAGAGGTGCAGGCTTTAATGACAAGAGAAAAAAAGCAATTATTAAAAATATCAGACACAGCTCAAGTGAGTTTCAAGGAAAAATAAAAAGACTCAAAATTTCAAAATGATCTGTACCTTTCCAATCTTGTGACCAGCAGGAAGCAGCTTTACAATAGAGTCCGTAATAACATGAATAGATTTTGGACTGTTCATTTGTTGGTGCATTACTTTGGATATTTCAGGCATGTATGGCTGAAGAAGAATGGCAAGCAAACAGGAAATGTTTGCTGCCACACCCACAGTAGTGCCAGCTTGTTTCCTACAAGGCAGAAATAAAGATTAGTTTCGGAGACAGCAGATGATGATCACAACCACAATACAAGAGCCTTACTTTTCCTCTGGGGTTCCCTTAGCTTTAACCCAGGGTTGCTGGGATTGAATATACTGATTGCCATGGCGAGAAACACACAAAATATGTCGCAAGCCCTCTCGCAATTTTCCAGCTTCAAGCATTTTCACATATGAAGATAATTCTCGGTTCACTAGTGCCAATAATGTTATGTCTTCCTTTTCAAGATACATCTCTGGAATAGTGCTCTGGAAAGTTTTTTCAACAAACATCAGAGCTCTGCAACAAAAAAATCAGAAAAATTAGCACTTTTTTTTTTTTTGGAGGCTTGTAAATTAATGTTTAATTGTGACTTGATGCAAAAGCTTGATGATGTACCTGTTGACAAAGTTGCCAAGATTATTGAGCAACTCATTGTTAAGACGCAAAGCCAGGTCATCCCAAGAGAAATTGGAATCTTGTGACTCAGGTCGAACGAAAAGAAGATAGAATCTCCAATAATCTGCGGGAATTCCTGTATCTCTTGCATCATTTCCAAATACACCAGTTCCACGTGACTTAGAGAATTTACCATCTTCATAGTTCAGGTACTCTAGAAGTCAAAATATCAAGAAACAAGATTTAAAATAGGAGATAATGAGATTAGAATCTAACAATAAAAGCGATGAAAACATACCGGTTGCCATTAAATTTGTTACAACTGTATAGCCTTCATCAGCGGCTAACAGTGTAGAAGGGAACATGATGGAGTGGAATGGGACATTATCTTTAGCCATAAATTGGAAGTACTCAACCTTGATGTTGCTCTTGGGCTGCCACCATTCTTTCCACTTGTTAGTGTACTTTTTAGTCATGCTCATGTACCCAATTGGAGCATCAAACCAAACATAAAAGACCTAAAACAAAACAAAATTTTCTTTAAACATTATTTTTAAGACTTAAGGTTTTTAATTAAATTATTTAGGTCCAAATATACATGAATACATTAGGAATATAAATACCTTGTTGCGGTACTTGTCCAATGGTACAGGAATTCCCCACTTCAGATCTCTAGTAATGCATCTTGGCCTCAAACCATCCTTCAACCAAGCTTTGGTAATAACACGAGCATTATGAGACCAACCAATGCTTGCATTGTCAAACCAAGCAGAAAGTTTTGGCTCTATCTGTGAATCAAATGCTTTTCCATGAGACTGAAATACAAACCAATATTGGAGTTTGACATAATAGTTCTCATCATTACCTTAGGAAGGTCCAGGAAAAACTGATCTGAGTTTCGAATGACAGGTGTATCATTGCAGAGCTTGCAACGAGGCTTGATCAACTCCGTGGCATTCATAAGCGCTCCGCAACTGTCACACTGATCACCTCGGGCATCATCAAAGGCGCACTTTGGACAAGTGCCCTCTACAAATCTATCAGCCAAAAAGCGGTCACATTTCTGACAGAGGAGCTGTTCCATGGGCTCAGTGTGCATGTAACCAAGTTTATGAAGCCGCAAAAATAGCTGCTGAGTAATTCTTAGCAGAAAAACAAAACAAAAAATATTAGTTCCAGGCTTAAAATTCATTTGACAGAAAAGGTGAGTCAAATATTTCACTTACTCAGTTTGCTCTGGAATAGTGGTTCTTCCAAAGAGATCAAAGTCGATATTGAACCACTTGTAGATATCATTGTGAATGGCGTTATACTTGTCACAAATTTCTTGAGGCTGCAAACCTTCCTCTAGAGCTTTAGTCTCTGTTGCTGTTCCATACTCATCCGTCCCAGATATGTACAAAGTGTTGTAATTTCGCAATCTACAATATCTGCAAAGACATAAAATGTACTATAGTATAACTCACGGTAAAATTGTGAGATTGATAAGAGGAAAGTGTTTTACCTTGCAAATACATCGCCGGAAAGTACACATCCAATTATGTTCCCAAGATGAGGAACATTATTAACATAAGGGAGAGCCGAGGTTATGAGAACATTGCGCTCTCCAGAGACTGGTAATCTTTAATGAAAAGAAAATTGTGACACTACTAGTATAAAAAAAATAATCAAAATTTCCTTGAATTTTTGTTGCTTGAAAAAAATGTTTTTAGTACTTACACTGGTTTTACATTCTCTTTAGCCTTAGCCTTTTGACTGCTGTCCCAAGCAAGTTTCGCAGCCTGCAACTCTTTTTCCCATTCTGGGCCACTTGTTGCTGGTCCTGTCTAAAATTAAGAAAAACGCATATTACATGGAAGCAGAAAATCTTTGATGGCTTGCATGGATTTTAACTGATAACACATGGAAAAAGAAAACACTAATGAAAAGAAAAATGGACCAGGTTTGAGATATTACCTCATCATCAATGTATCCATTAAGTGTGAGAGCATGCTTGGAAAAAACATATTTTACTACATTTTCCCAAACTTCAAGTGTTGAGAGGTTTAGTAAGAAGAGCCTTTCAATAAAAATAGTTTTAAAATGGGGGAAAAAATACTTACAGAGATACTAAGCTGTTCAAGGCCATTTTCAAGAGATGTGGCGGACTTATTTGCTGGCTGGGCCTTGGCCTTTTTCTTTTTGTCTGAAGTTCCTTCAGACTCCATGGGAATGCTGGATGATTGGTGTGAGACACAGGCATTCCATGAGGTGCTCAGTAACATCTGGATTCCCTGTGACCCAGCTAAAACTCCAGATTTGCTCACAGCAGTCTATGACAGATGCATGAAAGATAATTTTTTATTTCATATTTCTAAAAGAGGAACTTTGGCGATATAATATGTGAAAATAGTGGCATGAGGTGCCTCAACTTGCCTTAAATGCAGGGTTCGTCTCATGTTTTGTCCACCAGGTCTTGAGATTTTGTAGACTTCCGATCCACTCAGAGCAAAGTTTTGAATCAGCAGCAATCGGGAAAAGGGAGACCCACACACAAACATCAGCAACAGAAATTCCACCCTGAAAGATGACAGAAGTCAAACAAACAAGGTACATCACTGATCCGAAAGACATCTGGGAATGCATTGTTCAACTCGTTAAGCTGTTAAAAGAGTCACAGTTTTCCAAAGGAATATTACCTTCACAAGAGTTTCGCCAGAACTCACGGCTGCATCGAGCGCAGAGAGAAGGGATTGCAGACGAGTGTTGCTTTTGCCGGGAGAAGATACACAGTACACAACAGCCGGCTACATAAGGAAAAAGAGACAGTTACATTTTAGAAAAGATAAACAGGAGCAGAAGATGACAGAATAACGAATATATGACAATAAACTACCTGCAGTTGAGAGGAATCCCAGTCAAGCCATTGATCTACTTCCACTTCGGCTGAACTTGATGGAGGAAAAATGAAACGTGCCGCTTGATTGACAGAAGCTATTGTCACACCAGAGTCCAACTGTAACACTGGCAGGCATTGGGCAACACACGGCTTCTTATCTGCAAAATAAAAATCAGAACATTTTTCTAAGGTTATCAGAATTAACGCTAGTCCCTTTCAACTTGCATCACTACCAAGTGTAGGTCTGATACTAAAGAACTATATTTAATTGAGTAAAAATCTTTATTCTTAGAATCCTGAACGTATAAAATGTAAAAATAATAATTTTAATTGACTCAGGTAAAATTAGATAGCTACAGCGCAAGCAGACGATACGAACATACGGCAACAGTCTAACCTTGTCAAGAGAGGAATATGCCCCAAGCATGACAACAGTATACCGTAAATTGACTGAAATTTTCTAAGAAACGCCAACAAATAAGAGAATGCTTTAAATACATTGAAATGAGGATAACACAGTTTCTATAACGGTCACGTCCTTACCACCGAAAGAAACATCTTGACATGTAACCTCGACTTTGGCCAAACTCGCCGAAACCAGGAGTTTCAGTACCGCGGGATTTTTCTCATTGGTTAAGATCTTCATTCTTCAGGTTCTGCCACATTTGCTTCGTGATGAAAATCGGCAGACAAGTGGCGACACGAATGACAGGTTAGCTAGCAGACCGCCACCGCCGCGCCGCGTGTGTCGGCGTGGAAAGAGAGAGACAGAGAGAGAAAAAAGATGACAGAGAGGTTAAATTAAAAAAAAAAAAGTTATTCAAGGTGTTTTCCTTCTTGATGTGTTACCTATCCTCCACGAAGAAGGGGATGCGAGAGAAATACGCTCCGAAGAGCACTATCTAGCCAGCAAAACAGTTTTGAACCAGCAGCCCCTCGACCAGCCCTGTTTCGTTCGTAAGTTGGCAATGATTTTCCATTGTTGAGCGGGACATTCAAACGCATCCGCATTTGCGGCAACCGTTCTTGTCTGTGGGGACTAAGTTGTGGCAGCATGGGGACTCCGCAAGTTGGCCGTTTCGATGAGGCATCAGGTTCAGCGCGCACCACCCGCACTGTACCGCCTGGCAGGTAGGCATCAACCCGCACCGCGACACATCGGTGTGGAGACGGTGGCCTACGTTGCCCCTGTCATCGCTTTTTTTTTTTATTTTTTTTTATTTTTAAACCTTTGAGTTTTGTAAACTCCATGGTGCTGCTCTCGACGCCCAGCCTCATGAGCCAAGGTTCTCCAGTGAAAACGGGAGGAGCTGGCAGGTAAGATACTTGTTGAGCAAGTGTGGGTTCGGGAGTGGGCTTTGCTAGTGAAATACGGTTGTTTTTTTGTTCTTTTTTTTTACTTTAATTAGAAATGAGATTCATGTACATAGTAATGGCAAAAGACACATGTAATGATATGAGTACCTGTATGAAGTCAACAAAAGATAAAAGCCCTATCTTAGACAGGTAATTACAAATTCAAAATCATTAGATCTATTTATCACAACTGCAACTTTATCAGTTTTGGAGTGTTAACTAATGTGTACTTTTAAGTACCAGGCATCTGTAATGGATCTCTTTAAAACGTAGGGCCGCCCTTTGATCAGGGTAGGGTTCGGCACCAACTTCCCCTTCAAAAAATCATGAACTTCAGTGCCTGGTTGGCAATGCTTATCATCTACGATCAGTTTCTTCATTTGAATATGATTACTAGTATCTGAGAATGACAATCACAAGTGAAATGTCTTCCATCTTTGCTCCATATGTGATGTTTCAACATACTTGAGGAAGCAGTTATACTTCTAAAAAATGCATGAGTGCCATTAAATCTACTTTGAAAAAGAAACAAAGTCAGATTTTTGCTCTAAGAGCTGCCAAATATGCATTTAGCAGAGGGATCTTCACAACATGGTTGATTATTCTACCTATGATTAAATATTTACCCCTACATTTTTATGTGTTCATTTGAAAAGAAAGGGATGATTGAAAACAAAAATTAAAAGTGATTCTGTGCAGATAAAAGTAGGAAAGTTTTTGTAATTTTCTTTAAAAAAAAAAAAAAACCAACAAAAACGACCATTTAAAATGGCGTGATTTACTAACCAAATATTTCTAACCTGACACAAAAAACACATTTTTGTTCCTTGATGAAGAAAAAATTGAAAAAAAAAATTGAAAAAAAATTGCGAGCTAAAAATATCAGTACACCATGAATCTTGATTTGGTTGCTTCACTCTTGGGGTTTATGTAGGCTGTAGTAACAGCTTGAACACATCAGTTTCGAGTGATCTATGACCTTGAATTGGCCCTTTAAGAAGCACAAATGCAGCGCATTCGAACAGCATTTCTGAGTGTTATCTATTAAGAGCATAACGCACAAAGAATTGATAAACCATTTACACTTTGGGAAACAAAAACTAGAAATAACTTAGGTCTATTAAATTTTTTATACAATTATGTGTCATAATAAAATAAATTTGTCTGCTCTTAAATACAGTGGGGTAACAAAAATTCATTTTCAAAAATGTCATAAATTGGTTAGATCCACTCTATATAAAAAAAATAACACATTCATCCAGACAGTAACAATTATCAATAAAATGTGGATTGGGTATCAAACGAGATCTGATTAAAACTAACAACAAAAACACAACCCATTCAGTTTTACATAAAAAAAAGGAAAAAAAGGAAACAAGGCAGGTTGAACTCTCACTCCTCCTTAAAATTATGGACGGACTTGCGGAATGTATCAGAGGACTCGTTCCCAACTTACTGGAGCGCTTGTACAGTTCAGCAAAACTTGCCAAACATCTGGCGGCAGCTCCTTACTTTCCAATGAGCCGTTGCATTTCCTCTTCTCCGCTTCAAAGACAGAAAGTGCCCTAGGACAGCGACTGAAAAACATGCAAACTAGACAATTAGAAAAGGTGACTATTGAGCAGTTGAAAATCTTAAACAAAATGAGTCCGGCTTACCTATGTGGTTCATCGCCTGTCGGCCAGCACTCCCAGAGCGAGGACTGCGGCCAGGAGGGTGGCCACGAGGGTCAAGGGAGCGGACGCGGTGGTGGCCGCGTTGTAGCGCCCGTAGTACCCCCGGCTGCCGTACTGGTTGCCGTAGCCGCCGCCCACGCCGCCGCCGCCGTACGGGTCGAAGCTGGACGGCTGCTTGTAGACGCTGTCGTAGGGGTTGTTGCCGGGGTCGTCGTAGTTACGTCCTGGAACACGAGGCGGACGGCCGTCAGACTGGCGGGAAGCACGCGGGATCCTTAAGGTCCTCAGAGGCCGCAGAAGCCCCACTCGCGCACAGGACGGGAAGCATGGCGGTGACGGTACGCACGGGTTGACAACAGAAGGAAACACAACACAGCAGGCGCGCCCAAACAGTTACCGCACAAACACACACACACACACACCCCGTATCAGACAGGGGATCCTTGGCAAAATGAAAAAGAAATAATGAAACATTAAAAAAAAAAATCAGCATGCACCCTAATGCACTAGACTTTAGTTGCACCACTACAAGCTACTCAAACAGGGAAGGCCGATGCCTCCAGCAAGGGTGAGACACAAGACAGAAATAATAAGTGCTGACTATTAAAAAATAATTTTATAACAAAAACAAAAAAAGACACTGCGCAGCTTCTTAGCCCGACATCAGTTCCACTGCTAGTGGAATCAATACACCCATGAAATGACATGAAACATCGAAGTTGCAGTATTATGCCCCGCCCCGCCCAGCGTGTGGGCATAGACAGTACTCCCATGGGCCAACACAAAACCAAAACGCACAGGACACCCCAAGACGGCGGCGCCGAGCGCACGCAAAGTGAGATAAAACGGAAACAGTCAAGCCGACACAGTCCGACCAAAAAGTGGAGCCACGCCACGAACGGGCACGCTCACGACGAAAACACGTAAGCAGCTACGCAGTCGTGAATTAGTGGCAGCACGTTTAGTGACAGACTGTACCGTCCACGTCGTAGCTCGTCGGCTGTTTGAAGTTGGGGTCGTACTGGTTACTGTTGGGATCGTCCAGGTAGTTACTCCCTGAAACATGCACAACACAGTCCACGCTCACACATCGGCTCACCACCATCCTCCACAGCGTGCACGGCAGGGTGCATCAGGGTGCGACAGGGTGCTCAGAGAGGCGACAAGGGTGTGTTCAAGGTGCCAGAGTAGTACAGGAGGAGGCTGGTGACGACAGGGAGTCGAGCCCGACACCGCAGCAGAGCACGGCACAGCACAGTCAGGCCCAGGCGGCAGGCAGGCGGCAGGCGGCAGGCAGGCAGTCGGCAGGCAGTCGGCAGCTCTACCTCCGTGATAGCGGCGCACCACGGTGTCCCCCGAGCTGGAGACGGAGGCGCTAACGCCGTCCCACTGGCCGCCGGGGCCGCCCACGCCCGCGTACCCGAAGCTGGAGGAGCTGCCGTACGGGGGGTTGTAGGCGGACGACGCTTGGGGGAAGAAGCCGCCCCCGGGGGCGGGCATGGCGTGGTAGGCGGCCCCGCTGCTGCTGCTGCCGCCGTTGGGGGGCACCCAGGCGCGGCGGACGGCGTCCCAGGTCTGACGCGACGACTTGGACAGGTCGCTGAGGAAGCGGTGGGCGTCGTCGCACGGGCCGTCGGGGCGAACCTGTCCGATGCCGAGGCAGGGGGAGCCGCGCGCCGTGTCGTAGGGGTAAACGGGGTTTTGAGGTGACTGGGCTAGGGGGTTGGCGGCGCGCTTGGCGCGGGAGAGATCTTGGGGAGGCTCATCTGGAACAGTACCACAGGCGTGAGAGGGGAAGGGAGGGGGAGGGGTCGCAGCGGGGACCGGGGGAAACAGGACCAGTTTTCAGTTTATTTCAACAAGTTTTCATTTTCATCAAGTTGGTTTTTCTTGAGAGCTAAGTGGTTGTGCACGACCACCAATAACAAAAACATTAAGAATGCTTGTTTCTCCCACGAGTGGGTTTGGGATGGAGCTGGATAAAGATGGTTATTCATTGGTGGGAGCAAACATGATTAACAAGAAGAATTAATACGACGATTGTTATTGTAATACACGAGAGGCTGGGCCCGACTGCTGTGCCGCTGCGTGAGAGAGACGGAGAGACAAATAGCATGGCCAGCCGCTCTGCATCTCCTGCGCGGTGACAAAGTGCTTCGTTACGAGACAACAAGCGGCGTCGAAAGGAGAGGACCCCGACTAACCCCCAGGTAACTACTAGGCATGCCAGGGAGAACCATGTGGTGAAGCAAGCAGCACGCCATGCAAGAAACGTACAGCATAAGAAGAATTGGAATGAAAAAAAAAATAATTGAAATGTACAGACGATGGCAAGGGATCACCACCCGCTACAAAAAGCAGGTGATGAAAAACACGACAACGCTACACATGCAGTGTCCAGGCAAACCTGGACAGGAATAAGACACTCTGACACTACTAACTGTAGGGGTCGTATCCTGCTCCTCCGTAGGCATCGGCGCCGAAGCTCCCTGGAACAAGGCAAGGAAGCGAGAATGACTGTACAGGAATGAGACCAAGCGGGGGCGTTAGGGTTAGGCCGCGGGTCAAGCGCACAGTGGGCCAGAAGACGGGCGCAGGCGGCCGAAACTCCAGACGCGTTTTGGCCGCCTGCGTTGGTCTTCGGGCCCACTGTGAAGCGTCAGTCCCAAGCATGGAGTTAGTTAGCGGCCCAGCGGCCCCGACTGCGTCCCGAAGCCCCTGGCAGGTGGGCCGGCCCGCCGCGCTCGGGACGGGCCGGCACCGCGTCTAGTCGAGTCCAGTCTGTAGCCACCCTGCTGCGCCGCGGCTGCCGATCTACGGGACGACTTGAACATCGGGAAAGGCGACGCACTCGCTAAACATCGGTTACTTCGTGGAGGCCGCCGGCGCTGGGACCCGAACAACAGAACGGAGGGAAACTCAACTCAACGGTCGTGTGTAAGGCCGTGACAGCCAGATGGGGACGCATCAGGGAGCTGCGACTGGCATTGGGCGGCGTGAGAACGCGGAGCAGCCGCCAGAATGGGCCGCTTTGCCGCACAAGGCCCCCCGTCCCGTCGTAGGGTTTCTCCCCAACTTGGAGGCCGCCAGCGCGGGCCACGCTGCCGGGCCGGAGATCGGGCGAGCACGTCGCCAGCTTGCTAGTAATAACAGCGAAGAGAAGCGGGGTTCGCTGATGAGCCCAGCGCCTCGCCTGCCTCGCCGCCGTATCTTGGCGGTTCAGTTGTGGGACCTGACGTCAGTGCGGCTGGAACGCGCGGTGACCCGTCCTCCCGCCCTCCCGCCCGTGTGGCCGCTGCGCTGCGAGCATTGCTGTGGCCCTCCCCTCCCCTCCCCGCGCCTATGCGCCCACGGGAATCTCGCAGAGGTTGCTCTTACGTCCCAGCGCCGCCTAGACGCTCACAGCGACTCCTTTTGGCGGGTCACAGCCCCCCCCCCCCTTTCCGACGGCCCCGGGCATCACTGTGAGCGCAGGACGCTATACAGTTACCGGTGCTCTGGTCGTCGAATGTTCATTCGGGAACCGCTCATCGGCTGGAATCGGGCCGTAGTCGGGATCGGTGCCATCGGCGGCTCTGGGCCGCAGCGCGCCGCGTTGTTGTTTCGGCCGCCTCGAGGGTTGGCGGCGGGCCGGGGCGTTGCCAAACTGGTTTCGGGTCGCGCCCTGGCCGCGCCAGGGCTGCTGCTGTTGCCGCGGCCGGGCCGGTTCGGGCTTGACGATGCACAAGCTGTGTCTCCGCCGTGGACCACGGGGCCGCACTGCAGGGGCAGGCCGGGCGGCCGCGGCCAGCACTGCCGGCGAGCCTGCGCACTCCTCGCCCGTCAAGGTGGCGGTGCGGCGCACTGTAACGCCCTGCCTGTCTGTCCAGGGCGAGCCTTGATAACAAAATTGGTCCGCGGAATGCGCTGGGCGGCGCGACGACGACGCTCCGGTCGCTGCTCCGTCTGCACCAAGGAATGCCGCCCTTCCGAGCTGGCCGGGGCGGGCCGGGGCGGGCCGGGGCGGCGAGGTGGCCGACGGCCGTCACCGCTCGCCGCGGCGGATCGCGGTGCCGGACAATGAGCACGTCGCGCACCTCGCCGCCCCGCCATTGCCATTGGCGGGCAATTTGAGCGCGGCCGTAAACGTGACGACAAGGCGCGGCGCGTGTCCGCTCGTGTCGGCCTCCGCGGAGCGGACATCATTTTGGCGCCGGCCAGCCTGGCCGTCGCGGGGACCTGCATGACGGCATCCAGGGCCACGCCCACGCACGTCGCGCGCGCGCCGCGGCCTTGGCGATGGAGATGGGGACGGCCGGTGGTTTGCGGCGACGGTGCAGACGACACACGCACGCGGCACTCCCGCTGCCAGGTTTGCCGATGGATAACCCGCTCCTCTGCACCCTGGTCCCGGGGCCCCCGCGTGCATCCATTCATGTCGCTTCCTGCATGCCTCTATTATCCGCCCCCCTTCCCCTCTCTGCGGCCTAGCCCCGCACGCACCGCCAGCCGCTCAATGAAAGAACAACCGCACCACGTGGGTGGAGCGCAGAGCGGAGGTATGGATCACATCGAAAATAGCTGCTCCCGGGCAACGCGCCTGCGTTTTCCCACTTGTGAAAATGAGAACGCAGAAAGGGACGCTTCGCAGCTGTGGGTCTGGTCAGCGCAGCGCCCCGTCCTGGCAGTCCTAGCTCGCTGTTGCCCTGGCTGACCTCCACGTCGGCCGCAGGGCGCCGCCGTGGTCGCCGTTGTTGCTGGCCCGCGTATATAGGGTCCGTCCTCCCGCCTTGCAGCACTCGAGGCGCCAGGCGCCAGCCCCTGAAACTGGCCTAACACACCATCCCAGCCCTTCACGCTGTGCTAGTGTGTGTGCGCGAGACTGTCTGACTGTGTGCGTGTCCATTTGCCTGTGCGGCTGGCTGACTGCGCTGGCTGGCTGCCTTGACGCGACGTCGCTAACGAGCGCAATGACACGGAGCACGCGTGGGTCCCCGAGCCCCGCGGCAGTCCCGCCCACGCCCAGGACTTGCAGGACAGCACAGTGGGCCAGACGACCGGCGCAGGCGGCCAAAACTTTAAGAGACGCGATTTGAGCCCTAGAGTCGCTAAACCGAACGTGTGACCCCACCAATGGATTCCTCGTTTGGTTGGAGAGCGGTCTGGCCCACTGTGCACAGGGCGCCCCCACAACCACTCCCTCATGGCGCCGGTCGCGCAAACCTGTCCAACACTCGGAGCACCGCGTCTGCTGTGCCTGCAAGAGAGGGATGAGTGGCGGTGGTCCTTACCGGTGATGCCGACGGAGGGCTTGTAGGCGTTGCCGAAGCCGGCGCCGCCGCCGCTGATGTAGGACTGCACGCCCAGGGCGGCGCGCAGCACCCGGTAGGTGGGCTCGTGGTCCATGGGCCGGTTGCGGAGGAAGTTCTGCAGCTTGTTGGTGACGACCAGCAGGTTGCCGGTCTGGTCGATGGCGAACGTGTCCGGCCACTGCAGCAGCCTGGGGTCCTGGGGGCAGCCGCACGCGCGGTTAGCGTACTCGCGCAAACGGACTTAAACACTCCGACCGCGGCATTTCTCGTATCGCCGACCGGCACGCTCGCACTCCTTGTACGGATGCAGAAACGTGCGCCGGAATACGTCTCGCGCCAAAAAAAAAAAATAAAAAATAAAAATAGTAACAACAAAATTGGCGGCAACGCCCGAATCGCCGGCCCCGGCGCGCATAGTGCGCAAACTGGCGGAACACACGGGACACCCTAATGATGTCAGGCCGCGGTCACGTGACGTCACGCGTGACACGTCACGTCGCGGTCACGACACGCCAGGGACGCGAGGTGCGTGCGCCGGACCGTGACACCTCGGCGACGGCGGTGAGAAGACGACAACTCACCGCCCGGATTTTTTTAATTTTTTTTTTTTCGGGTGTCGGCGTTGTTGACTCCAGTCCATCCATTGATCGCACGGCCACTGGTCTGATGTGAGGTGGAAAGGGCGCTCAACTCGCAGCACCCAATAGACCATTTCAGCGGACCCAAGGAGAAGAACAAAAGGCGAGCGGGCAGCTTCCGGTTGGATCACAACAAACAGACGATGCGTTGGTTTTCTACTACGCGGCGGTTGTAATTTCATGATTTCTTGACTCGGATGAGTCGTAAAAATTAAGATTAACCTTCGAAATGACATTCAGCGTTCTGAAAGAGATTATCAGCGATATTTAGCTCCCCTATCGTCTGTTTGTTGTGACCCAACCGGAAGCGGCCCGCTCGCCTTTTGTCCTTCTCCTCAGGTCCGCTGAAATAGTCTATTGTGCCCGTTCGTTCATCAGCTGCAGGCTGATTCCGAACGCTGGTTCGTCTCTCTCTCCTCTCTCTCTCTCTCTCTCTCTCTCTCTCTCTCTCTCTCTCTCTCTCTCTCTCTCTCTCTCTCTCTCTCTCTCTCTCTCTCTCTCTCTCTCTCTCTCTCTCTCTCTCTCCCCTCTCTCGCAGCGAGTGACTCACCCTGGCCATGCTGCGCGCGGCGGCGAAGTTGTCGCGGTGCGAGTCCCAGCGCGAGATGCCCGTCTCGCCGAGCAGGCCGAAGTACAGCGCGCCGTTGCTGTCCATGATCATGCCGTCCGTGACGGACGTCTTCTGGCCCAGGTCGTTGACGGAGCCGCCGATGTCCCGGCCCGGCTCGCGCAGCACTGACGTGGGCAGCGAGTACATGCGCATGCTGGACAGCGGCGAGTAGTACACCATGCGCTCGCGGGCCATGGGGGACAGCGCGATGCCGGCCACGTTCACCTGGAAGCAAGCAAGGACGGTCAGTGAGTTGCGAGGCGAGGGCGCACAGTGGGCCAGGAATACGGCGCGGCCGGTCGAAACTCTGGACGCGTTTTGAGCTCCTGAGTCGCTAAATGGGATTTGAACCGAAAGAGTGGCCCCCCCAATGGATTGCTCTCTGAACGCGGAATCCATTGGTGGGGTCACAAGTTCGATTTGAGTCTGGACTTTAAAACGCGTCTAGAGTTTTAGCCGACTGCACCGGTCTTCCAGCCCACTGTGCGGGAGGTCTGCGATCCGACCGGTGGACAATGCGTATTCTTGAATACTTTCACTGCCACGGGCCGCGTGGAAGTGGCACCCCTTCGACGGACGTACGCACACGAACACTCACACACGCACTCACCAACATACACACTCACACGAGGCAAGTCGCCATGTATGAATGGACCCCGCAGACTGGTTGTATTTCTATTAGGGAAAAGGAGGGGGAGGGGGGGGTAATCTCGTGGACGCGGCGCCCCATTCAGCCAGGGAGGCCCCCCGGCTAGCCGCCATTGTTACAAAATTAAGAGGACCGCGCCACGCAGCGCCACCCTATGGGATGGCGATGGCGGACTCACTGACCCAGAAAGAATCATAGCAGGGGCCGCCGGGACTCGGAATAAACAAATGGAAAAGCTCCAACTAAAACTACTACTGCGAAACTTCCCCAGCGGGGTTCGAACCCAGGACCGACCTGGATCTCAGCGCGGTCGCCGTTGATGGTGACCGAGTCGGTGCGGGGGTCGGCGCGCATGGACCTGGAGTCGCGGACCTTCCACGACCTGCTCTGGGCCAGGCTGAAGACGATGATGCCGGGGTCGGGGTCGCTCGAGTCGGTGATGTACGCGTACCTGCAAAACAGTGCAAAAAGAAGTTAAAAACAAAAACAAAAAGGCAAGTATGTCTGGCGTGCAGTGTCATCCCCATTTTGGGCAGTCGTAATGCACGCGGGTTGATGGCCAAGGCCGCGAAGGAAAGTGAAGCACGCCACGCCACGCCAATTCCGCCCCGCCCCGCCCCGCCCCGCCCCGCCCCGCCCCGCCACGCCCCGCCACGCCCCGCCACTACCGGACGCATCGTCACGCACGCACGCGGCGCCGCTGGCGACCCGTGTACGGCCGTGCCAAAGAAATAGGCCGCGTGTTATACACTATGCAGAACAGCGGAACCGCCGAGGCCCGACAAGAGTCGATTAAGTTCACTGTGAACACGGCGGTGTCCTCGAGAGGACGGACGACGGACGCGTTGGCAGCGCGCGGCCTGAGGCTACTCCAAGGCTGGTCCAAGGCTGGTCCAAGGCTCGTCCGAGGCACGGCCGCTTCATGACAGGATATGATCATCACTTGCCGCGGCGCGGCGCCGTCAGGCATGAGGTCCTTGTCCCCCACGCTGTACTGCGAAAAAATTCGGGCAAAGAAACGAAGAGGCAGGCGACTTCTAGACGGCACATTCGCCTCATAATGGAGCGACGCCACGCCGTTAAACTTGGTTAATCGCTGCGGACACCCGCGCGCGGAAAAGCCGTTAGTCATCCCGACGCCCTCGAACGGCAGCGACGCCCACGCCACGCTGGACGCCGCTGGACGCCGCCGGACGCCGCCGGACGCTGCTGGGAAGGGTTGGTCGGCGTGGTCAAGACGCTCAACAAAATAAAACGAAAACCTGTTACAGATTCGTAGCGGCCTTGTGGGGTGCGGGTCGTCGCCCGGTGCGGCATCGTTGACCTTATTCCAGAGAAGGGCCACGCCCTTCGCCGATCACCCTGCCCCGCCCCGCCCCTCGGCCAACAGCGCCCCCCGTGCCTAAGGCCACGCATGTGTAACTTACAGTCCCATTCTGGCGTGTATTTCTCATCGGCTTACACTGTCCGGGTTCGCTGAGTTGGAAACTAGCCGGTGCGAGTAGGACCCTGCGCACAGTGGGCCAGAAGACCTGGGCACGCAGCCAAAATTCTAGACGCGTTTTGAGCTCCAGAGTCGCTAATGGGACTCGAATCAAACGTGTGACCCCACCAATGAATCCATCGTTTGGATAGCAATCAGTTGGTGGGGGTCACACGTTCGATTCGAGTCCTATTTAGCGACTCTGAAGCTCAAATCGCGTCTAGGATTTTGGCCGCCTCAACGGTCTTCTGACCCACAGTTCTGCGGTGCCCCCTTGCCGCCATTTTGAACGGGCCGTTCAGCAGGACGGGCCGGGCGAGTGCACTGGCACAGCGCGCTGCTCGCGGCGGCACGCCTCACCTCCGCGCCCCGCCCCGCCTCACCCCACCCCGCCCCGCCCCGCGACTTGCTCGACACAAACGCCCTCCTGCCGCGCGGCCCCCGCGGTCCCGCGGCGACCCGGTGCCATTGACCCCACAGGCTGGCTGCAGAGCGAGGGACGTGCAGAGGGAACCAACGGCGCGGTCGGCCGGTCGGTCGGCGGACTGGAGGACTGGCAGGACTGACTGGGCTGGGCGGACCACGACGCCGTGCTGCACGCCGTGCCCCCTCCCCTCACCTTAGGCCCCTCGCGCACTTCGGCATTCCAGGACCGCGGCGTGGAAACGCGACGCTGGTTGGCAGGCCGGGGCACAAAAGGAAGCCCAACTGGCAGCCAGAAGTGACAACAAGGGACGCCACTCCAGGGGAACACAGCTCTGGCCTTGCCTTTCAGAGCGCCGTGCGCTGCGAGCTTTCAGCGCGCGAACCCACGCAGACTTGGGACCACGTTACAGAGCGGTCGGCAGCGCTAGCGCACAGTGGGCCGGTTGAGCTCCTGAGTCGCTGAATGGGACTCGAACCGAATGTGTGACCCCAAAAATGGATTGCTCTCTGAACGAGGATTAAAAACTCTGGAGCTAAAAACGCGTGTAGAGTTTGGCCCACCTCCCACTGCCTGGCGGAGGGTGAAGGAACGCAACGCCGCAGTCTCGGCCGGCCAGCTCTGGGTCTAGGTCTCGGCTAGACGAGCCCAGACCACGTGAGCAACGCACGCTAAACAGAAGAAAGGAAACGGACGAGGTGCCGGGGGACGCCTCATCCTCATTCGCACGGCGTTACCCAACCTGCTGCCAGCGTCACCTAGCGCCACAATTACAAAGCATTACTATTTTTCACTCTAAACGGTTGGTAATGCTTTGTTCGCGAGCCGCGCCGCACCGCCGCCACAGCCGTGGCCAATGGAGACCTAAACGCGCCGTCACGCTGCCGTGTGAGGAGGGCGCGGCGGGGCGGGGCGGGGTGGGGTGGGGTGCCGCGGGCGCGGCGGGCGGCCCTCAGCACGACGATTTACGCGACACCGACACGCAGCACGCAGGGGCGCCAACCGAAAACTTTAAAAGTGACTCGTCGCGACAAAATATACAGGGACAAATTAGTGTAGTTTTTCCCGAAGGGTTATGCCACCGCCTGTCTTCCTGACTGTAGCGAACCAGCTTGCGTGCGTGCGTCGGCAAGAGGGAGGAGGGGGAAGAGGAGCACACCTCTATTCCGAATGCAAATTCTACAGAACAAGATTTCGTTCCCAAAATTTATATTCACGGCCCGATTAGCTGCGAGGCGACGTCTCGGCTCCCTGCGACCTTCACACCGCGTATGACTCTCGTGTGATTCTTTTTTCCATTTTTTTTTAAATTTTTTTTTTTCAAGTTTTGCATCCGGATGTCTTGAAATGGGCAGGATGCTCGGCTATCAGGCGGAGATACCCGAGACTCTGGCGGCGCGGCGCCGAAAAGACTATCGCACGCGTGAGAGGGAAACAGAGCGACAAAAGGCAGTGCTCGGAAACGTCCTCCGCCTGCGCCGGTCATCTGGCCCACTGTGCTGCGCCTGGCCGCCCTGTCACTTCCTCTCCGACTGCACGCGCTGGTTCCCGAATTCGTCGTGGCGTGGTTAGGCGGGGCGGGGCGGGGCGGGGCGGCGGCGGAGCGCATCGAGACGCGCAGCGCCGCGGACTTGCAGACGACCTTGATGCAAGAGCCGCGGGCGATCACAAGACCAGAAAAACGGAGGGGCGGCGTTGCCTGGCGTTGCCTGTCGCTGCCGCCGCGTGCGAGTCCCCCTGCTGGTGACACTCTAGGGACGCCGCTGGGACGAGGAACAGCGGCTCCGCGCCCCGCCGTGCCCGAAGACGCGCGTGTCCATTATGACAACACGGATTGCGCGGGCCTGAGTCACCGCCGAGCCCATCACCGGCTCGCACTCGCGGGGCGTCCCGCACAGGCGCGATAGAGACAGCAGTGACTCAAACATGCATCACGACCTGAGTACAGCCTGATAACCTTGGCGGCGCGGCGGCCGTCCGCGGAAGCCAAGCGGTGGACCGACCCGTGTGGGTGACTCACTGGGTGCCGGCATCGCCATCAAGCCGGTACTCTACCATGCACAGTGGGCCACGCGTTTTGAGCTCCAGAGTCGCTTAATGGGACTCGAAGCGAACGTGTGACCCCACCCATGGATTGCTCTCCGAACGAGGAGTCTCTGGGGCTAAAAACCCGTCCGGGATTTTGACCGCCTCCACCGGTCTTCTGGCCCACTGTGCCACGGCGCGCGGTGGCGGCATTGAACCATGCCGAAATCGAGTGTAACCGAAACGGAAATGTGGGGAATAGCTTTCTCCTGGGACATGCAGCGTGTATGCGACGGACGCGACGCCGTCGTAGAGGCACCGGCCCTTCGCGCCGCGCCCGCCACGCCGGCGTCACTTTCCCCCGATGTGTGTGTGTGTGTATGTTCGGGCGCCGGCCTGCCAAGTCACGTGTGTGTGTGTGTGTGTGTGTGTGTGTGTGTGTGTGTGCGGCACTGTGGGTGACAAGCCTATCTGCACTATCGGGCAGTATCCGGCGGCGAAGCGTGGCGGCCATTTCGGTCCAAAACCATCCGGAAAAATAATGTGCCACTTTTTTTCCCCGACGACTGTTTTCCTGCGAGTGCAGTGTTGTTGCAGTGGGCTGCACCGCACGCTGCAGCACGCGGCCGCGGCGCAGCCTTGAACTGCCTTCGACTGGCCGGCTCGGCGCGCCACGGCCCGGCCCGGCAGGCATGCGAACAGGTACGAGGGTACTCGGTAACGCCGGTAACGGAACGCACCGCCGTCAGGCCGTCACGTGACTGCATGCAGGCTGCACCGGCCGAGGCGGGCCGAGCCGAGCCGAAGCGGTTGCCGGAGCGAGCCGAAGCCAGCCGAAGCCGCGGCCGAAGCGAGCCGAGCGCGCCGCCGCGCCCACTCACCTGGAACCCTGGAAAGCGGGCGGGGCGGGGCGGGGCGGGGCGGGGCGGGGTCCGCCACTCTTCTGTTTGCCCTTTTACCCTCTCCTCCGCTTGAGCTGCTCGGGACCCCCGGACTGCGCGACCACGGCGACCACGGTGGCGAGAGGGACGCGTCAGGGTCGCCGTCGGGGAGGGTGGCGGCCTTGGAGTCACGGTCAGGGGGAAGTTAACTTCGGAAATAACTCGGGAAGGCTCTGGAACGTGCACGGGGCGGGGCAAAGTGTCACGCTTTGCTTCACCAAATCCGGGCGCCCCACCCCACCCCACCCCACCCCACCCCACCCCACCCCACCCGCCCGGAACCGGGAAACGGCCGGCCATTCGTTCCTAACGACAGGAGCCATCGAGCCGAATTATCACTCAAGCGGCCCTGGGCCAGCTCATGCATATGCCTACTCGTTACTTTACAGTGTACACGACCGAGCCTGGCCCGATACATGTGGGTGCTGTTGCAAGCTTATGTGAACGGACTGGAAAACAATACCACAATTACGTGCGCGATGCGAAAATAATAAACATTCCGAATTATACTACTTCTACTCCCCCATCAACGGGGGCTACGGCAACAACAAAAAGAAAACGAAAACGGAGGGGCCGTCGCTAAACACGGCGTGCGTCACCTAGACTAGTCTAGTTGGCGTCCAGCCGCGTCCAGCCAGTGCATGACTCACCAGTCCAAGTCCTCGCCGCGGCGGAACGGCGGCCGGCGCGTCGCGTCGCCCTCCCTTTGTGAGGCAAGGCAGCGTGTGCAGAACAAGGGGGCGCCCGGGAATTAGGTGGGAAAGGAAAGGGCGCACAGTGGGCCAGGCGGACAAAACTCTTGACGCGTTTTGAGCTCCAGAGTCGCTAAATCGGACTCAAATCGAACGTGTGACCCCACCAATCGATTGCCCTCCGAACGAGGAGTCCATTGGTGGGGTCACACGTCACACCCCCTTCGCCCGCCCGCTCTTCGGACCCACTGTGCTCTTCTTCTGGACGGCAAAGGTCAAAGGCCGGGCCGTGACAACGGCAAGAGTTATGAGACCGTCTCGGTCGTCACGAAGCGTCAGGATAAGGAGGGGCCCGGCCGCGTGATGGAGGGAATCACTACGGCATTCGGGGCGTGGCGGCGCACAGTGGGCCGTCTGCCGCAGCCTGCCGTGTCCGGGGTAGGCCACCCTCCTACCTCCGTGCGGGCGGGCGGCCTACCCGGCCAGAGCGCGGCGCTCCAGTGGCCGCCGTGCAGAAATGATACCTGACCAGGACGGCGTGGATGGACTCCTTCCAGTCCTCCGGGATGCCGGTTAGAGTGCCACCACCATAGGCTGCGAGATACCCACCTGCAAACACACAAAGAGACGCGGGTATGAGCAAGGGGGCTATAGAGGTAAAGTGCAAGGACTGCTTCCCCTCCTCGCCTGCTGCAGTGCGCGCTCGTGTGTGTGTGTGTGTGTGTGAGTGTGGAAGGGGAGCCGCTGCAGCCACGAGGGTCATCGCGGCGCTCCGTCCTACATTCCAGCCGACCGGCTCAGCGAATCGCGCGCGGCTCGGCTGGAGGCAGGAGCGACTCGAGGCGCAGCACAGTGGGCCAGAAGACCGTCGCGTTTGGAGCTCCGGAGTCGCTGAATGGGACTCGAACCGAACGTGTGACCCCACCCATGGATTGCTCTCCGAACGAGGAATCTAATGGTGGGGTCACACGTTCCATTCGAGTCCTAGCGACTCTGGAGCTCAAAACGCGCCTCTGGGTTTAGCCGCCTGCGCCGGTCTTCTGGCCCACTGTGCTGTGCGCTGGCGGCGCGGCCAGCAGCAGCGCGCTGATGTCACCGCTTCGACGATTAGAATACTCGCGGCGCGGCGCGGCACTCTCGGTCTCAGGGAGGCGCTGCCGACTCGGCCCGGCCGTCCGTCCAGTCGCCAGTGCGAGTGGAACGCACCGCGACGAACAGGCCCTCCATTGAGGGTCGTCCTCCGAGCCCCGCGGCGGGAAGCGGCACAGGTGCGCACGTACCGCCCGCCGGTTAGCGAGTCGGGGATAATCCATTAGCCAGCCCGGCCCAGGGGACACTTCCCACGGAATGCCCCCCCTCCCCCCTCCTTCCCCCTCGCCGCCGAGGCCGTGGGGGCGGCCTCCACCTTGGCGGCCTCCACCTCCACCTCGCGGGGGCGGCACGCGGCGCCTCAATTTCCCTCAGAGTGATGGACAGGTCCGAATAGAACTGGGGTCGTGCCGTCACGAACGCCGCGCCGCCCCCGCCGACAAGCCCACTGTGCGCCGCGCCGCGCCGCTGCGGGTTGCGCGAGGGCAGGAGGAGGATCGCTGCCGTCGTGGTCTCAAATTCCGGATTTTCCTCCCCTTTGCTGTGATTTCGCGCGATCCGGCCCGTGAAATTAAGGGGTGGCCGCACCCACCTGACCGCAGCTGCAGTGTGCAGTGTACTTGAACATGAATATGAATATGCACTCGCGCGTCGTGCAGTGAAGAGTGTGCGGCGTGGCGACACCAACACGCGTTCCCCCTTCTCGTATTGCAATCAAAGCTCCGGCAAGTCCGCTCCGGCAGCGCCCAGCCCGAGCCGCCAGCCTGAGCCGTCAGCTCAAGCCGGCCAGCCCGAGCCGCCAGCCTCCGCGGCGGTTTCCGCGGCCAGAAGTACGCCACGAAATAAACCTAGCCGCTTTCACTCGGGAGAGGCACATTTGCCTTCGCCACGTTTGCTTTTCCCGAATAATTTTTTTTTTCGGGAGTGTCGACGGGTGGGGACGCGGGAACTCGTGGCAGCGCTGCATCTGTGTGTGCGCTGGGTGGCACAAGTGCTAAACACGGCGCGGAGAGTTCCCCCGCCGAGACTAGGGATCGAACCCGCGCGCCACGCTGCACACAGTGGGAGGCGGCCAAAAGTCTAGACGCGTTTTTGAGCTCCAGAGTCACTGAATGGGGCTCGAACCGAACGTGTGACCCCACAATTTTGGCCGCCTGCGCCGGTCTTCTGGCCCACTGTGTGGCGACGTTGGCTGGCGGAAAACGGCGGAAAAGCAGTAACACAACACACGCGCACGCCATAAGCAGTGGCAGCGGCCGTGCGCTCCGTGAGGTGCAGGTGGCAGGCCGTCACGTCGGGAAGGGTGCACGGCCCTGACGCTTTGTTCGACTGCTTGTCGACACACACACACACACACACACACACACACACACACACAAGCGCGCGACCAGGACGTGTGTGAACACGTGCGTAGGGCGCGGCGTGCCGTGGTGTTGGTGAGGTGGCATTCGACGGAGGGAGGGCGCCTGCGCCTGCCGGCGCCCGCGTGGAAGCACTATCATTAACTGTGGAGGGGTTCAGGTACGGAACTATGATAGACAGCGTGACGCGATGACTCATTAGCAGTGCGATACGAAGAGGGCGAGTGCGTCCACACAGTGCTTCGTCGCCCGAACGCCCCGTGAGTGCGGGAGAATACACAGCGATGAGGAAACCACTGCCCAACGTCGAGCACCCGGACGTCCCTCTTTGTGGCCACGACTTCTGTCCCGCGCGAAATTCGCGGACACCGAGCGGGTCATGACACAACCAGCGCGCGAACGACGGCCATCTGTGGACAAGTCTGAACGCGCTGGCCGTGCGGTCGATACGAAGCGATATCTCAGCGCGCGGTCGGGCGGAGCGAGGCGCTGTCGAGCACAGTGGGTTAGAAGACCGTCGAGGCGGTCACAGTTCTAGACGCGTTTTGAGCTCCAGAGTTGCTAAATGGAACTCGAATCGAACGTGTGACCCCACCAATGGATTCCTCGTTCGGAGAGCAATCCATTGGTGGGGTCACACGTTCTATTCGAGTCCCATTTAGCGACTCCGGAGCTCAAAACGCGTCTAGAAGTTCGGCCGCCTCAACGGTCTTCTGACTGTTCCACTGTGCGCGGCTGCGCGGCGCTGCGGCGGGCAAGCGGATCGATGCAACGGGCCGGCCGACAACGGGCTGGCCGTCCAGTGGCCGCGGGGTGGCCGCCTGGACGACGCGCTCCTCGTGGCCCACTGGGGCAGCCCTCAATACGGGCCACCGCCACGCCGTCCTGCGCACAGTGGGCCAGAAGACCGGCATCACCATCATTTTCATCATCAGCGCTGTTAGGCCTGAACAAGCCTTTAGCGCTCGAGTAAGCAACTCTACAACAAATTCAGGCGCAGGTGGCCAAAATCAAGGACGGGTTTCGAGCTCCGGAGTCGCTAAACGGGACTCGACCCCACCAAATGGATTGCTCCTTCGGTACGAGTCGTTCAGCGACCCTGGAGCTAAAAACGCAGAGTTTTCTCCGCTCGCGCCGGTCTTCTGGCCCACTGTGCCGCGTGCTGACTGCGTATCGTGCCGTCATTTCGCCCGACGCGCATTCCAGCGGTGGGCCCCGTAGGCGTGCCGCGCCGACAGTGCAAGTGGTGGCGCCGCGTCGCAGCGCCGCGGTGTGCGTGGGCGGAGCGCAGAGCGGCCGTTGACCCGGCAGAGCCTCGCCGCGCCATGTAGGCCAAGCACTGCCCTGCGCAGTGGGCCAGACAAAGGGCAGCGCCCCACCCCGGGGTGGTGTTTACAGCGCCGGCTTCCAGGGAGGGCCGCGGCCCGGCCGGTGTGCTGCCCCGCGTCGCCGCGTCGCTATCGCTACGTACTGTAGACGCTGAATGCAATCTCTGCTTTACGGTCTGCATGGCGGCAGCACGGCGTGGAGCCGAACCCATTGACATTCAGGCACTGCAGGGCGTGGCGCAGCCAGCCGATCTCGCACAAAGACTTCGGCGGGGTATCGATCCCTGTCGGCCTGGACGGCCTGCTACCGGCCGGTGCGATGAGCCAGCGAAACGGCGGGGCAGGCGGGGCCCCACCGCCACGGCACCGCCACGCCCGGTGCATCTCAGTGGCCGCCGGAAGTGAGCCCCGCCGCCCCGGCGAGCTAGCCCGGCCATGGCCCGGCCGTCCCCACGGTGCCTGGCCGGCCGGACCCAGACGGACCCACTCAGCCTGATGGTAACGTCCCCCATTTTCTGTATCCATACTTCGTTCTTTTCAGGCTCAGTCTTTGGGGGAGCGTTTATCCCGGCCCGGGGAGGCGGCCAAAACACTAGACGAGTTTTCAGCTCCAGAGTCGCTCAACAGGACCCGAACCGAACGTGTGACCCCACCAATGGATTGCTCTCCGAACGAGGAATCCATTGGTGGGGTCAAACGTTCGGTTCGAGTGCCATTTAGCTCGAAACACGTCCGGGATTTTGACCGCCGCCAACGGTCTTCTGACCCACTGTGCGCCGGCGCCCCGCGAGCCGTGTTAGCGCGCCCCGGCGAACGAACGGCGCCACTTGACACTGGCCGGAGCAGCGGATGGTTTCCCAGAGCGTCGGCGAGTCGCCGGCGTCGACGTGGACGCGACGCGGCGACGGCGTCGCGGCGCTACCTGCCGCTACTTGGCAACGCCGCCGAGTAGTACAGCGCGTCGCCGTGGTCCGCGGCATCCGCGGCCCGCTAGGCAGCCAGAGGCCCTTCGCGGTGACGGCAGCGGGGTGCGAAAACAAGGCACGAGCACCTCGAGCCTGGCTCGGGCCGGCCGGCGGCGTGCTTGCTGTGTTGCGCCCCCTCCCCCCGGCCTTCCGGAACGGGCCGCGCGCCGCTCAGTCTAGCGGGGTGAGAATGCAATTAGACGCCGTGCGGGCCCTGCACCTCCACTCGGCGCCGGCAGGGTCGTCGAGTTCATGCCGTTCAAGTTGAAGCGGCGCTAACTGCCGCAGTGTGTATTTGTACAGTCTCTCGACCGCCGCCTCGTCGTGCCGCCCTGCTCCGCCCCACAGTGGGCCAGAACTCCAGACGCGTTTTTAGCTCCAAAGTCGCTGAACAGGGCTCGAACCGAACGTGTGACGCTACCAGCGGGTGGCTCTCCGAGAAATCCATTGATGGGGTCACACGTTCGTTTCGAGTCCCATCTAGCGACTCTGGAGCTCAAAATGCAAAATGCGTATAGAGTTTGGACCGCCTGCGCCCGTCTCCTGGCCCACCGTGCGTCCCGCCACGCCCCTGGCGGTGCCATACGCCTCCCTCAAACTTTTCCCCAGCCAGCCTCGTCTCGTCCATCCGCCGCGGTTTTAAAAGTTGAGCTCATTATCGTGGCCGCCAAGTGTGCGAGCGAGGCCAGCGAGGGGGGAGGGTAGGTATTTAATTTTCTGGAAGGGCAGGCCGGGGAAGGGGAAGGGGTGCTCCCGCCGGTGGCACCCCTCTCTCTTGGTTTGGAAATAATACAACAACAACAACAACAACAACAACAAGAGGCCGCGGGCCAGAGGGTGGCGAACACTGCATATGCATGTCGCATTGCACCTGCCACCCTCCACCTGTTACCAGACCGCGCTTTTCAATGCGTGCGTGTGCCGACGCGGGCGGCACGCCTAGGCACGCCGCGAGGGAGGGAACTGCCGGGAACGAGAACCGCCTCGGTGGCGGCGGGAACGACTCGTTCCGCGGGGCGTGGTCGATGCCGCCGACGCGAGGCACGCCGCGAGCAGGATCGACCGCGGGCACGCCGCCGGAGATTCTAATGCACAGTGGGCGAGGCGGTCTGGGACTCGAACTAAACGTGTGACCCCACCGATGGATACTCAGAACGGTTGGGGTCACACGTCCGGCTCGAGTCCCCTTTAGCGACTCTGGAACTCAAAACGCGTCTGCGCTGATCTTCTGGCTCACTGTGTAGCGTTGAGGCTGGAAATGGCGGGCATTCCCCGGCCACTCGATGCTCGCCCTGCCGAAGGGCCATCAATCAGGGCGCCAGTCTGCCTGGCCCAGTCACACCGGGCGGCACTGCCGCGGGCCACGCCCACCTGGATGAGCTACTCACCATCCGTCGTTGCTGTCGAGGACGATGTTGCTGAGCAGCGCGCTGGTGCGCTGGGCCGCCTCCTCGGGGAAGGTGTAGGACTTGATGACGCGGATGTGGCGGTTGGGGCTGTTGCGGTACAGGGGGTTGTTGCTGCCGAAGCCGCCGCTGCCGTACTGGTTGTTGTGGTTGTAGGGGTCGTTGTAGTTGTTGTCGTGGCCGGACCTGTAGTTGGGGTCGCGGTAGTTGGGGTCTGACGGGTTGCTCGAGTAGGGTCGGTAGTTGGGGTCAGCCGGGTTGCTGGAGTACTGGCTGGGTCGGTAGTGAGGGTCCGAGGGGTTGCTGGAGTAAGGCTGGTTAGGGTTGTTGGGGTTGTAAGGCCTGTTGGGATCGTAGGGCTGGTTGGGGTTGCTGGGGTTGTAGGGCCTGTTCGGGTCGTAAGGCTGGTTGCTGCCGTAGGGCTGGTTGCTGTTGTACGGGCGGTTGGGGTCGTTGAAGGCGCCGCCGGGGCCGGGGTATCCAGGCGAGCCGGGGTATCCAGGCGAGCCGGGGATGGAGCTGCCGGAGTTCATGTTGTAGCCGTTGTTGTAGTAGTTGTCGGTAAACTGCGCCGTGTTGAGGTCGAAGATGACCAGCTTGGGCGGGCAGCGGTTCTCCTGGTTGCGTCCACGCGTATTGACGCGTCCGGAGTCCAGCACCCACATCCTACCCTCGTTGTCGATCTCGAAGCCGTGCACGTTCTGCAGCGCGGAGCAGTTGCCCTGCTCTTGCCATTCCCACGACGGGAAGGGCTCGAGCCGGGGCGCGTTGGAGCCGCCGCGGGGCTGCGCGGGCACCGACGTCAGGGTGGCGGGCACGCCTTCCTTCCAGCGGGGCACGGACAGGAACATGCGGTCGCGCCACACCTTGATGCCGGCCAGGGCGTTGTTCTCCGGGATGTACTGCGACGCGCGCAAGGCCGCCGCCTTGAGGTTCTCGTCGGGCCACGCGAAGTCCAGCTTGAACCACTCGTACACGGGCCGGAACATGTCGTTGGAGCCGGGATAGCCGGGCACGCCGTTGGCCGGGCCGTACGGCGACGCCCCCAAGTAGGACGCGTTGTAGCCGCTGCCGCCGGTGTAGCCCGGGGATCCGGGCAGCGGCGCTCCAGGGTAGCCGCCGGGCGGCGGGATGCCTCCGGGCTGGCCGTAGGGCGGCGGCGGGTACTGCTGTGGCTGCGGCTGCGCCAGTGGCTGCGCTAGCGGCTGCGCCAGGGGCTGCGGCTGGGCGTGGCCCAGGCACGGCTGCGCCACGGCGGCCAACGCCACCAACGCGATCACGAACGACATCCTCGCGCGGGGGAATTCAACGCACGACTGGAGCGGCGGCGGCGACCAGGCCCTGAGGTGCGGCCAGCGCACGGCGTGGCGGGGCGCGGCGGGGGGCGTGGCGGGGCGCGGCGGGTGGAGGGGCCGACAGCGAGCGGCTGGGCGAGCGGCCAGGTAGGTGCCGCTGGCGGCCGCACTGGGGCTCGGCTGGGCTCGGCGCGGACCTGCTCGGCTCGAAAGCCAGCGCCACAAAGAGTCGAGCCGGACCGTGGCGGCGAGGAGGGGGGAAGGGGGGGGGGGTACCGCGGGTACCTCTGCCCCACCTAAGGGAAGGGGTAAGGAAGGGGGCCGCTCGCGGTCCCGTCTCTTCCTCTCATCATCCTCCTACTCGCTCGCCCTAGTCGACCACCAGCCGGTCGACGAGTGGAAGAAAATTCCGTACGCCCCAAGAACGTTTTGATGCCGTGTAAAAATTTCATGGAATACAAACTAAAATTGGTGAATGCAGCGATTACAAGTCAAATAATTCATCATCTGATTAAGCTCCAAACAATGCTCAACGCGGAATTAAAATTTCCCACTCCCTGCTATCTTGCGGGCAGAACAAGCGCAAGCGATTTGTTGAGCCCAGCCCCGCCTGCCTGTATTCTCGTGGTACTCGTCTAGTCTCTCTTTCACGTCCCCCTCCCATTCGCAGTCGCAGACCTGCTTGACCACCTGACAGCGAGCCGTGCTGGAGCGGACCCCGCATGCCACCTCGCGGTGGAGCGCACGGCGCGCGGACTCCCAGCGCGCCGCCCACCTGCTGCCGCCTGGCGGCCGCGCCGCCAACCATTCCGCCCGGCGCCTCGACGCGCAGAGTATCGACGTCGGTACCCCGCGCTCGGGCCGCCAGAGTAGCGCCGAGGTGAATTATTGAATGGGTCTGCCGTTGTGAGGGGTTTAATCCGGGGGAAATTAGAAATTAGCGACGTAAACACTCTTTAGGCGGAAGGGTTTATAACTGTAAGACAACATCCACTCAGGAAAGGGAACTTGATGAGGGGATTCCCGGATTATCAACCGTTAACGGGACTCTGGACTTGGGCCTTCCCTCAGGCGTTACAGGGGGACGAGTTTTTAACAATGTTATTTAATACAAGAACGGTTGTTTTACATAGAATTTTTCAGATTTGCTGATTCTTGTCGGCGTCATTCCTCCTCCTCCTCCTCCAACTCGCCGTCCTCCTCGGTGCTGGCGTCCTGGTACTGCTGGTACTCGGACACCAAGTCGTTCATGTTGGACTCGGCCTCGGTGAACTCCATCTCGTCCATGCCCTCACCGGTGTACCAGTGGAGGAAGGCCTTGCGTCGGAACATGGCGGTGAACTGCTCGCCCACGCGCTTGAACAGCTCCTGGACGGCCGTGGAGTTGCCGATGAAGGTGGAGGCCATCTTGAGACCTAGCAGAGGAGAAGAAGAAGAATAAGAAGAAGAGAGGGTCAAGTCGCGAACAATGGTCTTGTTCCCGACAAGCCCAGCGAAGCCCAGCGTACTGTGCGGCCTGTTTCAAAAGTAGCAAGAAAAGAAATGCAAAGAACGAACGGTTGATTTGACCTGAAGGATTCGCGACCCCCTGGGGCTAGGGGTGGGGGGTGGGGCGTGGGCGGTGAATGGAATGGTCCTAAACACGAAGGCCGCTACGCCCCGCTGCGGCAATGTCGAAAGCCCCCGACGGCCGCCTGACTGGACGTCATGTTTCTTTCTTCTACTTTTTCCGCCTTCCCTTCGTGCGGCTCTCCCCGCAGCGCTTCCTCATGCCTGGCCCAATTTCGATCGGCACATCCGCCAGCAGGTCCACGTAGTTCCGCGCCGCTGCCCGATTGGCGCAATCGCACGGGAGCGGGCCGGGCTCTGCAGCGGACCGCTTCGTGTGCCTCCCCCGCGCACAGAGGCGCAGGCGGCCAAAACTCTAGACGCGTTTTGAAGCTCCAGAGTCGCTAAACAGGACTCGAGCCGATCGTGTGACCTGCGCTGGTCTTCTGGTCCACTGTTTCACGCGGTGTCAGGTGCGGAGAGCACACCAGGACGTACCTCGGGGCGGGATGTCACACACGGCCGTCTTGACGTTGTTCGGAATCCACTCCACGAAGTAGCTCGAGTTCTTGTTCTGCACGTTCAGCATCTGCTCGTCCACCTCTTTCATGGACATGCGTCCCCGAAAGATGGCCGCCACCGTCAAATATCTGCAAGTTTTTCTATTCAAAGTTGGAAATCTTACCAAACTAAATGTTGTAAAATTTAGAAAAAAGTTGTAAAATTTAGAAAAAAGGTTGTAAAATTTAGAAAAAAGGTTGTAAAATTTAGAAAAAAATGTTAAATTTAGAATAAATGTTGTGCAAGTTTGAAACGTGTAAAAATGTCAAGGAAAAAGGTTTAAAATTTAGTAAAAGTTGTAAAGTTAGCAACAAGACCGCTTGGAAAGTTCGGGATAAAAATGATTTAAAAAAAAATAATTTCGGCCGCTTCCTCAATTACGACCGACCTGCCGTGCCGGGGGTCGCAGGCGCACATGATGTTCTTGGAGTCGAACATCTGCTGGGTGAGCTCGGGCACGGTGAGGGCGCGGTATTGCTGGCTGCCGCGTGACGTGAGCGGCGCGAACCCCGGCATGAAGAAGTGCAGCCGCGGGAAGGGCACCATGTTGACGGCCAGCTTGCGCAGGTCCGAGTTGAGCTGACCGGGGAACCTGCGGCGCACAGTGGGTCAGATGACCGGAGAAGGCGGTCCAAATCCCGGACGGGTGACTCGAACTGAACGTGTCACCCCACCAATGCATTGCTCTCCGAACGAGGAATCCATAGGTGGGGCCACACGTTCGGTTTAAGTCCTGTTTAGCGACTTTAGACCTCCTCAAAACGCGTCTAGAGTTTTGGCCGCCTGCGCTGGTCTTCTGGCCCACTGTGAGGCGGGCCGAGAGGGCAGGCCGTAAAGAAGGGCTGCGGGGCAGCGCAGCCAGCACGGCCAGTGTCCCCGCACTAAAAGCAGGGTCGCGGGGTTATGCCCACGTAAAGATGTGGGCGTCAGAAAGTAGCCGAGTGGTTTTAGAGAATCCCCCGCCGCCGCCGCCCCCTCCCGCAAGGACGCTAGGCCGCAGTCGCGACTGTTCCACCCCGGCCTGGGCATGGCGGGAAAGGGGTCTCATTTGCATATCCAAGCGATGGGATTGGCCGGGCCGGGATGTAGCCTCGTGATCTTGGCCAATGCCAAGCTCATTCCGACCGATATCAAATTTTAAGATTGAATCCGCTGCGGTGGAAAAATATTGGTGCACCGTGCGCTTCTGGCCGTGCTCGGCGTGGCTGCAGATACAGAATATTGATGCAGTCTTATCGGCGTTAGCGGTCCGGGCTGTCCGGGCCGGCGATACTTTTTGCTTTATATTCCGCCTCGCTTATGGAGTTTCAATACGCAGCTGCTGCAGCAGCGTGCGCGCCGCCAGCTCCGCGCTGTGCAGCGCGGCGGCTAAGGTGGTGGCCACAGTGCACAATTGGCCAGGAGACCGGTGGAGGACGACGAGAAAAATCGAGAAAACCAAGAAAAACAGCACGGGTCTGCAAAGCGCGGGCGAGTTGAGAACGTTTGCGCCGCGGATTCGGCATCGTTACGACGCGGGCGGCAAGAACTGGCTGCGTCCGAGGAGCCTGCCGTGTCCGTCAGCCCCGCGGCGGCCGGCAGCGAGGGCGACAGAGATGGACGGGGGCGTCTCGGACGCGCCACCCTGCCGCCGCCGCGCTTTTTGGCGGGAGTTTGGCCGCGCCGCGCCTCCCAGTGACAAATGCAGTGCACCTGAGGCAGGTTGTGACGCCCGACATGGTGGCGGACACGAGGTGGTTCAGGTCGCCGAACGTGGGCGTGGTCAGCTTGAGCGTGCGGAAGCAGATGTCGTACAGCGCCTCGTTGTCAATCATGTAGGACTCGTCCGTGTTCTCCACCAGCTGGTGCACGGACAGCGTGCAGTTGTACGGCTCCACCACCACGTCCGACACCTGCGAGCACAACGCCGGTCTGGACCACCACTGTCTTGCGCACAGATGGCGCTCAGGCGGCCAAAACTAAGAGGCCTTTTTAGCTCTAGAGACGCGACAAAGGACTTGAACTGAACGTGTGACCCCACGAATGGATTCCTCGTTCGGGGAGCGATCCATGGGTGGGGTCTCACGTTCGGTTGGAGTCCCACTTAGCGACTCTGGAGCTCAAAACCCGGCCGGGATTTTGGCCGCGGGGACCTTGGGTGACGGCACGACGCTGTAGGTGCACATGATGCGGTCCGGGTACTCCTCCCGGATCTTGGAGATGGCCAAGGTGCCCATGCCGGCACCCGTGCCGCCGCCCAGGGAGTGCGTTAGCTGGAAGCCCTGCGACAAGACGATGATGCAGGGAACGCGTAGGCCAAATCATATACACACGCACACATCTCCAAGTCCACAGCGGCACCCCGCACCTGCAGGCAGTCGCAACCCTCGGCCTCCTTGCGCACCACGTCCATGACGGCGTCCACCAGCTCGGCGCCCTCGGTGTAGTGGCCCTTGCCCCAGTTGTTGCCAGCGCCGCTCTGGCCGAACACGAAGTTGTCTGGCCGGAAGAGCTGCCCGAACGGGCCGGACCGCACGGCGTCCATGGTACCGGGCTCCAGGTCGACGAGCACGGCGCGGGGCACGTACTTGCCGCCTGGGGAGATAGGGAGAGAGGAGAGCGCGGGTTCAAATCCACCCACGCCTTATTTTTTTTCTCGTTTTTTAGGGGGGGGGGGCGAGGCGTGGAGTAGTATAAAAAGTGTCAAAACTCAAGGAGGATATTGAGTGTAAAAGCTTGCCGCCCGCTGGCCGGTCAGTTATGGCAAGGTAAAGGAGGAACAAACACACGAACCGCGCGGGAAGGAGCGAGACTTGGTCTAGGACCCTAGGACTCTAGGTCAGAGGTGATGTGAGGGCCGTGGCCGCGGTGGCGCCGCCGCGCAAACTTTAATATCCCCCATCCCCCCACTCCCCCCACAGTGTCGCGCCGCCTATCTGGCGTGGCCGCGGGCTAGCCGCCCCATGCCGCCCCCATCCCCTGGTGGGCCCTTCAGACTCACCGCTGGCCTCGTTGAAGTAGACGTTAATGCGCTCCAGCTGCAGGTCCGAGTCGCCATGGTACGTCCCGGTGGGGTCTATGCCGTGCTCGTCAGAGATAACCTCCCAGAACTGGAAAGGGAGCGAAGGAAGGCGGTCGGGCGGAGGTTGGAGCAAGGTCTGAGCAGTCGATAGTCTCCGAGTCTCGGAGTTATCTGGCGAGGTGCGCGGCCGTGACGTGGATACGATTTATAAGGACGCCCCCCCAACTGCCTTCGGGGCGGAAAAAAAAGGGAAGGAAATGGGAAAAGGGTCAAGGGCGGCAGAGGCGGAGGCAAATCTCGCGGAAACGCGCCTCGGCCGCCCCGCGGGCCGCGCCCCAACGATGTGCTTTACCTTAGCGCCGATCTGGTTGCCGCACTGGCCGGCCTGCAGGTGACAGATTTCGCGCATTTTGGAGGTGGCACGCGTCTCTCGGAGGGGGGCGGGCTTGGAGGCGGTTAGGGTCCGCGATGGTGGTGACGGCCGCGGTAAGGTAGTAGTACTTGAAAACTCAGAACAAATTTGGAAAAAAAAAGGGGCGAAAAAAAATTTAATATTTGAAACGTAAGTGGTTGTTCGGCCCGCCTGCCGTGAATGTTGCTTGGCGACGCGGGTTGTTTCAACACAGAGCGGCCCAGCCAGGCCCAGCCCCGACGGCCGCCCCCCTCGCCTAGTACCTGGCCGGCCTGGCGGCACCGGGGGGAGGCAACTCGCGGCACCTGGTGCCTCGCGCGCTATGTCGCTGCTCATGTTGTTTTTGGTGTTGTTGTTGATGTTGTGTGGGACCTCCACCACCTCTGCTGCTATGCCAAGTGCGCGCCGCCCAGAACATGTGCCCTAATGAGATCTCGGGTCAACGCGACCTGATCCCCCCCCTCCCCGGCACCTCCTCTCTCTCTCTCTCTCTCTCTCTCTCTCTCTCTCTCTCTCTCTCTCTCTCTCTCTCTCTCTCTCTCTCTCTCTCTCCCTCTCTCTCCCTCTCTCACACGCAGGCTCAATCACGGCCACACAAACACGCACACACTCCCACGGAGGTACAACACGCTGGAAGGTGGCGTGCGGCTCGGTGTTCCAGCGCTCCATTCCGCAGGTCGCTGCAAATCCGACGATAATCAGCAGCAGTCGGCCCCGCAGAGAGTTGGGGGAGGAAGGGGAGGGCGATGCGGATGCCCAGCCGGCATGATGTGATGGGAGCGGCGGGCTGCTGGACGAAGGGAAGTGATTGAACGCCATTGCAGGGCTGCAGGGCTGCAGGGCTGCAGGCAGCGCGCAGGCCCTACTGCACAGCCACCCCCTGGCCGCGGCGCGCCGTCGCCCCCCCCCCTCCCCTCCCGACCCCGCCCCACCGAGATGGGAATAGAGCCGCCGCTGTTAGCGCACGTACCCCCGACCACTCACGAGATGGAACATCTTCCCGCTGCAAGACGGCGGCCTGCGGGGCCGCGGGGCCGTGCCCTGGTCAAATTGAAGAGAGATTGAGTCATCAGCGCGGAGCGCAATGCAAAGGGGAATCGGTTTATGCCCTACGCCACCCGCGCCGCCGCCGCCGCCGCCAGCCCCGTCCATATAAACCAGACGAGGTCAAGCGGGATAATGGCAATCCCAGGCGGATCCAGCAGGCAGCGCCTGGCGTCCCGGCGTCCGCCCCGGCGTCCGTCCCGGCGCCCATTCTTCGCCCCCGGCCGTCTCAACACTCGCGCTGCTGCTGCAAGTGGCCAGGATAGCCGCGGCCTCGGATTGATACGGGTCGGGACGGTCAAGCGAGCGACCCTCACCTCAAGTTGACTTAACCCTTTAAGTCACATGTTGTACCCATACAACGTTCAATTAAAATGGGCCCCGAGTGGCTAATTTTGCTCCGATTCGACTTTTCTCACTCACATTACGTTCTACTGCACTGTCGCTTCATTTTGAGCCACCCGCCGAACTCCTCGGATGCATACAGCGCTACCAACATTGCTTGGAAAATGCCTTTTCGTAACCTCGTCCGCGCGCCAGAAGATTGTCAGTTATCCTAACCCTTGTAATGGCTTCTTTGATCTAAATTCAACGCGAAATTCATCCGAAACGATCAACAACCAGGTTAGAGGCCAACCGTGCTTGGTCCTGGATGGGTGGCACCACTGGGGCGCATCATAACACGAACGTTGTATACATACAACGTTATGACATCAGGGTAAGCATTTTCCCGACGTTTGGTGGTAAGTGAGGGAGGATGTTTTGGTACTACTTCTCGGTTCGAAATGATAAAATTTTACATTTTTGGTCCATACGCACTAAAATAACATGCTCTCTCGTAATTATATCTTCTTTTTGGCCCGTTGGCTCATCCGGGCATTGATGAAATTTATTCTAATATTTCGAAACTTTGAGCTAAGTTTTCAAGCAGACAAAATATTTCTTTTGGCTTTCGGAGACTTAAGGCTATTCAACAGTCTTCCAAAGAGTGTTTTATAAGTAACATTTAGTTTCTTGAGCACCTGCGTGTTTATTTATCACGATGTTTCTAATGTTGTACGGGTACAACATTGTGACTACAGGTTGAGATTCTGGCGTGTGGACTCTCTTTGAGTTCCGTCTTTGATTTGAACATATAATTTAGAGCAAACTTAGGTTGCGAAGCATAGATATTGTGCTGTTGTCTCTTTCGTATCGTGGTTTAGCTATCATATAGCCGAAATAAGTCAATGGCCCTTTTTGGAATATTGATTGCACCCGCACTCATGATGTTGTATGGTTACAACGTTCACGTTTTTCAGCCGCCAAGACCATACCTTTGAGATATTTTGGGTTCTGACTTCAGTACTGAATTCCCTGATGATTTTACCATTAGGTCATGACTTCAAATATCGAAATATCTGACGGTTAAGGTGGCTAAAAACCTCCTTTATTCTCAAATGTGCTTTTTTTGACGATTTTTGGCAGTTTTTGTAGAATAAAAGGGTATAATTGATGTCCAATGGAATTGCTCTTTTATATCAAGAATATTTATACCACAACTAATGTTCGTGACTCAAAAAAGTTTCAGAAAAGAAAAAAAAAAAATTAGTTGGATTTTTACCCCTCTGTCATAATGTTGTATGGGTACAACGTTCTGTAAGCGCCGAACCGTGCACCGCACAACCTCGGGACCGACAAAAATGGGTTCCTTGGGTGCCAAATAGTCGATCTAGATCATAAAAATCATGAGAAGTTACCTGGAAAAATCTCGTGACTTAAAGGGTTAAGAATTTATTGAAGCCCATAAAAGCGAGAGGGCCAGGCCCCCGCCACCCCCGTGCGCTGTGGCCGGCGGGGCAGCCCGGCCGGAGCGGCACACCGCTGACCTCGCGCGAGGCCCGCGTGCATGGCCCCTGCATGGCCCCTGCATGGCCCCGTAGCACCCGCAGGCAGCCCCTGCCCGTGGAGCCCGATACAATGTCACCCCGCCTCGCCCACCAGGCCGCTTTCGACCCATTAAACGCGTGCGAGCGGCCGAGCGGCGGCGCCACACAGTAGGTCAGAAGTCCGTTGAGGCGGCCAAAATTCTAGACGCGTTTTCGAGCTCCAGATACACTAAATGGGACTCGAGCCGAACGTGTGACCCGACCAATGGATTCCTCGTTCGCAGAGCAATCCATTGGTGGGGTCACACGTTCGATTCGAGTCCCATTTAGCGACTCTGGAGCTCCAAACGCGTCCGGGATTTTGGCCGCCTCAACGGTCCTCTGGCCCACTGTGTGCCAGTCTGCAGCGGGGCGGGGCGTGGGCCGTCGCCGCGCGGAATGTAACTAAATGCAATCTTGCTTAAAAGCTGGACGCGGCGCGCTTGAATAATGCAAGGAATGAACGCGCGGCGCGGTGGGGCGTGGCGGCGGCTGACCACTGCCCAACTCCGAGGAGGCCGTTCTCGGCTCTCGCTCCATTGCGCGCGCCCAGTGCTGTGGGCAATGCCCATCTGCGGACAGTCCGGACAGTCGGCCGAGTAAAAAGCGAGACGCATGACGTCACCGCCACCCCTCTGCTCAGGAGGTGGCACTGCCGTCGCCAGCGCGCCGCCAGCGTCTCCGCCGGTGCATACGGTGCGGCGGCGGGGCTGCCCGGCCCGCCGGTCGGACGCCAAATTTATGGGGCAACTTTCATCACGGCCAAAACACATATTTTAAAACTTTTCATGGGTGCGCTGCGTGGCTACGCCGTGGCTGTGCAGTGCACGCCGACACGGAGGTGCACTGCCGCCCAGCAGCAAGCTCAGCACCTCCCCGACGAACGAGGAAACAAGCCCCGCTGCCGAAGCTGCGGCGCAAGAAAAGAAGCGAGACGAGTATTCAAGCCTGGTTGGGGGCCACCGTCCACGCAGCAGTGTACCGCAGGGTGGCGCCCGCGCTGCCGGTTGCCCCCTACATCTTACCGGCGCAGCGCAGCGCCCGGGCACACAGGACCCCGGGGCCAGCAACCAACCCCCCGTGTGATAAGAGCATTAATTTTGGCAGGCTGCTGTGCTGCATAGCTCTGGAAGCCAGACGCGGGCATGCGAGGAGAGACTCATGCGATTATAATTTACATCACTTTCTCATAAACTGTTGGCCAGCATGTTGCCTGGGGCCTCGCCGCCCCCCCGCGCGTCGAGGCGCGCCAAGCCGCGCCAAGCCGCGCCGACCAACGGCGTGAGTCGCAGATGGCGCCCAGCCTCCAAGGCAGCGGGGCGTCAGGCCCGGCGACACAGGGCGGTGCACGCGCGTCACGGCGCCGCACTCGAAGGGCTGGCTGCACACTGCACAACTCCTCTGATTAAAGCTGCGTCGTCGCACACATTATTTTTCACTGCCTCCCCCAGTGTGCTTCGACTCCACGACAACGCGCTGTGGTGGCTGGAGGTGTAGGCGCGTCGGTTTCCGCCATGAGGGTCGACGGATCAAATCTTAATACTTCGCGATCTTTTTTGTCTGACCGCTGCTCATCGTCGCTTCAAGGGCCCGCTTTGATCGGCGTCAGACATGAGCTGTGGTGGCTGAGAGTGGAGATGCGTCGAACCCCGACAGTGAAGTCCGGGTATCGATTCCCGAAGGTGCGTTACATTTTTCGACAGGCTTCCTCCCACTGCAACTCAAACCCGTCGTCCGACACTCGGCCTTGTTGACGCTTTTTTGGTAGACACAATGAGCCGTCCCCGTGCGATGCGACCTTGGTAAAAACATTCGGTCGGGCGGGTATCGAACCCTGAACCCTACTGATAGGACTCGGGCCGTCGTAAGGGGAAGGGCGTCTGACCCCGACAGTAGTGTCCGGGGTTCGATTCCCAACAGTTCAATTCATTTTTCGTCATATTTTCTGGCCAGAAAAAAATGACTTCTTTGTGGGACTATCTCAAAATGCTTCTTTTAATGCCAGGAACAACACATCGAATTCTGGCGGGACCTAATTTTCACTCGAGAGAAAACTCGAGGGCGGAAGAACTAAAACAGTTGTCGCTGTAAAAATTTAGTCCGTCGCTGGCGGAATAATTTTCCGGCATCTGACAAGGAGGGACAAAGTTGCAGGCCTCATTGCAGGGGTCAGTTCAGTTAAGCGAGTATTTATGGACAAACTTGGTGGCGAGGTCCAACTCTCAATGTGCCTAAGGGGAGCGGCGGGGCGCGTGGCATGGCGGGGTGGGGCGGGGCAGGGCCTCGCGGCCAAAGGGCGTCCGAAGGGATTGAAAATTGGATACAAGAGAACTTAAGGCGGAGGCAAACTCCCAAGTTGACCCTCGCAGGTTGGCCGGCCCGGCGCTGGTCGGGGCCGCAAACCTTTCCTGGCGCGCCTTTGTCCCCCGAGGCCTCCGCCCGCCGTGCCCCCTCCCGCCGCGCCGCGGCCGGCCGGCCCGGGCGACTTGCTTGTGGTCTGTTTGCGTTTCCGCAGTCTGCCCTTCCCTTGTTCTCTCTTGCTTTTTTTTGGTATTGGATGCAGCGCGCTGGTGTTGTACGCGGCGGCGCGGCGTGCACCACCGGAAGCGAAGCACTACCTTCTTCTCCGTCCACCCCCAGGTCCACCACCGGTCCACCCCCCACCCTCAATAACACACCTGCGGCCAATTTCCTGGCCTGTCTCTGGCCGAGGCGTGGCGTGGCGCGCGTCGTGGCGAGGCGCGGCATGGCGTGGCGTGGCGGGGTATGGAAAGGGTGCAATAAATCCGTAGCAATGGAGCCACAAGTCCCAGCAAGTCCCTGCTCCACGCCGCCAGTAGTGCATGAGGGAGGGGGGGGGGAGGCGCCGTTCCCCGGCCCATGTCGGCCGATTGCGGCGCCATGGACCCGATGTGACGCCTGCCCGGCCCGCGTCGGTTTGGTCTGCAAATCAACTTAAAGTTTTACCGAGTTTTAATCTCGTTCCTCCAACAAAAAGGAGAGCGAAGCGCGCCCGGCCCCGATCACACGGTCCAGTGGTCACCGTGGCTGAGACGCCCTGATGAGACACGTTCGTTCACGGCGGCTCAGCTTGCCTTCTTTTATTCCTTTTTTCTCCTCGGCGGACTTTTTGCCACTCTTCGACTTCGCGCTCGCAGCGTCGCCTCCGGGCTGTTGAATGGGCGTAACCTCTAACACCCCCTGATTGTGGAAGCCCATTTTTACTTCCCAGGTACAAACTTGTAGCAAAAGTCGTTAGGTGCAGCCAACCCCTCCCGTTCCGTCTTCCTCCCCACTCCCACTCCCACTCCCTCCACCCCCCCCCTCCGACCCCACCCACACCCCCACCAACGCAATGCGAAAAATTACGAGGCCGGCACTGCGGAATTCCTGGTGAGCTGGAGTAGCAGCCAACTGTGGTCGCCGGGGGTGGCTCTATGGAAGCGATATTGGATTCGTCCAGTGAAGGGTCTGGTCAAGTCAGCACTGTGGGGCGACTGTGTGGCAAATGCGTGCCAATGGTCTCTCCCCACCTCCCCTATCCTCTGCGAGAGGACCGCCAGCAACCGCCAGCAGCACAGCCGAAATATGGGTCAAGAACAGGCCGGGCCGCTTGCTCCACTTGCAGGCGCAGGCGTTGTGCATCTCGGGGAGCTGGGGCTGCTGGCTGGGGCTGGCGGGGCCTCCAGGGCCCTCCAGGAAGCTCCGGGGACGTCTCCAGTTGTTGTACTCGCCGGGTGTTTCCTCGCATTGCCTCGCATGTCATATGACCCGACGCCATTGTGAACCTTTTGGGGGCCGCGTTGGTGTGTGTGTGTGTGTGTGTGTGTGTGTGTGAGAGGGGGGGGGGGGCTTTCTCAGCGCGTGTATTCGTGGTCCTAACCTAACCTAACCTAACCTAACCTAACCTTGCGACCGACAAAGCTGCCGAACCAAACTGGAATATTTCCGGCATTGCCAGCGCGGCTGCACGCCCTGCCGGCCAGGCAACAAACCACGCGAAACGGGCGGGGCGGGCGAAAGGCGACGGAGCACAGTGGGCCAGAAGACAGGCGCAGGTGGCCAAAAGTCTTGACGCTTTGCGCTCAAGAGTCGCTGAATGGGACTAGAACCGAACGTGTGACCCCACCAATGGATTGCTCTCCAAACGAGGAATCGATTGGCGGGGGTCACACATTTGTTTCGAGTCCCATTCAGCGACTCTGGAGCTCAAAAAGCGTCTAGAGTTTCGGGTGCCTGCGCGGTCTTCTGGCCCACTGTGCGGCGTCGCGGAATATGTAGGCGAGGCACTCTCCATATCACGACACTTTCGCCGCCGCGCCAACAACAACAACAAATAAAAATAAAAAGCCAACAACAAGAGCGCGTCCCAGGGAACGGCGATGGCGGCGATATACTCCCATTATCGCCCGGCGGCGTGGCGGCCTGGCGCACAGTGGGTCAGAAGACCGTTGAGGCGGCCAAAATTCTAGACGCGATTTGAGCTCCAGGGTGCTATGCTCCGTTCGGTCTGCCGGTCCTCTGGCCCACTGTGACTGTGGGGCGCCTGGCCAGGCGTAGGGCAAGAAAGGCGGGGAGGCAGAGGAAGGTGTCGCCAAGAAGTGGCCAGAAAACCCGTTGCTGGCGACGACGACTGGGATTCGGCTGGCGGGCGGGCAGGCGTGGCCGCGCGGCGGACCTTAGCAGGGCAGTGTGGGAGGGGGGGGGGGGGTTAGAAAAGCGAAAGGGAGGCGGCAGCGCGTTCTTACGGTGCGAACGCCACTTGCAGGGCTCGCAGGCCCACTGCTGGGCCTCAATTTAGTGCGCACTAAAATTTCATGTTATCGTTTACGATTTTGCTGTTAAATAGAGACGCGTTCGGGGCGCCAGTACGTTACACGAGTGTGGCGGGGCACGGGGCCGCGCGCTGCCGGGTGAGTCTGGGTGGAAAGGCTGCGTGTCACGTGGTGAACCGAACGGAGGCGACGCGGGGCCGTGTGTAGGGTTGCCACATTCAGGGTCGGGTGACGAAACGCCCCAAAACCGAGGCGCTGTCGGCTGACAGCACCGAGTGGCAACCCGCTGCCGCCGTCTGCGCTGACAGCTGCCCGCGCTCTCACACTACATCTCATTTTAATGCCCCAATTTATTACAGCTCCTTGCGAGGCTCCGCTTTCCGGCCGGGCTTCCCAATTACAAACCCGGGGGGCCGGACCGCAAAAAGGTGTTCATCTCCTCGAAAAGTTGATGCCCCAATTTTCTTGGGCACTTTTTCCCCTTCGCGGCGCTTCGCGGCTCACCCTTCACTTTTTGCCGGAGAAGCCAGTTCTCTGCCGGAGGCTTGCTGGCTCGAAGGCTCCGTACAGTGGGCCGGAAGACCGGTGGCGGTCGAAATCCCGGGCGCGTTTTGAGCTCCAGAGTCGCTAAATGGGAATCAAAGCGAACGTGTGACCCAACCAATGATTGCTCTCCATGAGGAATCCTTTGGCGGGGTCACACGTTCGGTTCGAGTCCTGTCCAACGACTCAGGAGCTCAAAACGCGTCTAGGGTTTTGTCCGCCTGCACCGGGCCCACTGTGCTGTCGGCTCACGGCCCATTCCAGCTGCCGGGTAATTGAGGACTGCCGCCTTTAAATCATGCCAAGAGCGTGTACATTTTTCAAGCGGGCCCTTCCCACCCTTCACCGTACCCGACCAGGCGCAATCAGCTTCACTGCCTTCCATCTGGGAATGAGAGAACAGACCAGACTACCTCTATTTCTCTAGTCACGCATAATAAAATGAAGCCACCCCACCGCCCCCTAAGCCTTGTCTCTTCTCCTGCTCTTCTCCCCCAGTGTGCTTCAAATCCAAAGCAACGCGCTGTCACCATCATGTGCTGTAGTGGCTGGAGGTGTAGACGCGTCGGTTTCCCGGTATGAGGGTCGACGGATCGAATCTTATTACTTCGCAACCTTTTTTCTCTGACCGCCGCTCATCGTCGCTTCAAGGGCCCGCTTTGATCGGCGCCAGACATGAGCCGTGGTGGCAGAGAGTGGAGAGGCGTGGAACGCGGACAAAGAGGTCCGGGGATCGATTCCCAATGGTGCCCTTCATTTTTCGACAGGCTTCCTCCCACTGCAACTTAAACCCGTCGTCCGACACTCGGCAGACGTTCAAGTCAGGGTGGTGTAGTGGTCTAGGCTCAATCCAGGCCATTACACCCGGGTGTCTAAAAAGCAGTCCGCTTCGGCGGATTGGCCTCGGCACTGGTTCGATCCCCGATCGAGTCAGCCACTCGAGATTGGTCGCGAGTGGGTCCATTCCGATTCGTCGGATGGAGTTGATAAGTCCTTTGAAGCTGGCCCACTGACTGCATGTTCGGGTCTGGGAGCGCCGGACAGCGGGTGTACCATTTGGGTACCGACCAGCCTGCGAAAACAAAAGCTCCCAAAACTACTCTCTGTCTCTCTCTTTAACTCTCTGTCTCTCTGTCCTCTCTCTTCAACCCTACGATCGCCGGCTGCCTTCATCGGCGGTCCTTCATGTGTGGAAGGCAATTGCGGTCCTACAGAAGCTGAACTATGCGGTAGCAGTTAAAGCCTGGATACACCGGTTCCCATCCGAACACCGAAGTTAAGCAGGCGGCTCGAACCCCATTGCGGGAGGGAGAGGGTCGTAGGGTTCCATTTTTTATTTATTATTTTTACCAAATTTTAAATGACCAATCTGCCTGCCAGCGTAGCGGCCTCGAGAGCGAATGGTGCCTTTCGCAGCGTGCCACCGACGCGATGAAGGGTGCCATCTTGCGGTGCGGCAGGCGGGGTCGGGCCGACAGGCGCCAAGTGATTGAGTTGCCCCACGAACTAGTGGTTAGGTTAGTGAAAGTTAGGTTAGGTTGGGTTATGTTAGGGAAAGTTAGGTTAGGTTAGGTAAAGTTAGGTTTTTACATGAGGAGGCAAATCAAAAAAAGATTCAAGATGACCGCTGGCAAGGCGAGCGGCATAGCGTCTCGGTGGCTTAGTGGTTTAGAGCATCCACCAAATTGTGAGAGGTCCGGGTTTGGGGACTACCAACCATCCTTATTATTCCCTCACATTTTTCTCCGACCGCCGCTCATGTCACACCAAGAGCCAACTTCAAAGAGCTCCAAACATGATCCGTGGTGGCTGAGAGTGGAAAGGCACTTATCCTCGTACGCTAGGTTCGGGGATTGAGACCGTTTTTTTTTTCTGTTTTTTTTTTTTTTTCTTTCTTTTTCTCGCCTTACACACGCAAGCACGCACGCAGACAGCAAGTCGGAACGCTACGATTAAGTTCGATGAGTCGTCCGGCAGGACGCACTTGTTCGCCTCTTCGTCGGGTTGGTTAGGTTAGGTAAGGTTAGGTTAGGTTAGGGAAAGTTAGGTTAGGTTAGTGAAAGTTAGGTTAGGTTAGGTTAGGTTAGGATAGGGAAAGTTAGGTTAGGTTAGTGATAGTTAGGTTAGGTTAGGCAAAGTTAGGTTAGGTTAGGTTAGCGCTGGCTCGACGGTTAGGTTAGGTTAGGTTAGGTTAGGTTAGGTTAGGTTAGGTTAGGTTGTGAGAGTTGTAATTGTGAGAGGTCCGGGTTTGGCGACTACCAACCATCCTTATTATTTCCTCACATTTTTCTCCGACCGCCGCTCATGTCACACCAAGAGCCAACTTCAAAGAGCCCCAAAAACATGATCCGTGGTGGCTGAGAGTGGAAAGGCACTGATCCTCGTACGCTAGGTTCGGGGATTGAGTCCGTTTTTTTTCTTCTTTTTTTTGTCTTCTTCTTCTTCTCTCGCCTTACACACGCAAGCACGCACGCAGACAGCAAGTCGGAACGCTACGATTAAGTTCGATGAGTCGTCCGGCAGGACGCACTTGTTCGCCTCTTCGTCAGGTTAGGTTAGGTTAGGTTAGGGTAAGTTAGGTTAGGTTAGTGAAAGTTAGGTTAGGTTAGGTTAGGTTAGGTTAGGTTAGGTTAGGGAAAGTTAGGTTAGGTTAGGTTAGGTTAGGCAAAGTTAGGTTTGGTTAGGTTAGCGCTGGCTCGACGTGCGCTATGGCGTCCCGGAGGCTTGGCGGTTAAGAGCATTCATCGGAACGCGAGAGGTCCGGTGTTCGGGACCACCAACTGTACAATTTTTTCAGGAAATTTTTCATGAGGAGGCAAATCAAGAAAAGTTTCAAGATGACCGCTGGCACGAACTGTTGTACGGCGTCCCGGTGGCTCAATGGTTAAGAGCATCTCACGGAATGTGAGAGGTCCGGGGTTCGGGACCACTATCCAACCTTATGACTTCACAATATTGTATCGAAAGCCGTTTATTTTTGTTGATTTTTCTTCTTCTCTGCCTTTTCCAGCGTGCTTTTAATCCACAGCAATGCGCAGAAATTATCATGTTCCGTGGTGGTTGGATGTGTAGACGCCTCGGTCCCGGTATGAGGATGGGCGGATCAAATCTTTTTACTTCACAACTTTTTCTCTCTGGCCGCTGCTGATTGCCACGACAAGAGCCCTCTTCAATAGGCGACAGACATGAGCCGCGGTGGCTGAGGGCGTAAAGGCGTCTGACCCCGACCATAAGGTTCGGGGATCGAGTGCCATTACTTTCCTTCATTTTTCGACTGGCTTCCTCCCACTGCGACTCAAACCCGTCGTCCAACACTCGGCAGACGTGCAAGTCAGGGTGGTGTAGTGGTCTAGGCTCAATCCAGGCCATTACACCCGGGTGTCTAAAAAGCAGTCCGCTTCGGCGGATTGGCCTCGGCACTGGTTCGATCCCCGATCGAGTCAGCCACTCGAGATTGGTCGCGAGTGGGTCCATTCCGATTCGTCGGATGGAGTTGATAAGTCCTTTGAAGCTGGCCCACTGACTGCATGTTCGGGTCTGGGAGCGCCGGACAGCGGGTGTACCATTTGGGTACCGACCAGCCTGCGAAAACAAAAGCTCCCAAAACTACTCTCTGTCTCTCTCTTTAACTCTCTGTCTCTCTGTCCTCTCTCTTCAACCCTACGATCGCCGGCTGCCTTCATCGGCGGTCCTTCATGTGTGGAAGGCAATTGCGGTCCTACAGAAGCTGAACTATGCGGTAGCAGTTAAAGCCTGGATACACCGGTTCCCATCCGAACACCGAAGTTAAGCAGGCGGCTCGAACCCCATTGCGGGAGGGAGAGGGTCGTAGGGTTCCATTTTTTATTTATTTGAACGGGCACTCGGCCCTACCGTGCATGTACTCAATACTTTAATAATAAATTAAAAATTCCTGTTCTTTTCCTTCTTCTTCTACCCAGGCTAGTGATGAGACATTTGTTTTGTGGCATGAAATGAAAACGCACGGATCTTTTTACTTGTTTTAATGCAAATTTACATCTGTCCTATGTACAATTATTCAGTTAAGATCACACTAACCACGAATTAACAGGATTCCCTTCTCGTCGCTTAAATAAAACTCTTATTACAAACGGTAATGATAACTTATACAAAAATAATAGAGAAAACAAGAAGACAATAGGCGGGTCCGGTGGCCAGCCTGGTCGACGCTTAAGAGTGCCGACGCGGCTGCTCTACTTCTACTTGTGTCCGAGTATGTAAGCAACTATGTGGGACAAGTACAGGACAGCGTTATGTAAGGCACTTGCTGTCACCGGCAACTGAGAGTTGCAATTTTTTTTTTGGAAACGCAGACAACAAACTCAACTTAAACATACTTGAAATTGTTTAGAAAACAATAAAGAAATGACAGAACCAGGGAGAGGGGAAATATGAGCAGGACCGGATAGGAGCGTGACATTTTCTTTTGTACAAAATAACGTTACACTATTATTTGTACATAACTTCTCTCCACACTTTCACAACGACAGATACACCCCCGTTCCCACTAGGCATGTCCGCAACCAAGGGCAGCCGGTAACAAGTTCAACGGCCACGACGGATCTTGCTATTTGATTCAATTCACTCCTTGCTCACAACCGTACTATACACACACGCACACGGGTTCTCATACGCACTATAAACATCACATCACAGTCACTCTTTCTATGTACATGGATTCATCCCATACAGTTTGTACAAACATGACCTCCATCTTTATCATCGTACAGTATAAAAAATCTTATTAAAACAGAGTTAAATGTTTGATATCCTATTGACAAATCTCTGCCATTGGCCAAACACAACACTGCGATATCAAACACAACTGGCATTCAGTCCTCCAGTCCCACAGCCGCCATCCAATGCCTCTACATTGTGCTGCCGTCTGTGGGCAGCGCGTCACAAATGCGATACATGTATAGTATTTCGTTGTGTAAAATGTAATCGGGAGTCACCCAGAACGGGCGTTGAGCTGGGGGTACGACACGACACGGCGTGAGAAGTCTTTACTTGGCGTGCTGCCTGGCGGGCGGCAGGGGCGGCCGCTTGCTCAAGGTGCCCGTCAGGGACCCCGTCAAGGACCCCGTCAGGGACGCGGCCAGGGTGGGCGGCGCGGCGGCGAGGGGCGCTCTGCCGGGGCAGGTGCAGGCGGGCTGCGGGCCGGGCTGCGGGCCGGGCTGCGCGCTGGGGACGGGCTGTGCGGGCGCGGCGGCCCGCTGCTTGCGTCACATCTCCGCGTCCACGCCCTCGCCCTCGTAGCCCTCGTCCGGGCTCTCGGTGAGCGCGTTGCTGGGGCCCGGCCCCTCCTCGCCCGTCTGCGCCGCCACGCTGCAGCGCGCGGCCGGCTGGCAGTGCGGCACCATGCAGCACGAGGCCGTCGCCGACGACGGGAACGGAAGCGTCACGTCGGTCTTGTACGCCGACGGCGGTGACGGCAGCATGCCGTCCTCGGGCACCGTCGACGGAGTGCCCGCCGGGTACAGCGTGGCGCCGGGCGACACGGGCACGGGCGCGGCCGTGGTGGGGTAGCCGTCCACCGTGTACCGCACGTCGGGCGGCAGGAACGGGTCGTAGGAGGCGGGCGACGGCCGCGACAGGAACTCGGCCTCCCGCGAGTAGCGGCGGACGGCCACGCCGGCGTGCAGCGCGCGCGGCTTGTGTGGCAGCGTGCGGTACATGTTGGCCGCGGGCACGGCCGCCATGGGCTGGTGCACCGACATGCCCGGGTGTGGCAGCGGCATCTTGGGCAGCCCGTAGTCCAGCGGGTAGCCGTCGCCGTCCAGGAAGCGGCCCGCCGACAGGTGCACGTCGGCCGACAGCGGTTGCGTGTGGTACATGTCCACGGCGCCGGACACCGGCACGGACATCGGCCCCGACATGGGCACCGACATGGGCCCCGCCACGGCGTACGCGTTCCACACGGGCTGCTGCGGCTGCGCGGCGGTCGAGGGCACATCGTCGATGGTGCTGCCTTCCTGGTAGCTGCCCGCTTCGTCCGCGCCCTTCAGCCGCCTGTCCTTCCCCACGCTCTCCGCGTCGTTGATGAGGTCGGGGTTCTGCTCGTAGTCGGCGTGCCCGTAGTCCTGGCGGTCGCTGATGAACACGGTGCCGTTCATCTTGGCGCCGGCCGTGGACACGGCAATGCACTCGGCCGCCTCCTTCTGGCCGGTCTGGCTCTGATGCAGCGCCACCGCCTTGCCGGTCTCCGCCTTCCGCCGCTTGCGCCGCCGCTTCCTGCACGAGATGATGCAGGCCGTCGCGGACACGCACACGAGCACGGCGACCACCACCAGCACCGCGGCGCCCGCGATCACGTACTCCATGGGGAAGGTGGTGGCCTGCGGCTTGGGGTCTTCGCGCACCAACACGCGGATCGTGTAGTTAGCGTGCATGCTGCCCGCCGCGTTCTCCGCTTGGCACACGAACGTGCCGTTGTCCTCCGTGTTGGTGTTGTAGATGAACAGCTCGCTCTTCTTCTGAAGCGTTCCGCCGTCCTCGACGAAGTACAGCAGGCGCACGCCGGGCGCCACCACCGTGTCGTTCTGCAGCACGTTGCCCTGGAAGTACCACGACACCTTGGCCTCGGGCGTGGCGTTCACCTTGCACTGCAGCGAGATGTTCTTCCCCTCGGCGATCTCCAGGTACAGCGTGGTGGGGAACACCTCCGGCAGGCAGGCCAGGTCCGTCTCGGCCAGCTCGCGCACCGGCCGGCCCCGCAGCCTGGCCGGCCCGCGGCACACGGGCTCCTGCGCCAACGGGTGGCGGTAGTTGGCGACCCAGCGCCGCAGGTCCACCATGCCGCAGTCGCACTCCCAGGGGTTGTTGTGGATGTCGACGCCGTGCAGCGTCTTGGGCAGGATGTTGGTGCCGTGCATGCCCTTGATGCGGTTGCCGTCCAGCTTGAGCCACTCGAGCTGCACCAGCCCGGCGAACGCGTCGTCCAGGACGGTCTCGATGGCGCAGGCGCTGAGCTCCAGGTTGATGAGGTACGACAGCGGCACGAAGGCGCCGGCCGCCACGGTGCGGATCGGGTTGTTGCTGAGCGACAGCCGCATGAGCAGCGGGAAGTCCTTGAAGGCGTGCGTGGGCACGCCGGTTAGGTTGTTGTGCGACAGGTCCAGCTCCACCAGGTTGGTGAGGCCGTGGAAGGCCCTGTCCGCGATCTCCGTCAGCCCGTTGCGTGGCAGGTAGATGCGCTGCAGGTTGACCAGGTCCAGGGTCTGGAAGCGCTCCCGGGACAGCGCGCGGATGGCGTTGCTGGACAGGTCCAGCACCTGCGTGCCGGGGTCCACGGCCTGCGGCACGTCGCGGAGGTCCTTGTTGACGCACAGCGCCGTCTGCTTGCCGTTCTTCCACTTGCACTCGCACGACGACGGGCAGGCCAGCGACAGGGACAGGCAGTGCGCCAGGGCCACGGCCGCCAGCCACCGCCGCAGCGCGACGCGCATGGCCGCCGCTTAGAGGGGCGCGTTGTCGGTGTCCGAGGCCGAGGCCCTGTCCCGCCCCAGCGGTCGTGGCGGCGATCGTGGAGGCCCCGACATACGGCCGCCGTCAGCGCAGCGCCCCGATAGACGCCCACCAATTATTGCTTTTCAAACGCGCCGCGCTACCGCGGTCCGCCGGCGCCGTCCGGCTGTCTGTCTGCCTGTCCCGCCGTCTGTCGGCCCGTCGGGCTGCGCCTCGCACCGATGGGGCCGCGCGTCCGGCGGGGTGGACGTGACGTGCTGCTCACAGCCTGCAACACACAAGGCACCACAAGCGTTAGCGACACCAACGCTAAAACAAAACAAAAACAAAACATATCCCCTGGCCATTTCATCATTTCATCATTTCCCTTTCTCCAACGTTTCACACACTGGCCCACTGGTATGCCCGCAGGCCACGAACGGGCCGGGCGCACCACCGCGGTGTTGCTGCCAGCGAGGGCAAGGGCTCAGGTGGGTGGCTGCCGATATTGGAAGGTGGACGTACGGCGGTGGGAAGGGCGGGGCGGCGCGGGAGAACCACTTCAGTGTCAATCAGGAAGGGGAAGCAATCGGCCCGCAGTGCCCCCCGCCCCACCCCGCCGCGCCCCGCCCTGCCCCGCACAGACGGGCGGAAACACACGCGGTCTAAAGGCGCGCGCCAGCAGCCCCGTCGGCCAGCCCCTCATACACTAAAACGGCCGCCGTTTTCTCGCGCTGCTTAATTTGGACTGGGCGTGCGTGGCGGAGGCTGGTCAAGGAGGGGAGATCCTGAAAGCAGCCCTGGAAGAAGACCTCCCCTCCGGTGCAGAGTTGGCAAGAGGACGACGTGTTATGAGCTCCAGAGTCGCTAAAAGGGACTCGAACCGATGAGTGACCCCACCAATGAATTCCTCGTTCGGAGAGCAATCCACTGGTGGTGGGGTCACACGTTCGGTTCACGCCTCATTTAGCGACTCTGGAACTCACAACGCGTCTGCGATTTGGACCGCCTCCACCAGTCTCCTGGCCCGCTGTGCCGGTGAAGCAGTCCTGCGGCCGCCAGACCACGACCTGTCCCGCTGGGGTGCGAGAGAGACAGAGCGCGCGACGATCGGACGGCGCTCTGTTCGGCCCGCTGCACCGTGCTGCTCCACTGCATAAAGGCTACAATGTATGCGGGATGCCTCCGCGGCCGCAAGACGCAATGGTCAGCTGCATGCCGGCACCCTTTGGGGGCGCCTACTGGCGTACTCGTCGCGCCCGCCCCGCCCCACCCCACCCCGCCCCACCCCGCCCCACCCCGCCCCGCCCCGCCAGGTCGTCGCGGCCGTCTTTAGTGGCCATAAAGAGCCGTGGTGCGACGGGCCGCGGCCTGCCGCGCCATCAGCAGACAGCATCCGCCGCGTCGTCTGTCTCTGTCCCACCCGCTCTCACCGCCATCTGCCTGATTTCCCTCCGACATCACGCTTCGGAAATTCCGTTGGCGTCACCGCCGGGCCGTCGGAGCGCGTCGATCGGAGATTCCGACCGCGTCACCCACTAGCATCGGCCGTGCCGCCGTGCAGGCCCTGCTGCTGCGTGTTCGGGGACAGGAACTCCCCGGTCCTCCAGGACGGCCGTGCTGGGCTAGGCTGGGCTAGCGCCTACTTCCAGGACTCGGAGGGCGACCTCGGGTGACGTACTTCCACTCTCGTCCAGCACGCTTCAAACTGAGCATGTCCTGGTGGTGATTGTCTCAACGCACGCACACGCGCGACCCCACCGAAACCCACTCACATCAACACACCCAATCTCTCTCTCTCTCTCTCTCTCTCTCTCTCTCTCTCTCTCTCTCTCTCTCTCTATCTCTCTCTCTCTCTCTCTCTCTCTCTCTCTCTATCTCTCTCTCACACACACACACACACACACAAACACGCGAAGCAGCAAAGGACCGCCCTGGTAACAACTGCACGCACGGAAAGTGCCAGACTTTTATTTTTACTGTTGTTGGCACGAGCAGCAGCGATTTGTGGCGTCGTCTCTTGAACGAATGGTGGCGTTAGTGCGCGTGCGCGCACAGTGTGCCGTACCCGACGTGCTGGTGTCGCAACACCTCCGCGACGACCAGGAGCCGGTAATTTCCTTTTTATCGTCCCGGTCGGTATCGCCAACGGGGCGCGAACCGGCTGTCCGCAGCGACCAATGGCAGGGCCGGGCCTCGGACGCGCGGGCCAATGGGGGGCTCCGCTTTTGGCGGGAAACGCGACGCCGACTCGCGATTGGCCGAAAGGCCGCGCCGCTGCTTTAATTCGAAAGCTAATAATTAACGCTGTCCGGCGCCGCCACGGCAGCCGTTCCGTGAAGTCCCAGGAATGCGCCGAATTTCGCGGCCCTCTCGATAGTCCGACAGATCCGTTCGGAATTTGGCGCGAGGAGCGGGGAAAAGGGGTGGGAGGGGGGGGGGGTGACAGGGTGTCGAGAGGGCGTCGCGCTCGTCGCTCCAGGATCACGTCAGCAGGCCGCGACGGGAGTGGACGGCGAAACTGGCGCGCCTGTCGATATAAGTGCTTTTATGACCTCCGATTATTTCCTCATAAGTCCGACCAACCATCCCTCGCGGTCTGGTGGGGCGCGCGTGACTGGGGCACGTCACTTCTGGGGCCCGCCTCCAGGAAAAACAAAATAACAACAGGAAAGTAAAAGGTAGAGAAAGTGGCGACACTCACCGATCCTTCACTTAGGAGCGAGGGCGTTGACCCGACCTCACTGCCGGTCCTGAAACAGAGGGCGAAGAAATTAGAAAAGCCGGGGCGTGGATGCGCCAGCACGGCGGCGGAGGTGGGGAGGTGGGGCGGCTGGAGCCGCGGGAGCGGCGCAGAAGACCGGCGCAGGCGGACAAAATGTTAGACGCGTTTGGAGCTCCAGAGTTGCTAAATGGAACTCGAACAGAACGCGTGCCCCCCACCAATGGATTGCTCTCCGAACGAGAATCTCTGCCCGGACGCGAGTTTTGCAGTAAGGTGACTGTCGGTCTTGGTGAGGAGTCTCGGGGCCTCTCCCCCCCTCCCCCTCCCCGCCACTTGCCACTTGGCGGCGTGAGCGACCTGCACCGCCCGAGTAAAGCTTATAATGAAGTCTTCAATAAGTAATGGTCCTTCTAAATTGGTCTCCGAAATGAGCTTGCATGTGGCGGGGCGCGGCGGGGCGCGGCGGGGCGGCTCGGCGCCCCAGATGGCGCAGGCCTGCTTGGCCGGGGTGATGAACGGCAGAGGCGGCGGCCGCCCGCGCCGCGCGCTCGCCGTCCTGGAGAAGGAGAGCCCTATTTTGGTCCCAGTTTCACTAATGACACCAGCGCACCCTACTGGCCACACATCGAAACCTTTGGCGGGGCGTGGGGCGTGAGGCGCGGTGCGGGGGTGGCGCGGGGCTTGGCGCGGGGGCGTTGCGTCCCGGAGAGGCTGCTGCAGGCCGTCATCAATCATGGAGGCCGTCGCACGCCGAGCCGCACGCCACAAAGTGTCATTGTGTTTACACTGCAAACCGTGGACGCGGCGGCGCGCCACCCCGCAACATTATTCCGCCGAGTTAAGTAGTTTCTATTTACACTGCAGGCTGCAGTAATTGAGTTACCGCGCGTCTACTGTTCGTCAGTTTGACGTCGCCCGGCCCTGTAAGTTGCCGCGCTGGTTTTCCCTCGTCTCCCCATCCCACAGTGTATCAGAAGAACGTTGAGGCGGCCAAAATTCTACACGCGTTTTGAGCTCCAGAGTCGAAAAATGGGACTAGAATCAAACGTTAGACCCCACCAATGGATTTCTCTCCAAACGAGGAATCCATTGGTGGGGTCACACGTTCTATTCGAGTCCCATTTGGCGACTCTAGAGCTCAAAACGCGTTTAGAATTTTGTCCGCCTCTACGGTCTTCTGACCCACTGTGCATCCCCTGCCAGATTATGACAAGTGTCGTCACGGCCGGCCCCACTGCGACTCCGTCGTCGGCGTCCTCCTCTTCCTCCTCGCCGCTCTTTGCCCATTTACAATTACTCGACGCACTCAGCTGCATTTCCGTCTTTGAAACTTTCACCAGTGGGGGCGTTGAGGCTGGCGAGGGAAGGGAGTCGTCGGCAGCGTCGTCGCGTCACTTTGCTTTCAGTAAGAATTTTCATTTATTCGGGCGGGCCGCGAGCAGAAGTTGTTGCTGCAAGGAGGGAGGGAGTTGGAGAGAGAGGGAGAGAGGGAGAGAGAGAGAGAGAGAGAGAGAGAGAGAGAGAGAGAGAGAGAGAGAGAGAGAGAGAGAGAGAGAGAGAGAGAGAGAGAGAGAGAGAGAGAGAGAGAGAGAGAGAACCCGACGATGCAGTCTGCACCTTGATTCAGCCACCGCCCTCCGACTGCAACTAGGCTCCTCGAGCACTCCAAGGCAGGCAGGGGGCGGCGGCAGCAGCAACAACAGCGATGCGGGTCTTCGCGCGCGCCCGCTCCGACGTGCTAGGTGTTCCGCTTGCGGCTTCGCTCGGCTTGATAAAGCAACGATAACAAAAGTCGAACAACGAAAACAACAAAAAAGTGGGAAAACAAAAGGCGGGCGGCGGGCGGGCGCGGAGGAGGCAGCGCGGGTATAAATATATTTCTGCTGCGCCACGCTCCGCCGCGTCCCTGCTTTCTTACGGCGAGCGCCTTTTTGTCGTGTTGTATGAACTAGGCAGCACTTTTTCGAGGGCCACACTTTGAATGCGCCCCTCTTCCCTGTCCGCCCCCGCCGTGGCCGCGGAGAGCCTGGGGGCGGTGTTTAGACAGGCCGGGGCGGGGCGGGGCGGGGCCCTCGCTGGTCCTGGTGTGTGCCGGTGAAGCGGGGTGGGGCGGGGCGGGGCCCCCGAGAAGGGCGCTGCAGGTGCAAGGGTTACGTCGGTAGGCGGGGCGGGGCAGGCTTATGTATCACTGCCTTGACGTGCGGCAACGCCCTCGAGACGACCGGCTACCCTACTTGCTCCGTTTCATCCTCATCCGCGAAGCACCGCCACCCACCGCCACCACCGCCACCACCGCCACCCACCGCGGCGCCGCGCAAGCTGAGCGGGGGCTGCCATCTGTCTGTCTCTCTCGCACCCGTCCCGGAAGCCCCACGAGTGAGAGAGAGAGAGAGAGAGAGAGAGAGAGAGAGAGAGAGAGAGAGAGAGAGAGAGAGAGAGAGAGAGAGAGAGAGAGAGAGAGAGAGAGAGAGAGAGAGAGAGAGAGAGAGAGAGAGAGAGAGCGCTTGTGTGAGAGACAGAGTGACCTCCAGTTGGAATCAGTCTGCAGCAGCGCGCCCGCCCCGGTCTGCAAATAATGCGCGGGAGGCACATGTTTCACTTTGGAGGCCGAACGCGTCGCGCGTGGCGGCCAAGGCCGTCGAGGCCGTCTAGTGCTGCCTAGGCCTGGAGGCGCCTAGAGCGAGGCCTAGACAGAGAGGAAGGAGAGGCGCACTAACACTGTCCCCGCACCTCGGGGCACAGTGGGCCAGAAGACCGCAGCAGGCGGCAAAAACTCAAGATGCGTTTTGAGCTCCATAGTCGCTAAGCAGGACTCGAACCGAATGTGTGACCCACCCTTGGATAGCTTTCCGAACGAGGAATCCATTGGTGGTCACACGTTCGGTTCAAGTCCCACTAAGCGACTCTGGAGCTCAAAACGCGTCTAGAGTTTTGTCCGCCTCAACGTTCTTCTAGCCCACTGTGCGGGTGCGCGCGCCGTTCCAACTGCCATGCCGCCTGAGGACGGTTCAAGAGCTCGACGCGCCGCTGCCGCCGCTGCCGCTCTTGGCGTGCTCCGGGTGCCGGCAGCGCGGTGCCGGGGGCCCGGCAGACGGGCGGGCGTGTCCGTGTCCCCTGCTCTGTACTCCCCCACCCACAGCCCCCCAGTAGTGCTGGGGCTTTGACCAGTGAGGCATGTGCTCTGACCCGACCCCGCGAAAATTACTCCGTCCCCAGTCTTCCTTCTCGCCACCCCACCCCACCCCCATAGTGCCGCCGGCGCCGCAGGACTTGGCCGTGGTCAGGTACCTCGCCGCCGCCGTCACGCCGCCGTCAGCGCCACAGTCACCGAAAGTCCATCGAAACGGCCGGCCGCCGCTCTTGGCCTCTGCCCGTTTGCGTGAGTAGACGCAACGACACTTAGGCTCCATCCCTCGCTCAGTCTTTGTCTCGTGAAAGGTAAGTAAAAAAAAAACAAAAAAAACAAAAAAAAAACCGGTTCGTCACATTTGAATTCTGAAATAACAATTACGCCATTCGCCCGTCCTACCCAGTTAAAAAAAAAACAAACAAGACACAAGAACAACAGAGCGAGCAATCTGGAAGAATTTTAATAAGTTTGGGGCCAGCCGCGCTGGCCGGACCACCGCTGGGACTCGCTTTTTTTTTCTTTTCTTTTTTTTTCGCGTCCCGCAGCGCGGCGGTCGGGGGCGGTGCGTGCACAGGGACACGGGGTGCGTTGTCTGGAGCCGGCAGAGAGCCTCAGCCCCACACAGGCACAGTGGGCCAGCCAGCTCCCAGCGCGCTCGCAGGCCTTTCCTGAGTAAGACCGACCGACGTCCTGATAAAGGACCTCGGCCGTATTTTACCCTCACCTCGCACACTGCCTCACAGCGCAGGCTGCTAGCTTGTATACCCTGCAAAGGGTGCCGCGAGGCCCATCCCTCTGGCCCACCTGCCCGCGGCCGCCCAGCCGCCGCCGCCCTGGCCGCCGCGGCGCCGCACGCGCCCCGATAGCGGCGCGCACTTCATCGCGGCGATAAGGAAGGCGGCGCCCGAAAAATGGATCGGCCTGGCCCACTATGCTGCCCACCCCCCGCCGCCGCGCTGCTGCCCGGACCTGCCCGACGTGCTCGACAAACCGACCCGGATGGCACGGCGTCTTGTTAATTGATTGTGCTGAATAATGTAGGAGGGCCCCGACGGTGGCTGATTCGGCCCTCCCTCCCTACGCGGGGCCGACGCGCCTCGGACCACCGCCCTGTCGACGGCTTGTAGTACCGTATGTACAGTGCCCCTGGATGGAGGTCGCCCCGGGGCCTGTCCCACGCAGCACGCCAGCATGCAGCACGCCCAGCACCAGGCGGGGCAGATAGTGGTGAGGTGGCCGCTCGGGTGGCCGCCCTGATAGGCTGCTCAGTGGCGCCACCTCTCGGCGCTCAGCGGCGCGAGAGAGGCGCGTAAAAGATTGATGGCCGCTGCACCTCTCACAACACAGGCCTGCCAAACCTCCTCGCCGCCAACCTCCCCAGCAAGGTTCGACGACCTGCCGATCCGTACTTTTTAATTCCGTTCATTCCATTGACTTTTTTTTTTTTTTTTTTGTTGCGGGAAGGCACATTTCCTTTTTGTGGCCATGCATGTCGTCCGCCTGATTTTGCCCATTCGTTTACCGTCGTGCGGTTTGCATGCGCATTTCCATGAGGAAATGGAATGCTGAGCGAATCAAGGGCAATATGATGGATAAAAGGCATTAAAAATGCCATCTGGCGGCGGTGCGGCGGTGCGGCGGTGCGGCGGGGAGAAGAGGCGGCTCTTAGTTACTCAGACGGCGGCGGGGCGCTGCCTTGCCTCCGCCGAATGGCGGCCACGATTCCCGCCATTTTTACTCGGTTCCGCCACAGCCTTATTCGATTCGGCGCGCGACTCGCGCGGCAGGCGGCGCTGCACAGTGGGCCAGAGGACCGGCAGGCGGCCAAAATCCCGGACGCGTTTTTAGCTCCAGCGTCGCTTAATGGGACTCGAATCGAGTGACGCCACCAAGGGATTTCTTGTTAGGAGAGCAATCCATTGGTGGGCACAAGTTCGATTCGAGTTCCACTTAGCGCCGCTGGAGCTCAAAAGACGTCAAGAATTTTGGCCGCCTCCACGGTCTTCTGACCCTCCGTGCGCTGCGGCGCTCCGAGTTGGACGGCGGGGTGGATGACGAGGCGACAGTGAGGACGCAGGCGGCGCGCGCGATATCGGGAAGTATAAATAAACGGTTCCTGGCGAGCGGGCGGGCCGGGCCGCGGGCCGGGCTCGTCGGAATGGCGGCGATGCGTCACGGCCGCGCGGACTGGCGGCGCACAGTGGGCCAGAAGACCGGTGAAGGCGGTCAAAAGTCTGGACGCGTTCAGAGCTCCAGAGTCCCTCAATGGGACTCGAACCGAACGTGTGACCCCACCCAATGATTGCTCTCCAAACGAGGAATCTATTGGTGGGGAAACACGTTCGGTTCGAGTCCCATTCAGCGACTCTGGAGCTAAACATGCGTCTAGAGTTTTAACCACCTCCACCGGTCTTCTGGCCCACTGTGCGGCGGCGCCGACAGCGGGTCTGGTTTGCGTCACACCGCATAGCAGCGGCCAGAGCGCCAAGCGTAGGCTGGCAGCGCGCCGTGGATAATTCAATATCGATGTCTGATTTCAGCCTCGGCCGCTGGGTTATGTATCCAGCCGCGGACGACGACGGCGGCCATTAATAATGTCGATGGACTGAGCGTCGCCGCCGCCCCGCCGGACTGCCGGGGGAGAACGACCCCAACTTGCTGTTTCGGTAGGTTTTCCCGCCCCTTTTTCTCTGGAGCACACCCTCGGAGTCCCGCCACCGATACGCGGCCGCTGAGTGGACGGACCTGCCGCGACACCGGAAACGGCAAACTTTCGGAGAAATCGCCGAGCTTATCGCCAGCCAGGACGGAGCCAACATTGGGTCAGAAGACCGTTGAGGTGGCCAAAATTCTACACGCGTTTTGAGCTCGAGAGTCGCTAAATGGGACTCGAATCAAACGTTAGATCCCACCAATGGATTGCTCTCCAAACGAGGAATCCATTGGTGGGGGTCACACGTTCGATTCGAGTCCCATTTAGCGACTCTGGAGTTAAAACGTGTCCGGGATTTTGGCCGCGTCAACGCTCCTCTGCCCCACTGTGGAGCCCCCGACCCCCGGCACAGCCCTCTCCAACAGCCACTGGCCCTCACGTTTTGTTTGCTCCCCGCTGATATGTCTGTTTATGTCGGTTTGCTGGCCGACTCGTATATTCTCTTTCGAGGGGTGGGGGCCGGGGGGCGCGGAGTATAGCAAGCTCGTAAAGGCGGTCCGTTTATGATGATATTTATGTCTTGTGGTGGCGGCGCGGCCCCGCCGCCCCGCCGCCGCCATCGAGCCAAAGGTGAGCCTGCTGCTGTTAAGGGCCGCCCAACTCCCCGCGTCGCGCGCTGACGCCGTGCTCGCGGCCGCCAGAGCACGCCGTCGACGTTTCCACCGCCTTAATTACCTGGATATTCAGGTATTCAAATCGAGCGCGGGCTTATTCCGATTTCCAGCGCGCGGCCCGCGTGTTTCTAAGGAGCCAATCAGGCTCGCCGCTGGTGGCCGAGGCAGGCCCGCTGCGCTCATTCAGAGTGAGCAATCAGGGCGGCCCGCTGGTGGGCGCGGCCCAAAGAATCACCCGACTGCACAGTAGGGCAGAAGCCTGGACGCGTTTTGAGCCCCAGAGTAGCTGAACAGGACTCGAACCGAGCCTACGACCCCACCAATGGAATGCTCTCGGAACGAGGAATCCATTGGTGGGGGGTCACACGTCCGGTTCGAGTCCCATTAAGTGATTCTGGAGGTCAAAACGCGTGCAGAGTTTTGGCCGCCTTAGCCGATATTGTGTCCCACTGTGCACCTCTTCTCCCTGGATCCCCGCCTCACCTGCAGCAAGGCCGGGCGCGGCTCCTTCATTTCGCTTTCGCGCCACCGGGCTTATTGACCGGCCCGCCCCAACGAGTGTGTCAGCCGCGTATGATGGAGCGGGCAATCCGTTCCAAGTCGAGCGCGCCGGCGCCGGGGCCTCGCCGGCGGGGCTCGCCCGGCCCGAGCTTGGGAAAAGTAAAACAAAACAAACTGCAGCGCCATCAATCCAGAGGTAAGTAAATGTTCGGCCGTGGCTCGGCTCGGCTCGGCTCGGTTCGGCCCGGCTCGGCTCGGCTCGGCCGAGGACAAGCAGGGCCCCGAACTGCAGAGAGACGTGTGGCGCCGGCAAGAGGGATGATGCAGGGCCCAAGAAGGCTTCTCCGCTTCGCCGGTCCGCCATTACCAAGTAAGCAACTTCCTTCATAAAAGTGGAACAGGCCGAGGTGTTGTGGTCGCGCCGCAGCGCGCAGCCGGCTTGCCAGGCCATACACTGGAAAAAATAAAGCCTCCGTCCCTTCCTCTTTCTTGCTTCAGCGTTCTTTTATCCCCCGCGAGACCGATCAAACCCAGACACAAGGAGGTTCCATAAAAAGCAGCAGCACGACGCGCCGTATCAAACAGGATTCTGCCAAAAAGCAGTGCGGTGGCGGCAGGGCCGGCAGGACGTCTCGCGCGACAAAAATCACACGGAGGGCGAAAAAGAGGACACGGGGTGAGACAGAGGCAGCAGGCAGGACGCTGCAATCCCGGGGCCCTGTGGCGGCGAGGCGGCCCTGTAAATATTCAGACGGCCGGCATGGAGCCCCGGGGAGGTAGGCATGCGCGCCGACCGCAGTCGCCCGCGCGCTCCGGGTTGCCTACCCTCGCCACCACAGGCGCTCCCTTACTACTCTTTTTTTCTTTACTTTTCCTGTGGGGTAACACCTCCGGTTCAAGTCCCATTTAGCGACTGTGGAGCTCAAAACGCGCCTAAAGTATAGGCCGCATGCGCGCCGGCCTTCTGGCCCACTGTGCGGCCGCGCCCCGGTGTCCACACGCTCCGCGCGCTCCGCTCGCAAAGATGAGGCGGCGGCTCTCGCATCCGTCACCCTGGATGATCCCCCGCAAGGCTAGGCGGTGGGGACCCGCGGCATGGAGGCCGGCATGGAGGCCGGCATGGAGGCCGGCATGGAGGCAGGCATGGCCACGGAGCGGCAAAGTGAGGGCGTTAGTGGGCTTCGCCTCGCCCGGCCGGCTGCAGGGATGGATGCAATTACGGCGGCAGTCAGCGAGGCGAAGCAGGGCGCGACCGAGGGGGGAACGCTGGCCACCTCGCGGGCCGCCGGGAGACGGCGGCGCACAGTGGGCCAGAAGACAGGCTTAGGCGGCCAAACCTCTAGACGCGTTTCGAGCTCCAGGGTCGCTAAACGGGACTCGAGTCGAACGTGCGACCCCGACCAATGGATTGCTCGTTAGAAGAGCAATCCATTAGTGGGGTCACACGTTCGACTCGAGTCCCATTTAGCGACTCTGGAGCTCGAAACGCGTCTACAGGTTTGGCCGCCTGAGCCTGTCTTCTGGCCCACTGTGCGGCGTGGACGCGAAACGCGGTGGACGACGGACCACCACACCTTGCGGAGCGATCCATTTGGTGCGGGGAATAAAAACTGGATTGCGCCACCGGGTGGCGGCAGGGCAGGCCCCCGAGTGGTCGCGCCGCTTGGCGACGCCAAGGACGGCGTCCTCTATAACGATGATTAACGCGGGCTTAGGACGCCACGGTCACGCGGAGCGGGGAGGCGCGCGACGCCGCGCTGGACCACAACGGCTTACGGCCTGATCCGCGGGGATACAAGAGCTACGTAGTTATTTCTTTTTTATACGGCTTTCTCTTTGTTGAGGAAGAAGCCAAGCCGGGCCGTCCTTTCTTTGCCGGTCACGCGGCGCTTTGTCAAGGTGGGGTGGGCCAGACGCCCCGACGGCTGGGATGCCTGCCAACGCCTCGCCGCGGCCGCCGAGGAACCAGGGCCCAACGGCCCGGCGGCTCGGCGCGGCGCAAAGGCGGCCGCGCAGTTTGTCATGCGCATTAAAGCACGCACTGTGGGCCGGCCGCTCCTCGGTGTGGCGCAGCGCAGCGCTGTCCGATGCGGAACCGCCTTCGCCTCGGCTCAGCTCGGCTCGGCTCGGCTCGGCTCGGCGTGGGCGCCACCAAATGGAGGACCGAGGTTTCCTGGTCAGTCGAGTAAAAGGCGGAGCCCCTGCGCTGGCGGGCGGATAGTGCCACGGCTGTGTGAAGAGTCCTCCTCTTGCCGCCCCGCCCCGCCCCGCCCCGCACGTCCTGGCCCGTGGTCAGAAGGCGTCCGTGCCGGGCGTGCCGGGCAAGGCGGGCTGCGACGTGACCGGGGTGTGGCAACCGCACGGCCTGCTCACTTTGGGGGTGTTGCAGCCAGCGAGACGGCGGACGGACCGAGAGGGGAGTCCACCGCGCCCCGCTGCAGGTCCCCCAGCGGCAGGATCTGATACACCCATTGAAAAAGCTGTGTCTGCGCGGCGACGCACCGCAGCGGCCCTGGAGGTGAAGAGGTTCCCGGCGAGCTGGCGGCACTGGGGTGGTGGGGAAGGGACAATGCAGCAAACGGCGATTACCATGTCAAACACAGAGACCCGCCCGGTTCCGGCAGCCTGCCTGCCTGCCTGCCTGCCTGCCTGCAGCGCACGCATAAGTGGTCCGGAAGGCAGCCGGAGGCAGCATTGACTGGATTAGGAAGGGCTCCGGCGGCCCGGAGCGCAGTGCCGCCTGCAGTAAAGCCTGCAGTCCGGAGCCGAGCGCTGAGCTCGCCACAGCATCGACCACGTCAAGAGGTCATTACAGTGGACCCGGAGCGGCTGGCCCACCTGCCCGACTTGCCGCACGGCGCGTAGCTGCTGTAGCTTGTAGTTACCATCGGCCCAAAGTTTTCCTTCCATTCGACCCCCCGCCACCCCGGACGAATAGCGCCCCCCCCCCTCCAGCCTGACGGCAGCGCGCCGTCTGTGGAGTCTGCGGCACGAGGGCCGCAATAACTGTGGAAGTGAAAGTGAATGAGGTGGCAGCTGCACACTTTCATCCATGAATTACAAGCCGCCTCCACTGTGCTCCGCTGTGCTCCGCTCGGCTCTAGAGGTACTGTTATCTCATTGGGACGCTACAGTGTGTTCCGAGATGAAGCGGGCCGAGCCGAGCCGCGAGACCGCGCGCGCCCAGCCGAGCCCTGCGCGGGCCGCGGGGGCTGCCGCGCCGAGCCGGCCGGGCTGCCTTATCTGCCTGCCACGTGTACGTCACTGGCTTTGTTGCCGCGCGGGGTGCGTGGCGCACAGTGGGCCCGAGGACCGGTGGACGCGGTCAGGATCCCGGACGAGTTTTGAGCTTCCACAGTCAGCTAAATGGGACGCGAAGCGAACGTCGTGACCGCCACTAATCAATTGCTCTCCGAACGAGGGATCCTTTAGTGGGGTCGCACGTTGGGTTCGAGTCCTGTTTAGCGATTCTGCTGCTCAGAAAGCGTCTAGAGTTTGGGCCGCCTGCACCGGTCGTCTGGCCCACTGTGTGGCGGCGCGCGGCAGGGCGCGGCAGGGCGCTTGGCAGTGACGAGTGTGTTTTCCGAGGAATAACTCAAACACGACAGGCAGCTGTTGACGCCGAGTCCACTTTGCAGACGATTCAAATGGCGGGGGCCGCGAGGGAGAAGAAACAGAACGCGACGCGCAGAAACAGAATACAAGGCGGCATGCATAAATATGAGGGCCAAAAGATCAGCGCCGATGTGATTTGGCGACAAACCGGATTTGGCTCGCGAAAAGGGACGCGGCTCTCCGAGTTCGCTGAGGGCGGCGGATCTGTCGCCGCCGCGCGCCGCGCTTGCTGGCAGATTAAAACAGAGAGAGAGAAGAGAAAAAGAAAAAAAAAACAAAAAAAACCGCTTTCCGGTTCTAGTATTCGAACCCGCAGCGATTTCAAATGAGGGGGTCGCGTCAAGTTCGCCCGGAGCTTGCGCCGGGGACAAGTGCGGGCCGTCGCCTGACAAGTGGAAGGAGGGGGGGATAGGGTACAGCCAGAGCAAGAATGGACAGCGCTATCTGCGGCCAGCCAACCCGACGAGTGGAGGGGGAGGGGGTGGGCACAGTCAGAGCAAGAATGAGCAGCGCTGATGCGGCCAGCTAACCCGACCGGCTGTAATTTAATTCTGCGGTACTTAGTGCGCTGGGTGCTATCGCCTGCAGCGGGGCGTCACTCATGGCAGCACGGCCGAGTGGCGCGTCCGCGGCGCAGAGCGGTCGACTTGACTGGAAACTGCTCGGCCCACAATGATCCTTAATCGGCCTTCGCACAGTGGGCCAGAAGACGGGTGGAGGCATGTCCCTGAGAATATTTCGTCTTACCTCGTGGAATGCCAATGCCCAAGGTGCGGGTGGGGGCGGGCCAGGGTACCAACGGTCGATGTCGGGTGGGCCGGGCCGCCGGCAAGATGGGTACGACCGCGCGGGCAAGACGCGGAGGCAGTCCCGTCGTGGACCTCCCCCCCCCCCCTTCCCCAAGCCAGCAGGCCCGGTCCGTGGAAATATGGCACCGGGTGAGAGGGCTGAAAGCATTTCCTTGCAGCACACGCGGGGCGCCCCGCCCCGCCCCACCCCGCCCCGCCCCGGCCGTGGACAGAGACGGGGATAGAGGCCGAGTTTCAGAGGTGACATCCATCGGACACGGCTGATCGGCCTGACAGATTCGCCAGAGTGAAAAGGGACCGTGGTCGCGTAAATCAACCCAGTCGCCCCGTGCGCCGTGGGGCGGAGGGCTTTGCGGCCGGCCGACCCTAGCTGCCGACCCTAGCTGCCGACCCTAGCCGTTGGACCAGACCGGCCTCCGTCTGCCCTCCAATTAATTACATACAGCTTGCCGATGAACATATTCATGCTCCAATCGTCCTCACGGTCGACCCGAATGGATCGCTCCACGCTCCGACGGCCCGGCCCGCAGTGGGTCAAAAGACCGTTGAGGTGGACAAAGTCCGAGACGGGTTTTGAGCTCCAGAGTCGCTAAATGGGACTCGAATCGATCGTGTGACCCCATAAATGGATTCCTCGTTTGGAGAGCAATCCGGTGGTGGGGTCACACGCTCGGTTCGAGTCCCACTGTGCTCTGGAGCTCAAAACGTGTCCGGGATTTTGGCCGCCTCAGCGGTCTTCTGACCCACTGTGCGACCAGTCGGCCGGCCTAGGTCAGTCTGTTTTATTCGCGTGTGTTCGGGCCTCGGCCGCCTCGGCACTCTTTGTCGCAGTCCAAGATGGATGGACTGCCCGCCGCCGCCCCAACCCCCGCGACGCGTCCCTTCCAATATCACTTGTCAAACACATTGCACTGTCCACCCTCGTCGGGGTCCGCACTGGTGACCGTCAAAGTCAGCTGGCCTCACCCGTTGGGTGCCGGCCGGCCGGCCTCGGGGCCCGCTCGGCCTTCTCCGAGGGGGGCTAACTCTCCGTAACCGAGTTCGAAGTGCTAAATATTTTGGGTATTATTTCATTATTAGTATTATTTCTATATAGTAGTGTATTACTATTAGTATTAGTACCGGTTTTATTTCGGTCATTATTTTTTAGATATAGCAAAAAAACCTAAAGCCGTAGTTCACACGCGGCTTTTAGTATGGTACTGCGGATTATAGTACTAGGTACTATACTTGTATTATTGGGCTGTGTACGAAGTACTACACGAGTCAGCCCCACTTGGCCTCGTCGGCCTCCAGGGTCGCGCAGAGCTTTGGTGCAGTGCAAGTCGCCCCGGGCTTAATGAGGACGAGGCACTCAAGGACAGGCTGGATTGTACTCCTCGGGCCGAGATGGCAGTGGCATGGCGGCAGCCGGCAGCAGCCCAGCACGGCACGGAGACGGGGTTCCGGCGGCCAGGGTCTCGTCTCCGTGGCGCCAAAGAGGCTCCCTGTGTTCCGAGACACCACGCGGCATACCAATGGGGAACCAGCGCCGCGCCCCACCCCGCCCCACCACGCCCCACCCCGCCGCACTGGCCAGTGCCCCCCGAAGGGAATCTAGGAAGTTATTCCGTCGCTGCAACCTAATACGGCGAGCGGATGAAGTCGAGCCGGGCGGGGCCGGGCAAAGCGGGGCGGGGTGGGGCGGGGTGGGGCGGTCGGCAAAGACTGGCATAAGCGCGGCGGACGACTGCTTCTGGTCTTGTTGGAAATACAAAACTCGGGACGAAGGCCGAAAGTGGGGCGCGAGCGCCGCGAGTAGTGGATTAAATTGAAGCTGGGTCTGACTCCATCAACACGGCCGTCCGCCGCCATCACCACGACCCGACGGCCGGCCCGGGGCCGAGGCCGAGGTCGCCGCCGACGTAGACGGACCGCGCGGTGGACGGACGGCCAAAAGCAGTGACGCCGGAACACAACACGCACCTGCAGAGCCTTGCGGAGCCTAAACGGATCCCCAGTGTGGCAGGCGGACGCCGCCCCCGCAGCCCTGGGCGAAACCGCAGCATTAGACAGCCTATCCCTGGAGCCCCCGGCCCGGCTGCAGAGTTATTACGGGCGGCAGCGCAAGAAGGAGGCAGAGGCCGGGGTGCTTCGGGAGGGCCTCGGCCGGGCCTCGGCCGGGCTGGCGAATGGCGCCGCGGAAAGGCCCGGCCTGCCTCGGCCAGGCCGCCATAATCGAGCAGACCGCAGACGCATTCCGGCCGAAGCAGAGGCCGACGAAGTGGAGGTCTAATCGCTCCGTTCGCTGTGGCCGTCCACTCGCGCCCGACCCGATATACATTCATTCATTTACACGGCAATTTTTTTCCGTGACATGGCGGTTGATGGGGTTTGCGCTGGAAAGTATTCCTCTTTGCCGCGCGACCCATTCAGTGTGCGCGTGCCTGCGTGTGTGGAAGTGCGTCTGTTGGACTTGGGTTGGCCGCCGCTGCGCTGCTGCCGCTGGCTGAACACGCCGCCACGCCCCTCCGCCTCCCGAAGATAGAGCCCACTCGGGTTCCAGATTTATTTGCGTCCCGAAATATCCGCCCGCGGCTCTCTTTCCCCCCGAGGCGGCGTCGGCGCCGCGCCGGCCGCGCTAAACGCTGCTCCCGGGCACTACCCCCTCGGACTTCCCTCTCAGAACAAGAGGCGGAAAAACACGATCGAGAAGGCCGCTGCGGTGGGCGGTGCCCGCGGTGCCGAGGAGGGCGGCTCTCAGCGTGCGTGCGTGCGTGTGCGTTGCGTGGCGTGTGCGTGTCCGGGCGGTGTTGCGTTGGCAGCGGCGCTGCATTTCGGCAGCACCATGAGGGACACGGCTTCACGCGTCGCACTATTATTCGACCTTATTTTTTCAATTTGCATATGTCATTATTATTTTTTGTCGAAAGTTGCGCGGGTTTTGCAATTCCTTTACCGAAGGCCACCGCACGCCCCACGACAGCGCGGACAAAAAGGCGAGACGAAACGACAAGCAGCCTCTGCCCCTTAATCAGAGCGCCCTCCTTTGTGGGGCAGGAACGCAGGGCGCGCTGCCTCGCCTGACTGTACCGCCCGACCGCCCCCCCACCGTCTCGCTCGAGCCACTTCGGACGGAACTATTTTACCCAGCCTGTACCGACTTGGGGTGGCCCGAGGTGTGCTCGTGTGATCTGGGCAGTCAGCACTGTTACAAGAGCCTCAGCGTCCTCGCCTCAGCCAAAGGCACCAGGAGGAGCCCAGGCGCACTCACGTTAAAATAATAATAATAAAAAACTGGAAGGGCGGCGTAGCAGTGTGACAGTGTATCATTACGTGGTTCATTAGGTGCCCCCATGGATGCACGACGTGGTCCCCAATTACCCAGTCCCACGGCACGCCTTGCAGGGCCCCGATCGACCGTATACAAGTCAATGTTCCTCACTACGGGGCCTTAACTTAAAACATAAGCCCCACCCGACCGGGCCCCACACGCCTGGGGGTTGCTGGGGCTCCGATGGGAGGCCCCCTCGAACTGAGCCAGACTGGGGGGAGTATCGGGTTCAGCACGACGTGTGCACGCCTGCACGCCCACACTCTTTGCAGAGGCTGACAGCGGGCAGGCTGCACCCTCCGACCGCTCTCCTGCAAGCCTTTTTCTCCAGGACGACGCCGGCCCACCTCCGCAGGGAGGCAGCCCCTGCCAGCCAGCAGACAGGCAGCGCTGCCGAGCACAGCGGGCCGGGCCGGGCTCACTGGCCGGCACCTCCGGTTCACTTCCGCTTAAGGGGCACGAGACACCCGCCCACCGACACTCACACACACACGCACACACACACACACACACACACACACACACGCACACACACACACACACACACACACACACACGCACACACGGGCAGGCACGGCACCTGGCGGCCTTGTTAGTCGAAGGCGCGTGACGGGCTTCCAGTTTAGCTAGTTCAGCCCGCAGCCCTCCGAGTGCCGCGGAGTCAGCCAGGGCGTCAGCCTGGACGTCGGTGTCAGCCAGGGCGTCGCACAGTGGGCCAGAAGACCGGCGCAGGCGGCTCGTTCTCTAGACGCGTTTTGAGCTCCAGAGTCACTGAATGGTACTCGAATCGAACGTGTGACCCAACAAATGGATTCCTCGTTTGGAGATCAATCCCTTGGTGGGGTCACACGTTCTATTTGGGTCTTTTTAGCGACTCTGGAGCTCAAAACGCAGTAAGTGTTTTGGCCGTCTCAACGGTCTTCTGGCCCACTGTGCGCCGGGCAGCGGCAGAAGATGAAGGTTGAGCCGCAAGGGAAATGTTTTGAAAAGAAAGTTTGACCGCGAAGAAGGGCGGCAGGACCGCCTAAGGCAAGGATTTGAAAATGAAGCCAACAACAACTACTCTCATTTGGCCCGGGTGTGGTTTCCTTCCAGGAGCCGTGAAGTGAAGTGCCCGGTCGATGCTCCGGCCGCCCTGGCTCGGTTCACTGGGCCACTAATCTCCACACGCCAACTTGCAGACAGTCTTGCAGGGATCTGCCGCGCCCGGCCAGCCACACCGAGTTGCCGCACACTCCACGCCGCCTGCCCGCCGCTGCTGGCTGCCAGCCCCGCCGCCCGCCCCTGCTGGCTGCCAGCCCCGCCGCCCGCCCAGACACTAACTTGCCGCGTCCCCTTTCGGCTGCGCCCCGCACGCGAGCTCGCGAGTCAGATAGAGGTCAAGCTGAGGAGGAAATACGGCCGGACCGTTAAGGAGAAGTCCAACCAGCCAGACCACACGGGGCACATCGGATGCAAATGCAGCACGTCGAGAGAGACAGAGAGAGAGAGAGAGAGAGAGAGAGAGAGAGAGAGAGAGAGAGAGAGAGAGAGAGAGAGAGAGAGAGAGAGAGAGAGAGAGAGAGAGAGAGAGAGAGAGATTAAAAAGTTTTATTGAAAAATATAAACAATTTTTTTTTTTAAATTTGAAAAATTTTATAGAACAATTTAAACAATTTTATTGAATTTTTTTTAGAAATTTTGAAGATTTTTTTTTTAAATTACGAAAAATGCTTTTTTTACTGCCCTCCCCAGTGTGCTTCAAAGCCACAGCAATGCGCAGTGACCATCGTGAGCCGTGGTGGCTGGATGTGTAGACGCGTCGGTCTCGGTATGAGGATCGGCGGATCAAATCTTATTTACTTCACAACTTTTTTCTCTGGCCGCTTCTCATTGTCACGACAAGAGGCCTCTTCAATCGGCCGCAGACATCAGCCGTGGTGGCTGAGGGCGTTAAGGCGTCCGACCCCGACCAGAAGGTCCGGAGATCGAATCCCCAAATTTCCTTTCATTTTTCGACTGGCTTCCTCCCACTGCGACTCAAGCCCGTCGTCCAACACTCGGCAGACGTGCAAGTCAGGGTGGTGTAGTGGTCTAGGCTCAATCCAGGCCATTACACCCGGGTGTCTAAAAAGCAGTCCGCTTCGGCGGATTGGCCTCGGCACTGGTTCGATCCCCGATCGAGCCAGCCACTCGAAATTGGTCGCGAGTGGGTCCATTCCGATTCGTCGGATGGAGTTGATAAGTCCTTTGAAGCTGGCCCACTGACTGCATGTTCGGGTCTGGGAGCGCCGGACAGCGGGTGTACCATTTGGGTACCGACCAGCCTGCGCAAACAAAAGCTCCCAAAACTACTCTCTCTTTCTTTCTTTCTTTCTCTGTCTCTCTATCGTCTCTGCCTTACTCTACTCTGCCCATGTTGGGCCGTGTCGGCGGCTCGGGTCCTACTGGGTCCCCCGGCGTACGATATCGAAGTCGCTGGATCGGATTAACCCCAGTTACCTGATAGCACCGGTTCCCATCCCGAACACCGAAGTAAAGCAGGAGGCCTCCCCATTAAGACTGGGGAGGGGGTGTAGAGTTCCATTTTTTCAAATTTATTTTTAGTTAAACACGATCGCCAGCGCTATGGGTACTACACCGTTTCCCACATCCAAACAATAGTAAAATTGTGAAAAAAATGAGTAATTTGAAGAAATTTTTTAAAAAAAAACTCTTTCATTTTGCCAATTTTGAAAAAAGTTACAATTTAAAAAAAAAAAAAAAAATTCTAAAAATTTAAAAAAAAATTAAAAATTTCAATTTATTAAATTTTTTTGTAAAACGTACACAAAAATTTTGTGTTGCTTCTCTCTCGGAGAGAGTTCTGGTGTCCTCTAACGCCCCGCACCCCCACCCCGGCACAGCCCTTCCGCAGCCCCTGGACCAAGTTCAAGGCTGACACATTGGGGGCTCAAAAGTTGGAAAGAATGGCGTAAGGGAGTGCGATCCTTGCCGTCTGTGTGTGTGTGTGTGTGTGTGTGTGTGTGCGCGTGTGTGTGTGTGTGTGTGTGTGTGTGTGTGTGTGTGTGTGAGCCGTGGGATGGAACCGTTTCTCTGCCGATGCAAAGTCACTGGGATTGGCCCTGCGACGCGGCAGGGACGGATAGAGCTCAGACGGATAGACACCGGCACGTGTCCAGTTTTGGACCATTTTGCTCGTATTGAGCTCTTCTTAGCGACCGCTTCAGTTTGATGCAGGTGGCGCTACTCGCGGCTCCGAGGCGAACTAGAAACACCCAGCGGCGGGCCGCCTGCCTTAGCGCTCTGGACGGGTACCTCCTAATAAGTCCCTGCTCCAGCCACCCGAGAAGAAGCCGCCCCAGCGGCCACGAGGCCACGGGGCCACGTTTAACGATTAGGCCCCGGACGCTGAGCCCTCACAGCCCCACAGCGCTCCTTTTCCGTCAAGAAGGCAAAGTCCCCGCGTCGCCCGCCGTGCAGGCAGCGCTGTGGTTCAACAAAATTAGTTCGAATCTGTTTCGAAAAGTTTAATTTGATTTTAATTGGACGTCGCCTCGCCAGCGGAGGGGGCGGGGGCTTTGGGTGGCAGTCAGGGGGGGGGGGGCCGGGGCCGTCCCACACTAGAGCTGCCGCCCTTCCCAACTTTTGATAGCGCGGCCCATAGTGGTAGGGGTGGAGGACCCAGAGCAGGAAAAGAGGTAAAAATAATGATGAGGCCGGAGCGCGGGAAGGAAGAGTATCTCAAACATAATACCACCTAGTCAGCTGTTTTTATTTCTAGTATCACGTTGCGTTGACGGGTGTGCGCGGTGCGCGGGGTCCGCTTTCAACGTTGCGTGGCCGCGCGTGTGTCGGTCGGGGCGAGGCAAGGCGAGGCGGGGCGAGGCGGGGCTGGCAGGCCGGTCAGGCAGGCCGGTCAGGCCGCAGTGGACGCAGCGCCCACCTGACAGCCTCCCCAAACCACCGTCTTTTGCATCCCTTCGTTATTTGGATGTGTCCCCCGCCCCCGGTGCCCGACCCGGCCGGCGTCGCCCGGCGTCGTAATGGAGACGTGTGTCGCAGTAAATGTTCATTTGCGGCCCGCCTTGCCGGCCCCGAGGAGGGCCTCCTCTCCGCGTGGAGAGCGGCAAGGAGGGAGTCACGTGCCTGGCCGTTCAATCTCCCCCCACCCCCCGCTCTCCAATCTCTCCAATCGCCGCCGGGGAGAGAGCCACCGTAATGACGGAATCTATTTTTAAACAGGTCCCGCATTTAACTCGCGCGGGTGATGCGTAACTGCGGCGGCAGCGCTAATCCCCATCGGCCGGCCAGTCAATCCGATGCCACCACGGCGACAGGGTGAGGGGGCGCACAGTGGGACAGAAGACCGTGGAGGCGGCCAAAACTCAAGACGAGTTTTGAGCTTAATAGCCGCTAAATGGTACTCGAATCGAACGAGTGACACACCAATGGATTGCTCTCCAAACGAGGAATCCATTGGTGCGGTCACGCGTTAGATTTAGGTCCCATTTAGCGACTCTGGAGCTCAAAATGTGTCTGGGATTGCGGCCGCCTCCACCAGTCTTCTGTCCCACTGTGGGGCGGGGCGGGGTGGACAGCGCGGCCCCGCCAACACCACGTGTTGGCGTGCGGTCTGCGGCCGCCGGCCAGGCAGCCAGCCCGACAGCCGGCCGCAAAGTCACTTAAATTCAGAGACACGGCTGTCTGTTTGAGCCGCGGTCTCATCAACGGGCCGTCCCCGTTGTTGGTCGCGCGATCGCAGCGCCCCCTGCCTGCCGCCGCCGCCCCCTGCCGCCCCCTGCCGCCCCCTCGCTGGAGCGCAGACACACACTCGCACCGCCACCCGCCCCTAAGCCGTTTCAATAACCACTCCTGAGCAGGGCGTGATAACAAAACGGAAAATAATTTCACTTTTTCGACAATATCTCCTGATCGGTAAGAGTAAGTTCATCAAACTAGGGTTCATTTGAAAGCTGAGAATGCACTGAATTTTCGTTACCTTATGACCCAACGTCATAAAAACACTCCTTGTGGCCGAAAATAATTTTCGTTACAAATTTATTTCCGTTAATGTTATTTTGTAACGAAAATTATTTTCGGCCACAAGGAGTGTTTTTATGACGTTGGGTCATAAGGTAACGAAAATTCAGTGCATTCTCAGCTTTCAAATGAACCCTAGTTTGTTGAAATTACTCTTACCGATCAGGAGATATTGTCGAAAAAGTGAAATTATTTTCCGTTATGTTATCACGCCCTGCTCCTGAGGGCTGCTCTGGGACGGCGGCGGCCGCTTCGACGAAGAAAGGAGAGAGGGTGGGGAGGGAGAGAGAGAGAGAGAGAGAGAGAGAGAGAGAGAGAGAGAGAGAGAGAGAGAGAGAGAGAGAGAGAGACGATGCGGCGCCGTCCACCGAGAAATATAGCCCCGGCAGCCAGCCCAGTACCCCCACGCCGCCTTGTTGGCGTTCTGTTCCGTGTGTTTGATTATCCGCGCCCCGCGATGCTGTTTTGTTAGTGCGTGCGTTTCCGGCGCCCCCTCCCCCCACCCCCTCCTCCAGGGTGCTCCTTCAAACTGGCAGCGTTTTGCGCACGGAGCGGATGGAGAGGATGGGAGCGCTGGCTGGGCGGGCCGGGACGCGGTGGGGCGCGCTCGGATTCGAATTGTAGATTTGTTATTGCACTCAGGAGAAGATGAAGTGCGGGCCTGGGGTGGGCGGGACCAGGGCGGAACCGTGCCTGCGTGCGCGGGGGGCTGGCCGGGCTGGCTGGGCTGGCCGGGCTGGCCGAGCTGGCGACGAGACACGAGTCCGCCGCCACGCCGCGCCACACCACGACGCAGTGCTGCAGGCAAGCCGCCTCAAAGTTATTCATCGCCACGGCGAGCCACGCAGCAGACATAGCCCGGCGCACAGTGGGCCGGAAGACCGGCACAGGCGGACAAACTCTGGACACGCTTGAGCTCCGAAGTCACTCAACAGGACTCGAACCGAACGTGTGACCCCACCAATGGATTACTCGTTCGGAGAGCAATCCATTGGTGGGGGTCACACGTTCCTGTTTAGCGACTCGAGAGCTGAAAACCCGTCCAGGATTTTGACCGCGTCCACCGGTCTTCTGGCCCACTGTGCGGCGTGGCGTGGCGGGGCGTGGCGGGGCGGGGCTCGTCGAGGTGCTTCTGCCCGGCACTCTGACCGTCGCGGGCGCCGTTGGACGCCGTCTCGGTAGCACTGCGGGACGGCATGGGCTCGGTGGCTGGGCCCTTCAAAACCTGAATAACAGCGGTCGGACCCATTCAAAGGGCTTGCCTTCCACGGGCTGCAGACTTAGAGTGAAGGTGCGAGAGAGAGAGAGAGAGAGAGAGAGAGAGAGAGAGAGAGAGAGAGAGAGAGAGAGAGAGAGAGAGAGAGAGAGAGAGAGAGAGAGAGAGAGAGAGAGAGAGAGAGAGAGAGAACCTTCGGAACCGCTTTGCCCGAGAAACGCCCCGCCGCTCGCGCGCCTTTGCAGCCACTTGCCCACCTTTCCGCTCGGCCGGCCCTCGCCTCCTAGGGCAGTACCTTCCCGCCCCCGCCCCGCACCCCGTGCCTCGGAACGTGCCTGCTGTCCGAGTGGAGCAGCAGCAGCCTTTCATTATCCCCACGGCACTCGGCCGCCCATCATACGTGTGTGTGTGTGTGTGTGTGTTTCTTCCAGCATCTCGAATAAATTACGCCGTGCACAATTAAGAAGCACACACACGCGCGCGCGCGCACATACACACACTCACATCCTGGTATGCGAGGCCTAGCGAGGCCGCCCGTCGCCCCCGGAAGGCCCACGGAAGCCCACAGGGGGGCGTAAAGTGACTCTGAGGTGCTCTGAGGGCGCGAGGCTGCGCGAAGCGATGGCGCTCCACCTCAAGGTGCCCTTACGCGTCATCCACGGGGAGGGCCGGGCCACGCGTCAGGCGGGCCACGCGTGAGAGCGAGGAGGCGTCTGCGTGGAGGAGCAGCAGCAATAATCAAAGTAAAACAAACGTGCTCGTCTTTTCGCCCCAAGCTTGTGTGCGTCCCGACCTGGAAAATGTGGCCGCAGCTCTCTCTCTCTCTCTCTCTCTCTCTCTCTCCTCTCTCTCTCCTCTCTCTCTCTCTCCTCTCTCTCTCTCTCTCTCTCCAGCAGGAAGCGAAGTACTCACAAACTGCAAGGGGGCGGAAGGCCAGTGATGGATTAATGTGCTATGCATAAAGTCAAGACGGTGCTTTCTTCGGCCCAGGGAGGCGGGGGGGGGGGGGGAGCTCCCTTCCGGGAGTGACATTCAAAGTGGCTGTGTTTTTCCGTTCGCTTCAAAGAGGATCCGACTGTGCGCCGCGACCGGGTGGGGGGTTGGGGGGGGGGTTCAGTAGGGCGCCACCTCGGAAGGAAGCCGAGAAAAGCGCTTTTCTGTTCAATTCTGTGTGTTTTCGTTGGGCCTTTATTTTTTGCTTGAACGAATTTGATTATTTTTTGGCACAGCATGTATACATTTTAAAAACGTATTTCCCCTCGGGGTCGTCACAGCCGATCACCGCGCGGCGGCCCCATGGCAAGCGTACGCAGTCGGTTGACGTGACCACGCCTCGCCTCACAGTGGGCCAGAAAATCGGCCAAAGCTTGAGACGCGCTTTGTGCTCCAGAGTCGCTAAATGGGACTCGAACGGGACGTGTGACCCCATCAATCGATTCCTCGTTAGGAGAGGAATCCATAGGTGGGGTCACGCGTTTGGTTCGAGTCCCATTCAGCGACTCTTGAGCTCAAACTCCGGCCGGGATTTTGACCGCCTCCATCAGTCTTCTGGCCCACTGTGCGCCCCGCCCCGCCGGCGGCAGCGCCCCCGAGCGGCGATGACGCCAATTGCTATTCACTTCTTTAAGGCGTGGGAATAAAACATCATTTCGCTCCGGTTGTTTTCTCTGGCGATGAGAATGAGGCGGTAGACGCGTCGCCGCGAGAGGGGGGCTTCCTCTCCCTCCTCCCCGCCCGGGCGAAGCAGGAGGAGGAAAAGAAGAATATGCACAAGGAGAAGGAAGTAAGAATAGAGGAAGAAGCAGAGGAAAAGCTTTGGTCCTGCCGAGCCCTCCGATCGATCATGTTCGCAACAAATTTGCGCTCCGATCGTCAGAGTGCCGTAAAATGACTCATAAACGCGAAGCGGGCGAGGCGAGCGGGAAATATCACCCGGAGCTTGAAAAGGGAGAGGGAGGAGAAGGAGGAGGAGGAGTAGGAGGGGGAGGAGGAGGACGAGGGCGTGTGAACCTGCAGCGGACCGGATCAACATTAGAATCGGCGCGAATTATGAACTAGCGCCCCGAGGGACGCCGTCGTGGGGGACGCCGCGTCTGCAAAAACTCTCTGCTTCCATTTTCATGTTAGTTTTTTTTTCCCCCCGTCCGACTTTGTTGTTCGTTGTGGGCGTGCTCAGGTCCGGCTTGGTGCTTGTCCGCCATACGTGCCGTGGCCACCGGGTCCGGGCGACCGACGGCGCGGCGGTGGCGGTTCAAACTTGTGTTTATGATTCCGAAGGTCCCCCCCCCCCCCCGCCGAGCCCGGCCGGGCCGTGCCGCGGCTGCCGCGCCGCCTTAGCGCGGTGTTATCAAACCGAGGCGGGGGTGGGGCGGCGGTGGGAGGAGGAGGGGGCGGCTGCCCCTGCACCGGCCTTGCGTGCACAGCCGGGAGCATCTTCTTCGTGACCGTACTTTTTATTCGTTATGTTAATTTTTCTGTGATCCCCGATTTCTTCTTCTTCTTCAACCTATTTTTCTTTCGTTCTCTGACCAGGGCGCGCCCGCGGGTCGCTCCCCCGCGTGGCGCTGGCCCCCCCGGAGGGCCCCAGAGGACACCGCGGGGCGACTCACCGACGAAGCCAGCCGTAAAACCAGCGCGTCCAGCGCCCCCGCTGTTCTTTTCGGCTGGACCTTGACCCGTCGGACCACCTCAGAACGCCCCCAGAACGCCCCAGAACGCCCCAGGACGCCCCAACGACGGGTACGCCGTGCTGCTGAGCGCCCCCCCGCAAGGACTCAGATGTCGCAGGGAGGCTCATTAGAGCTGCGTGGCTGCCAGCCTCGTCTGTCCCGCCGGCACACAGCGTCACGGCATGCCTTGAACCGGCGGCCTCTGCCTCGGGGAAGGCCTCTGTCTATGCCTCGGCCGTGAGGCCCCCACCCCAACAGTATAGTTGTCTCTCTGCACAGGGCGACTAGAGGGGGGAGGGGGGGGGGCTTGCCCTGCCTCGCCTCCGTTGCTGCCGTGTGATAATTTCGGCGCAGAGTGGAACCAGGTGGACGTGACGGTGGCAGGCCTGCCCCACTCCCCCCCCCCACCTCAACGACGAGTCCGTCACCTTCACGGCCTTCACGGCATTGTTCGCATTCCTACGCTGCGCTGTCCGCTGCTTTGTTCGCTGACCCTTGTCGGATTTCGTTTAAATAGACACGCCGAGGGGCAGGCAAAGGAAAAAGGCCAGAGAGAGAGAGAGAGAGAGAGAGAGAGAGAGAGAGAGAGAGAGAGAGAGAGAGAGAGAGAGAGAGAGAGAGAGAGAGAGAGAGAGCGGGGGGGGAAGAAACAATTAAAAGTGCGTACAGTGGCAAGTCTGGCAAGTGGCGGGCTTGCGGCTCTGGCTTCGCGGAGCATTCGCCGCCTTGTTTACGCGCTGCCTCATCCTGCATCACAGGACTCATCCATCTATCAATCTCTTATCGCGAAGTCAATTTTTCCTCCCGCCCCTTTGCGAATTCCGCGCGCGAGCCCGTGACCTCGCTGCCCACATTCGTATTCCACTCGTACTCTCTTTTTTTTTTCTTCGCTCTTTTCCTCTCGTTTTCCTTCATTCCTGACCCTTTTCCGCTCCGCTGCCGAAAACTATCGCTGTCGCTGAGGCTGGCCCGGGCCGCCCTGAGGCTTTGAGGCGCAGGGTGCGCACTGCGTCGCCGCAGCCTTAAATCAACTTTTATGGCCGACTGGAGACATAAAAATACGGAATGGAATTATGTTATCAGCGGCCGGCTCAGCGCTAACGTGCGTTAGCAACACCACAGCACCGGAATGAAGACGACGCAGTGGGCCAGAAGACCGGCGACGCGCAGTCGGACAGAACTCTAGTCGCGTTTTGAGCTCCATAGTCGCGTAATAGGACTCGAACCGAACGTAAGACCGCCAACCGATGGATTCCTCGTTCGGAGAGCAATCCATCGGTGGGGTCACACGTTCAGTTCGAGTCCCATTTAGCGACTCTAGGGCTCAAAACCCGTTCGGAATTTGGACCGCCTCCACCGGTCTTCTGGCCCACTGCGTGGCGGGGACTTAGAATGGGCATGCCCGCCTAGGAAAGGCAAGCCCACCTGACGATGGCGCCGTGCTGTCTCTGCGTCGGGCCTGGGGGCCCTCACCTGGGCGCCGCCCGACCCACCAGGTTAAAATAACACGCCCGGGGCCCCCAGCCGCCCCCAGTGGGGCCCTCGACGACGGTCATGCCACCACGACGGCGTGGGCCCGGGCGGGTCCAAGCCGGCCGCCGCTTCAAGATCTGCCCCGGAGTTTAAGTCCAAGTCCCAAGTTGTAAGTCAAGTTTTGTAATGGGGGTCGCTCACAGCCTCAGGGCTGCCACGACTCGTGGTTTGGGGGAGGGGGGGGCGGTCAGAAGGCGCGGGCCACTCGTATAGGGGCACTTTGCTGCCATCGGCATCAGGGGAAGGCAAGGGGGAAACTGCCCCCCAGAGGAGCGAGCTAGGGGCATGTGAGCGTGGCGGGGCGGGTTAGGGCGGCGCGGGGTGGGGCGGGTTCGGGCGGGGCGGGGCGGGTGGGCGTGGGGCCTAACGAGCCAGCAGCCGGAATGGAGGGGAGCATTCTGATGGTCTTGGTGACTGCAGGCCTCTGGGTGAATGATACTGCGGGGGCCACTCCAGCCGTTACTGTTGTAGCCAAGGAGAAGAAGGAGAAGAAGGTGGAGAAGGAGAGTGGAGGGGGAGAGAAGACGAGGCTGCTCCGGATCGGCACTTGATACTTCTCCGTCCAGGTCCGGGCCGCGCCACGCTGGGCCAGAAGACCGGTGGAGGCGGTCTAAATCCCGGACGGGTTTTGAGCTCCAGAGTCGGCAAATGGGACCTGAACGGAAAGTGTGAATCCACCAATGGACTGCTTTCCGAAAGAGGAATGCATTGGTGGAGTCCCACGTTCAAGTTTGAGTCCTGTTCAGCGGACTCTGGAGCTCAAAACGCGTCTAGAGTTACGGCCGCCTGCGCCGGTCTCCTGGCCCACTGTGCGTGCCGTGCCTCCTTCCGCGCCATCCGCCTGCATCGCCTCGAGATTCACTCGCCTGGCCAATGACCCAGATGCGCGCCATGGCCCGTGGCACAGGCAGCGCAGCGCCGCGCACGGCTCGCAACATTTCCCCCATTCGGGCAATCGACAGAAATGGTGATGGAGGTAAAGTCCCCTCTTCCCGTCTACGAGGCCTTTTCGGTCCACGGCATCGTCTCGGCACCAGGCCGTTCACGGGCCGGACGGCGAGGCCAGCAGCGAGCCAGCCAGCAGGCCGGCACAGGCCTCGGCCAGGCCTCGGCCTGGCCCCGGCCAGCGTGCGCTGAGCCGCGCAACTTTGTAGGGAACTCCCGCGCGGGGTGCGGCCGCTATCCGCTCCGCTCGCCGCTGTGCCGAGCCGCGCTGTGCCGAGCCGCGCTGATCCCGGCTCCCTGATCGGATCCGACTGTTTCTCATATCGCACACGATTGGCGTGCCACGGGCGGCTCACCTTGGCCGGGCCGTCTTGGCGTGCTTAAGGCATGCCTTCCTGCCCTGCCTCCCTAAGCAGCCGCGACCCCGTTCGCGTCCCCCTACTCGGCGGCCCCTCGCGGCGAAGGCATGGCGTCCGGCGCACAGTGGGCCAGAGGGCCGACGCAGGCGGCCAAACTCCAGTCGCGTTTTGAGCTCCAGAGTCGCTAAATGGGACTCGAACCGAACGTGTGGCCCCACCAATGGATTCCTCGTTCAGAGAGCAATCCATTGGTGGGGTCACAGGTACGCGGTTCGAATCCCATTTAGCGACCCTGGAGCCCAAAACCCATCCGGGATCTTCTGGCCCACTGTGGGGCGTCAGCACTGAGATTTCAAATGCGATGAATATCGCATCAATTGGTGCGATCAGTTTGAACCCATTTTGACGACATGATTTGGTGCGATATCTCTCATAGCATTTCTGATGCGATGAATCACAGAGTCTAGACAACATGCTCGCACAAGAAGTGCGATGTTTAAAAAATTAAATTGAAGCCAGTGCATTGTTAATGTGTCACGCCAGAACCAGTTCCAAAACACTTGTAGGGGTACCGAGGCCAGCGATAGTTCTAACCAATCCTCTTTGCCCAATATAGAGCATCCATAAGAGCATTTAAATTTTGATGATATTACTTTCATTTTGCCTGAGGGGCTGCAATAATCATCACCGTTACATAAACCCTTAAATAGACACAACCAGTTAAGATTATTTTGTCAAGATCTACTTAGTGACAATTCTCCTAATATGCCTTACATACCTTGAAATAATCCGAATGGTACAGGTCTGAAGAATATTATCCCAATCAGAAGAGCTTTGTTTGGTTTGTATGATGTTGCACATGACATATCTTTCCCTCACATTTTCTCACACCCAGCTTTAAAAAGGGAAGAAAATTCGGAGTCATGATTGAAGATGTCACTAGGAAACACTTGATTTCGATGTTTTTCTTCCAGTTCAAGTCCTCATTTAAGGTGGCTTAAGTGAAGACAGTGGCTGTATGTCATAACCTTCCATGATGATACAACAAACATGCTGCAGTCCACTCCATCAAATGACAACACTTTTGATACAGTTTTGACAGCACGCTTTTAAGACATCATAGTCAAACTGTTGACACATGACGTTGACATCCGATGACAACTAGTAAAAACACAAAGGAAAGGGCCAAAAACACCACCAAGCAAACGTTCACCAACTGAAACCATGGAGAACGAAAATGTACATTTAATTTTGCTTTTCTGTTTTTCATGTCCTGCAAATAACACATAAAAATAATATGAGAAATTAGGTAAATCAAAAACTTCACCACGAATTTGTCATACAGTGTTTTCTTCTTGCTCTTTCTGCTGCAGAACTTGGGCTGGGTTCTGTTGTGAGCAAAATAAGTTGTGGGTGAGAAATATTTAAGTTAAAATGGTGCACAGTTGTACCAGTTTTCATCGGCAGTCGAGGAATTTCTTCTCGCTTTTGTCGCTATCTTTCTAGACAGTTTGTGTATCACACAAGTGCTACGACTGAGGTGGCCGCTTGTGCGTGTCTCAGGATGTCGTCGCATCTCCTGCGACTCTATTCGTCGTCTATGATGGCAAGTGTTGCCTAAATAATATCAGCTTAGCTGTAGTGGAACTTTTTTTACTTTAATTTTAACCCTCCTGTGGCTTTTTACTGCCAAAAATGTGATTTTCCTGCCAAACTATTATTGAGTACCTGTAGGTTATGCTGTTTGTTTATTGACGTTTTGCTTTGCATTTTGGCTTTGGCCCTATCAATTAGTTTTAGCATTGAGTGCTTTGTATGGAGCATTTACAAGCTAAATCAAGCCAGAGTTAGCAATCAAGTTGCTTGTTTCAAACTTAATTACCTCTGCGGCTACTACTAATGTTACCAATTATCGATTTTCTAGGTAGCAAGAACGATCAAGAAGAGGAGCTCGATGCTGTGTCACCGTCTACTTGAATTTCAACACTCGTGTGGTGTGATCAGTTGTTTGCCAAACAATGAACTGCCCAGTCACTTTCTATATCTAAACAGACTTGGTAAATTTTAATTAGTGTCAGTACACTAACATTAGGAATTGATTTGTTTTTTTTTTTAATTTCAAAATGAGCTTCTTTACAAGTTTAGTTCTCTTTTTTTTACCATGCAGACTCCATGAAGGAGCAAGCCAAATCTTACTAGGTGAAAATTCTTTACAGATCTTTATTTTGATTGTGAGAAAATGTAATGTTTAATTGAATATTTGAAGAAAAATGCTATTGATCTTAGTCAAGTACAAAATGGTTCATTTTGTAAATTTCAGCATGTAAACAATGATAAAGCCAGATTCCAATAAATCAAAAGCTAAATGGTTCTTTAAAGTTTATTGTAACATATTTTTCATAAGCAAATTTTGACTTAAATACAATCCCAACAATCTAATTCAGAATCCAATACATTTGAGTTATTCATCACAAGAACATACCATTGACCAAGGTGCTTTATCTTGAAGAGTGGCTGGATGACTTTTGTTGGATGGAGGCACACTGCAAGAATTGAAGGAACAGCACAAGCCTTAATTCCAAAAGCGTTGAGCTTCACATTAAATCCGAGAACTTCCAGACTTTTGCAAAGAAGAACTGGTGTTTCTTTAAACATAAGCATCTGGAACACAGTGCCAAAAGATAGGTCACCACTTGATGATGTCTGCACTATGTCCTCTTTTCGGAAGGTGTGTCCCAAAAATTTCAGATAGTCAGTAACTTCTACACAATCAGTTTCTTTAATGCTGGGAATAGCAGATTTCACAGCATCCTTCCACTGAAAGTGCTGCAGCTCAACAGTTTGCACAATCTTGCTTTCATGCCCTGCATACAGGAATTTACCAGGAGGAGCTGTTTCCATTTCATGCAAGATCCTAGTCAGAATTCTCTCCATTAAAGAAAAAGGTAGATTGGTGGCATTGTGAAGTATTTTGAAGAGTCGTTTGAGTAAGGCATGGAACCCTTCAAAGCGCATGGCCCACTGTTGAGTAAAAGGTCCGTACAAAAGCAACTGTCTTGCCAGGTGGACCAGAAAATGAAATTTTAATGTCATTTTATCCACTCCATACAATATTTTGAATGCACTCAAGTATGCTTTGATTAGTTTTCTCAATTTGTCAGCGGCCTCTTCTGCGGCATCTGGTGAAAAGGAGATGTTGACAACCATCAGAAGTCTGTTGTAGTTTTTCAACTCAGCTTCTTTGCAATGCCCATGTACAATGAATGGTATGATATGAGCCAACAAAAACATTTGAGAAGCACTTTGTCGCAGATTGTTGCTCAAATGTTCTGTTTTGATGTCTGCAGGTTTGTCTCTCTTGTAGCTGCCATAATCAATCGAGTTCAACATTTGATTCACATTTCTCAAAGAAAAACTTCTGGTCAGACATCCACTGAGGAGGAGACGAATATTCACATCAAGAACCCCACCTTCACCTAATACATGCATAATATCGAGGGGGAATCCCTTAGTAATGTCAAAGTATTTCAAATCTAAAAGACAACTTCGAGAATTCACTCCATACATCACAGAGGGATTGCTACACTCCACCTCAGCAACATCTTCCATTGAGACGTCTTGAACATTATCAGTTCCACACACTGCAGCAAGATGCCGGGAATGAAGATCTTTGTTTCTCAAAAGAGATTTCACTTCGTAGGACTCTTCAAAGATGTTATCTTTGTTGACAAGGCATATCCTGCAGGGACTCCAGGCAGCATAAGTCTCCTTTAAACCAGCAAAGTTAGCACTGGCTGGCGTGTCGCCAACCATAAAAAGAAGGAACCCATGGAATGTTCGAGGTTTGCCATTTATGTTAAAAACAACCCCTTCTTCTGAGGACAGTTGGTTGATGCCAGAAATGAACTCCTTGAGGGCATCTTCATTTGTGACTACACCTTTCTTGCAAAATGCAATGGGAAATATGCACTTGAGGGTGGAGCGCAACCAAGGGTAAATATTACCAAGAGTCCATGTAAAAGATCTCAAAGCCTGCTTTGATCCTTTGGCCGAGAGAGTATCCCCTGGTGTTAGATCATCACCATAACCAATAATTGCCAGTGTGAAGGGATCTTTACACACAAGGGGATGGGATTGGTAGCAGAATCCATCGAGGACAGTTCGATAGCGTCCATCTTCAGTCTGAAGGGGATTGTCAATACAGTGTAGCACATCCTTGCATTGCAGAAGTTGCCCCAAAACTTGTAAAAATGGGGCTGCAAATCCATTTACAACAGGTGTTTCATGAAATCCAGATTTTGAGGAAAACTGTATTGAATGATCACCACTCGTGATTGGCATTGGCTCAATCAGGCATAGGTATTGCTTCCTGAATATTTTCTGCTGATTTTTATTTGAAATCCCTTCAAAGATTGACTGTCCCTTCAAACTTAAAAACACATTTTTAACTTCATCAACTGAAACGTAGTTTAGCTGTTGTTTTGATAAAATTTTATCCTGGAACATACAAAAAGAAAGGAAATTGTAGACAAAAACAAACCAGGGAAAAACTTTCAGATGTGCTTAAAATTATCATGGGCTACAATAATAAAAAATAAATCAGAAATGAATCTTACCTCAAGAAGAGCATTGTATGTACTTATCACAGAATCGAGGCCTTTCACAATATTATCAGTGGTGGATTGAGTTGTCACATACTTATCTCTTATGTCAGAAAGAAATGTGAAAGCTTTATTTTGCAAAACAACTGCTAGATCATCTGATGTGTTGACTGCAAAGAAAAGCGAAAAGCAATCGTATCAAGTTAGTACAATTTAATATTTATCTTGAAATTATAGCACACAAAGTGTTTGCACTATACCTTCAGGTGCACCGTTTTCATTCAAATAAAATGAAACTGTACGCTCTGCATTTTCATCCATTGGAACAACCAAATCCTCAAGCTCCTCTTGATCCTTTTCATTCTCATTTGAGAGCATTGACAGCTGCTTTGCTAAAACTAAAATAAAATAGCATTAAAAAATCACATAGATAAGAATTTTACATTATTAGGCACCAAAGCAACAAAATGATTCCCACCAGCTTGTTTCTTGTGCATAGCTTTGACGTGGTGCTCCAAGCTTTTGACTGATTTATATTTAGACCCACAGGTCTTACATGACACCCTAAAATTTGGCTCATTTTGGTGCTGCTTGATTTGGTGACGCAGAAGTGTGGGAGCATGATTCGAGGAAAAGCAACAAAAATTGCACACCGGAACCGGTGTTTGACCTGACCTGAAAAAAAACAATAAAAACAACATCATATAATTACAGTAATGTAGACTTAGACACATAAAAATAGACCTCTAAACATATACGGATTAAATGAAAAGAGAAAAAAAGGGACATTGGTACACCACTAGTTCACCAGGGAAAGTTAAGTGAAGACAACAAAACCAAGCAGGGGATAAAATGTGGCGTTAGGTCGAGGTTAAGTTGCCAGGTAGGCATTTTCAAACTAAAAAAACAAGGCGAGAAATACTGCATTCAAAACAAATTTACGTGCTATCTATTTATTCTTAACCTAATCATATTGCATGGGCTTCAGCAGCAGCAACCATCGATTGGAGTCCTCCATCGGTGTAAAGTTGTTTACAACGGGGAAGAGGGACCGGGGGGGGGGGGGGGGGGGAGGGGGGGGGCAAGAGACAAAGTTGCCAACACCAGCAGACGAAAAGAAAGAAAGAAATTTCAACATTCGCCACACTTAAAATATACTGAATGAAAACTCGGAGTAATAATAGAAGAACACATTGAAACTAAAGTTAAAAGTTTTTAAATTAAATACAACTACACAAAAGCGCCACAAAAGAAGAGTGACATTTTATGCAGCTAAGTTGCCATACTTTTGAAAGCCACTGCGAGCGCCAAACCACGATTCGTTACGTGAGAAGACAACTAGCATCAGCTGATTTTGACGTTTTGGGAAGTTTTGTAATTGAACAAACGGATCATAGAAGACTGGATGAAGAAATTCGACAAAATTCGACTGCAAGGATGGTAAGAATTATTGTGGAAAAGCTTTGTCTAGCCATAGCCAATTAGCACTGTCAGTACACTACCAGCTATTAAGAGAGGTCAAGGAACAAAGCACGACTTTAAAACTGATAAGATACTTTAAAGAATGTTCCTTTTTGTAAAAAAAAAACAGGATGCAATCAGTCTGATTATCAGGAAGTCAATCAAAGCTGCAGATGAAGACCACGAGATTGATGATGATGACATTGACATCATTATAGATCAGCTGACAAGCCCTGCAGTAGGAGTGACATTAGTCAAGCATCTGACACTTTTAGAAATGAGTGATTTCCCAAATTTTTTAAGCGTTGTTCAAAAGAGGCTGGTTCTATCAGCTTTTAAAAGCATTGGTAATAATATTAGATACTACATTTTAAATTGTTGAAGTAGTTACTCCTTAGAATGCATCACTAATCAGTACCAATTGCCACAATTAGGAAATATGACACCATTTGAAGTAACGGAAGCAAGTACATCACAACACAAGGTTGATGAAAATCATAATAAACAGCCACTATTAGGAAATGAGTCATCATTAAAAGACACAGAAGCAATTACGTCACAACACAAGGTTGATGAAAATCAAAATCGGTAGGTTATTACATGTGTTACTTTCTGAACATTGAAGCACAAAAATTAAGTGCAATCTATTTTTACAGAGCTGATGCAGGCGGTGAAGCTGATGAAGCAAGCAATCAAGTTATTGACAACTATTTGAATGGTTCTGAACCTCAACACATCGAAGCCATGTAAGTTACAATCATCCCAATATGTGTAAAGTAAACAGCACATATCATTGAACAAATGAAATTTCCAGGGTAGTCATACACAATGACAGTCAGGTTGAAAACCGAAGCTCAAACAATGCGGGTTCAACTACGAATGAGAAGTAAGTTTACAACAGTCTGATATGACATATTGTTGTTGCAATGGATAATTACTGTTCCTCTTTTTTAAACTCATTTTCCTTTAAAACTTTATATTGCAGTGTGGATTTCTCAGAAATTGAGGATTTCTTTCCTAAAGCTGAATGGGATGCACTTTGTCTGACTGACAGAAAACGGTATCTGGCGATATACAGCAGATATCGCAGAATGATTGATAATGGTAAAAAAACATTCGAGACTAGGACCATAGGAAAATCATGCACATACTACATACATGCAGTAATTAATATGAAACTATATTTCAGGATATGAAATCACCCAGCCTGACTTCATGACCAAGAAGAGGGAGGCAGAGGCAAGGAAACAAAAAACAAAAACCCAAGGATCAGATAAAGGAATGCCGACAAGAAAGAGTACAAGACTAGAGACCAGTAAGTTAAATTACCATCACATATATTGTGATACGGCATGCCTTAAACACAATGATTTTATTCCAGTGCCAAAATCAATATTCATCGACAATGATCCAGATTCAGTCATGTCATTTTCTACTTCCTCATCTGAAGAAAGTGAGGACTCCGAAATAGATAGTCCCAGTGCTCAGGTATGTTTAATCTCAATCCATAATAAGTAAGAGTATTTCAACTTCTACATTCACCAAACTTTTAAGATCACAGCCCCAGCCCTAGTTGTTGGCATTCAACAAATTAGCAAATGTTTGTCTCCAATTGGAGTTCAAGCAACTTACATTATGAGGTTTACGTGAGATGAAGATAATAAAATACTCACATTATGGTTTTTTGCAGCCCATGTCACCAAAGAACCAACCTGTAACACAACAGAAAAGGTCAAGTGTTAACAAAGATAGTGGTGAAAAATCTGCAAGAAAGGTAAAGAAAAATAAACAATAAAAATTCATTTGTCTTTAATGAAAATTGACTTCAAATCATTCACAGAAATTCATATTTTCCAGAGACCTAGACTTTTTGGGGAAAAGTTAGTGTATCCAACACCACTGCCTCCCTTTAGCCCTGCTGCTTTGAGGAACTTAAGAATGCCAGCACATTCAAGAAGTATGAATCCCATTCTAAGTGAGTGCAAAGCTTTTCTGATAGCTCATAAAAAAAATCAGTCTTATCTGGATAAAACCGAATATGATGCATTCAGCCAGACATTGTGTGAAACATATCCAGACATGAAATGCCTAGACTGCAAAACTCCTTGGGTAAAACTGACTTTCTTAATCTTTAGTGAATGTTTGTAATCGTTTGGCAAGACCTAAACTAATTTGAAATTATGTTTCAAACCAATTAAGTGCCGGTTCAAAAAAAGTCTGTCAGCATCCTTCAGAGAGCAAAGGGCAAGAGAAAAGAGAAAGCGAACAGCAAAGGCCACCACAACAACTAATAACAGAGTAGCAGCCCTTGAGAGACATGCTGTGATTTCAAAGTAAGCAAAATTAGGCTTTTACATGCAAACTGGGGGAAAACTTACTGTTTTTTGTTGTTGTTGTTGTCTTGTTTTGCAGTGCCATGCCAAACAATCCTCTGGATGAAAGCATCGATTTGTTGAAGAAGGCGACAGACAAGAGGGAAATGGCACGGCTGTTGCAGTCCACAGGTGACGCTAGGCATTCGGTCTATGACAAGCTGACTGCCTCAGAAATTCAGCTGCAGTTTCCGCATCTGAAGCACGCTGAAATGGTAAAAGAATGAAATGAAAATAATAAGTTGACACTATTATGATATGTATTACATAATTATTTTGATTGCTTTATCAACAGTTGATACTTGATTACATTACATTGACAAAGAAAAACTATGAGCAGCTGGAGGAAAATTTTGAAGAACATCTACAATTAGTGGCAAAATATTATGAGGTCGATATAACCACAGAAGGTGGGAAAATGAAAGCCATCAATGCCATGCACGAATTTTTCCTTGCACAGGCAGTAAAAAAAGGGGCCAAACCAGTATTTCACTTGGTTGATGTAAGTACTAGTTATTTTCGCTTCCGATTCCCACTTATTCCTAAGGCTGAAGCATAATTTCCAAAACTTTGCAGGCACAAGCTGTCTATCAAGCAGTAAAGTCATCGGCTATCCAAGCACCATTCATGGTGGCCTACTTGAAAGAAACTGAATTTACTGACAAGACAGAAGCACTGCAGTCAGTCAGTCTCTGTATGCAAGGAAGACTTGTGGCTGCCATGAATAAGGAGCCAAAGGCTATCAAGGCAGCAATTATACTCCTAGCGTCTTACTTTGTATTTGGAGTGGAGTATCCCCGTCCATACATGGAATTCATGCGAGCTCTTGAAAGATTTGCCACAGGATCAGCTGCGCCCTCCACCTATGGCAATACCAAAGTCAAGTATCAAAAGTTTATTTCTCTTATGAAGTCAAAGAAGTAACTTGTATTACTACACAACTAATGTAAACAAATGAACTAAAATAATTTAATCTGATTAGCTAAAAATGTAAATTAGATACTCTTAGTCATAATGAAACTGTGATATATCGGCTATCCAAGCACCATTCATGGTGGCCCACATAATGGAAACTGAATCTGCTGAATAGACAGAAGCACTGCAGTCAGTCAGTCTCTGTATGAAAGGAAGACTTGTGGCTGCCATGAGTTTATTTATCTTATGAAGTAAAAGAAGTAACTTGTATTAATTAACTAATGTAAACAAATGAACTAAATAATTTAATCTGATAAGATAAAAATGTAGATCAGGTACTCTTCATCATAATGAAACTGTGATAGAACTCATGATACAAATATCAATTAGGTAAATAAGTATATTTGTAAATAAGTAAGATAATGATGAACTGAGTCAAAAATTAAATTGACTATAATACAATTGACATATTCTATTAACACTTTTGATAGAATTGAATATTTTGGAGCAATAAATTCTTTAAATTAAAGCTTGAGATTGTATTTTTGTCCACAGTTCAATCGACAACATAACCGTACAACAATGTAAACAAACAGACAAACGAGATCTTACAAGGTGTACATACAATATTTACCTCGCCTGGAAGAGCGAGAGCGGGTACTTCGGACGGGAGGAGCAACACTGAACTCCCTTGACGCAACAAATCGAATTTCCTAGTTATAAGAAGCCCAAAGAACATTCTCGTCGGCTGGTGGTTGGTTAGGCTCTCTGAAGTGTGTCGTCAGGAGGAAAGTTACAGTGTACCGAGTGAATCGTAGTGCTTTGCTGCGAATAGCTGCGAACAGCTGACTGCTGTGTATACGCAGATTTCAAAATCCCTCCGCTTCGAGTCTCGTCTGCTTTTGTGAGAAATGGCTGTTTTCTTGGTTGAAGAAGTATTGAGCCAACACATTTCTGAGTGAATAAGAGTATGTCCCGGCAACACGCCCAGTTAGAATAACGCTTGCCTGATGACAACATCACCCAAAAGAAGCGGCAGCGTCTTGATGGCGCCGGAATCGTGAGTTTCATTAGGTGTATTTTGCTCTTGAGGGAACAGAATAGATGGGTTAGGCTGGAGTGGCTTTTCAAGATTGAAGCAATGATAGGTGTCACCTGGAGAAAGTTGAATATCGCCCAGGGAGTGTCAAGCTGTGCATTATTATCCAAAATACTCGCCTTTGTAGCACATTCTGCAATAATAATATATCCAACTGTTATCAGCTTCCAATGTGCCACTAAGCTCAAAATAAGTGCTCCGATTATCATTTAGTTTTCAGAATGGCTGACTATATTCATTCATTGAACTGTGAATCTTCTTAAGGGTGATTAACCAGATCTATAAGCATTTAAACGGTTCAAAAATAATGTTCAATGAATGATTGTGGCCTAGCTTCTAACTCAAGGCTTGGGAGTTGGGCATCGCACGATACCTGCAATTAATTTATTGCATCGCATCAAAAACGTTATCATCCATCATCGCACAACTCATGCGATGTAATCATAGAGAGAATCTGGCTGCCTGGAACATATCGCATCAAGATGCAATGTTTTGAGATATCGCACCAAAAGCATTGTGTTCATCGCATTTGAAATCTCAGTGAGGGTGGGTACCACACGAAGCCTACCCGGAGCCCGCCGGAGAATTTACTGCCGCCGCGCGGTGACGGCAGGGGATCCGGGACTCACCTTCGTCGTCGGCCGCGTCGCAGATCGCGGCCTCCAGCGCCGCCTGCTCCTTCCTGCAACACGCCGAGAAGAGCGCGCGCGTTAGCACCGACTCGTCTCCACGGTGACGGCCTTGTCGAGCCTCGCCGAATGCCGCCGCCCCACCCCCTAAATCATCGGGGTGCAGCGAGGCGCGGCCGACCGGAGCATTCCCGTGATGGGAGGGGAGGTGGGGGACGGCCTCGGCACTAATCTGACTCGAGGATGAGGGCCGCAAAGTTTAATGCTCGCTCTGCGCCGCTACACACTGCCTGCACGACGCCGCGCCGCCACGCCGCGCCGCGCCGGGCCACGCTCCGCTAAACCGGGCGGCGCGGCGCGGCGTGGCGCCTTACAAGCTGCCTCGCACCAAGCACCTGCGACCCCGCCTTGTCCCAGCCTCGCCACACCTAAAGAAGTCCACGACGAGCCTGCACGAGATTCCACCCCTCCCCTCCCTCCAAGCTCCCCTCGCACAGTGGGCTAGAAGACCGGTGGAGGTAGCAAAAATTCTAGACGCATTTTGAGCTCCAGAGTCGCCAAGTAAGACTCGAACTGAACGTTTGACCCCCACCAATAGATGCCTCGTTGGGAGAGCAATCCATTAGTGGGGTCCCATTTTGCGACTCTGGAGCTCAAAACGCGTCTCGAATTCTGGTCTTCTGGTCCACACTGTGCTTTGCCGGCTTCGGCCGAAAGCCATCGACCTGGCTTCGTGTTTTACGGGCACCTCCTCGAGGACAGCAGCGCGCGAACGGTTTTGAAGCACGGCTTCAAATATTGATAGGCTGCCGCGGTGCGTAAACCCGGGTTTGCCGTCGGATCCCGCACAACGCCGCGCATGGAGCAGCGCAAAGACTGGAGGTGCGGCCCGGCCCGGCGTCGGCCCCGCTACGACGCCCGCTACGACGCTAGAGGGACAGGAGTCGCGCAGCAATCTCAAGTTTTGATCACCTCCCCCACCCCGCGCCACTCCTAACCGGTACGTTTTGTTTTAAGGGCCCGTAATAAGTAATAAAACGCGGTCTTCTTCTGGCCGCGGGGCCTCGTGCTCGGGTTTTCGGGGGCGGCCTGCCCGGGTGCCGTGGTCGTTGCAGGCCACGCCACGCACGCCGCACAGTGGAACAGTCAGAAGACCGTTGAGGCGGCCAAAAATCCCGGACGCGCTTGGAGCTCCAGAGTCGCTAAATGGGACCCGAACAGAACGTGTGACTCGACCAGTGGACTCCGCTACGAACGAAGATTCCAGTGGTGGGGGTCACACGTTCGATTCGAGTCATGTTTAGCGACTCGGGAGCTCGAAATGCGTCTGAAGTTTTGCGGCCGATTGCGCCCACTGTGCTGGTAAAGCGCCCGACAGCAGCGGTACGGCAGGCCCGCCGAACAGTGGCGCGCGGCTGGTGGCCTACCCTCGACTCCACGGGCGCTTCATCGCCGCCTCGCTGCAGGCTGCGGCGCAGCACAGCGCAGCACAGCGCAGCACGGCGCAGCACAGCGCATCACGGCCGCAGCCTAGCCGGCGGCAGGGAGCAGCGTGAGAACGGGGCAAGACGCGGCCGTGAGAGTGTGTTGGTGTGTGTGTGTGTGTGTGTGTATGTATGCGCGTGTGTGTTAGAGGGAGGGGGGCTGCGTGCCCAAGCCTTTCCCACCCCCACCCTCTCCTGCGCTCCAGATCGGGCCTGAATAATTAAGCACGCTGTTATCGCGAAATGACAAAAACACGGACGACACCGTGGGGACGCGCCCCCGCCTCCTCCGCTCCGCTGGAGATAATGCAAGGTGAGATCGGAAGCTCATTCGACGCCGCGCCCCCCCGCCTCCACGCTCGCGCCCTGCGGAAGTGGGCGGCCCGACACGCGTGCGCGGCGCGCACAGTGGGCCAGAAGACCGTTGAGGCGGCCAAAATCCCGGACACGTATCGAGCTCCACAGTCACTAAATGGGACTCGAATCGAACGTGTGACCCCACCAAACGGATTCCTCGTTCGGGGAGCAATCCATTGCTGGGGTCCCACGTTCTTCGATTCGAGTCCTATTCAGCGACTCTGGAGCTAAAAACGCGTCTAGAATCTTGGCCGCCTCGACGGCGTTCTGGCCCACTGTGCCGCGCGGTGCACTCGCTCCCCGGCTTCAGCCAGTCCGCGTCGACAAAGGGCCGCACGGCGATTGCGTCTGTGTCGCGCCTGTCGCCGTTCGGCGCGACAAACATTATTTCCGCCTTATTTTTCCCGCGGCTTTTCCCTCTCCCCCTCCCCCAGCCACGTCCCGTCGCTCTGCTGAGACGCTCGGCAAATCGCACGCGCATTGTCGAGGCAGCCCTTTCTCCCCCACCACCACCACCACGCCCCACCCCACCCCGCTCGCAGCTCGCAGCGGCCATTGTTCTCGCCGGGTTATCTAGATCGCAACACCATCACTCTCCTGGTTCGTCACTCGGCCGGCGATGCCTGCCTGCCTGCCTGCCTGCGTGGCTGCCTGCCTGCGTGGCTGCCTGCCTGCGTGGCTGCCTGCCTGCGTGGCTGCCTGCGTGGCTGCGTGGCGCGCGCGGCGGTGGGCGTCGCGCATCCAGACACGCCTGCGTACGTGCGGCGAGCCCCTGAATAGCGAGGAGCAGCGAGGAGCAGTGTACGATGCACAAAGGCGTTTACGTGACGGCCGTGCTTTCCTCTTGGGCGATGCACAGTGGGCCAGAAGACAACGACGCTAAGGGGGGGGGGGAGTCTTGACGCGAGTTTGAGCTCGAGAATCGGTTAACATGACTAACGAACGTGTGACCCCACCAAAGGGATTTCTTGTTCGGAGAGCAATCCATTGGTCGGTCACACGTTCGGTTCGAGTCCCATTCAGCGACTCTGGAGCTCAAAACGCGTCTAGAGTGTTGGCCACCTACACCGGTCCTCTGGCCCACTGTGCAGCGGCGACGACGGTAACGACACGGCGCGGGTCATACCCGACTCGCCTGGCGTCCTTGGCAAAGTTTCTACCTCACCTCTCTCGCTCGCCTCGAGTCCCGACTCGGGTCTCGACTCGTACCGGCGGGGTTAATTCCGTAAGCAGACCATTAGAGCGCAGTTCCACCAAACTCAACTTTCGTTTTTCACCGAGAAGAACAGTAAAAAGAGGAAGACGGGGAGAGTAAGAAGCGGACGCGGGCGAAAACTCATCCCAGCGAGACAAAGGACGACGCACTTTGAAAACTAAAATTGATTTAACACGACGACGACTGGGTCCGTATTAAAACACGCGGGGGAGAAAGAGAGAGCGCGCGAAGCAGGCCTTGTCAATCACTGTGTGTGTGTGTGTGTGTGTGTGTGTGTGTGAGAGAGAGAGAGAGAGAGAGAGAGAGAGAGAGAGAGAGAGACAGAGAGAGAGCGAGTGCGTGTATGTGTCCGCGCGCGTCACGGTAGCGGCAGTGTCTCGATTGTTTCCACCTGTTAGCCAGTGTGCTGTCCCCGCAGTGGCTGCCTGAGGCCACCCTGTCACACGCCAGCCCGCCCAACCCGGCCGGGCCTCGGCCCCTCGGCACTAATTTCCATGCTAATGAGCTGCTTACAGACCTCGGCCACCTGGGCCTCGGCCCGTGCGAGGCAGTCCGGCAGACGTCCGCCAATGGCGCGGCCCGCACACAGTGGGCTGGAAGACCGGCGCAGGCGGCCACAACTCTTCAACGCGTTTTGAGCTCCGGAGTCGCGGCATGGGACTGGAACCGAACGTGTGACCCCATCGATGGATTGCTCTCCGAACGAGGAATCTGTTGGTGGGGTCACACGTTCTGTCCGAGTCCTGTTAAGCGGCTCTGGAGATGAAAACGCGTCCAGAATTTTGACCGCCTGCGGCGGTCTTCTGTCCCACTGTGCCACGGCCCAGCACCTCGTGCAGCACCTGCCCCAGGTGGCGGTGTAAGGCCCTAGTCAGTATCTTCTGCTCTTCCAGTCTGCCGCGCGCCGCTCCGGCCCCGGATCACTCTCACCGGAAGTCAGCGCGGCTCGTTTTCTCATTGGCTGCCTCCTGCTCGTCCCCCTTTCAAAAAAAAAAAAAAAAAAAAAAGGCATTGTGATGCGCGGGATGATAGTGTATTGTGGCGGGGACTCCACCGCCGCCGCCGATCCCCACATGTTTGGTTTTGTTTTTCCTCTCCCGTTGATGAGCTCGCGATGATGAACTCGCTATGGGCTCCGACGACGGCGGGGCGGGGCGGGGCAGGGCGGGGCGGGGCGGGGCGCTCGGCTTTTGTCACACTCAATCGTCCAGACTGCAGGGTAATTGGACTCGCTTTACAATCGCGTCGCCGCTCAAAATAACCCCCCACCCCATTCTCTTTTCTCTTCCTCGCCGTCCCTCGCACCGTCTCTCTCTCTCTCTCTCTCTCTCTCTCTCTCTCTCTCTCTCTCTCTCTCTCTCTCTCTCTCTCTCTCTCTCTGTGTCCCTTCGTTTGTCTGTCTGTTTCTCTCCCCCCCCCACACGGTGCTGCAACAAGAGATGCCGCGATACGCCGAGCGGGGCAAGTCACATTTCCCCCGACAGTTGCCGCCAGCGGCGTTTGTGCCGCTCTGCGTGCCGAAAGCAGAAGTACGCGGTGCGCGCAACTCGCGGCCAACAACAACAACAACAACAACAACACTGGCCGTGGCGGTCCGGGCTGGGGACGCGCGTAGCCCCTGTCAGGGAAAGCGATGACCAGCAATTCAGAGGGATTTAAGGCACGGTCAGACTGGCCAGGGGAAAAAAGGGAAATTCAAGAGAAGCAACAAAGGGGAAATAGGCCAATTTTTTCGACTTGTGTCTGTGTGTGTGTGTGTGTGGCGATTTTAGGTCAGTTTTTTGGTTCAAAGCGCGCACAGGCAGGGTTCTGTTTTTCGGCAGTTCCCGCGGTACGAGGCACACTGGAGGGGTCTCCTCGGCGAAGGACAAGAGGCGCACCTTCCACTCGGCCGAACCGGCGGCTCCAAATTGCCTCGCGGCCCCGCCGCTGTCCGGCCCAGCGTTTTTTTTTTGTCAAGCAGAAAGACACGCGCGCTCTAATGTTGGCGTTGCGTTTTTATCCGATTTATTCTAGATGTGTGCGTGCAAATGCGTGTGAATGCGAGTGCGTGTGTGTGCGTGTTGGCGTGATTTGTGTGTGTGTGTGTGTGTGTGCGTGTGTGTGTGTTGAGTTTGTGTGCGGGCTCGTCGCGGGGGCACTGGTGGCAGCGCGGAGGGAGGCGTAAAAAGAAATACGTGAAAAATGTTTCAGCAGCCACGACGCTACGTGATGAGCCTCGCGGTTTTTTTTGTTTTCGTTGTTTTTTTAATTTAATTTTTTTTTGTACGTACAGCTTTTTTTAGAATATTTAATTTAAGTACAAAAAAAGAGCAAAGGCGTTCGCAAGGCGCAAAGGTTCGCTCATTATTGGCCAAGCGGGTGGTGTGGCACCCCAACCAGGGCAGAGGCGACATGCATCACGCGTTCGGCTGCCACTCGGCTGCCTCTCCCGGAGCACCTCGGTTCTTCGGGTCACCCAATCGGGCCATTGGAACCACCGCCCTACGAGGCCGCCATTATTTTTCATAAAGGCCGAGATGAGATTCGAACGCACACCCACGACGCAGCGCGGCGTGGCGGTGGGATGTGGCAGAGGGCGGGCATCTGTCATGTGCGCCACACCGGCCCGCCCCGCCCCGCCCCGTCCCACCCCACCCCACCCTACTTGGTCGACAGCCAAGGCCCCGTTACCTGCTACCGGTACACGTGTCCGCGTGTTGGCCTGGCAGCATTGGGGAGCACGGGGCGCGGCAAGTAAACTTTCTTTTTTTCCCTTGTTCAGCTTGGCGAGGTTCTCACCAGAGGAGACAGACAGACAGACAGACAGACAGACAGACAGACAGACAGAGACGGAGGGACCGAGCGAGGTCAGGCCAAAAAAGAAGCCGTGTCACTTTTCTCCGAGTTACACGGCCACGGCCACGGCCTCCACCACCAGCAGCGCTGCCGACAGTCACTTCCGGCACCGAGGTGCACGCGGCCGAGGCCACAATAAGAGAGCGGCAAAGGAAGCGACGCAGCGGATCCAGGCCGGAAGTGGTTACATGCCGGGGTCGCGTCAGTGCCCGCGTCGGTGCCCACCGAGGCAGCCGAGGCAGCCGAGGCAGCCGAGGCAGCCGAGGCCATCAGACAGGCTCCGGCAATCAATGCCTGCATTCAGCCAAACGTGCAGGGGCGGCGCCGCCAGGGACTAACTGGGCGGGCCGGAGCGGGCTGCACACTGGGAGGCCGGCAAAGTCCCACGTGGATTTTGAGCTCGAGAGTCGCTAAATGGGACTGGAACTGAACGTGTGACCCCACCAATGGATTGCTCTCTGAACGAGGAATCCATTGGTGGGGTCACACTGGTCAAGACCAGCTGATGGCCAGCCGCGCCGGTCGTCTGGCCCACTGTGGGCTGAGCGCGCGCTGGAAGCCGCAGAGGACAGGGCGGCTGCTGCGCCGCTGGCTCCGCTGGGCTCGTTCCTCGCGAGGAGCCCCGTGGAGTATGTTAATGAGTTTGAGACACCAAGGACGTGCGGCTAGGTGCGGCCTACCTGCACGCCAACTTGCGGCGCGAGTCGCTTTGTAGCATTTGGAGCGCGCCGCTCCGCCCTCGCCTCGCCAGTCCCGCTGGTGGTCCCGTAATCTGGCAGTGTCTAGAGTCACATCGTGAAGCCCATTGTTGCCGAATGGTTCGGTTCGTGCACGCACGCCGGGGAACTGATTGACGCACTGTATCATGAGTTCACGAGTTGGCGGTTCACTACTTTGCGCCCCCACCTCTCTCTCTCATTCCCAAAAGTGGCTGCCAAACATTTGCGCGGCCCCACAGCCAAACATTCGCGACCCCAAAATATTTTTCCGCGACCCAAAGTGAGGTCGCGACCCGAAGGTTGGGAACCGCTGCCCTAACGTTAGCATACTTACCGTTGATCGTTACGGCATTGTAAGTTGTTTGCTATATTCACTGGCTGGCCAGTCGGGAGGGTAGGCACGTGGGACTGGTAAGTAGAGCTTGAGGCAGGCAGTTACTTGTTTAAGTCCCTGCTAGGCTAGATGCGCGTGTGCGTGTGTGGGTGTGTGGGTGTGGGTGTGCGAGTAGGGAGACATGAGGGGAGCAGACGCCTGGAAGCAAGCTGGGAAAGCCCCAACAGAACTCTGTGTGTGTGTGTGTGTATGTGAGAGAGAGGGAGAGAGAGAGAGAGAGAGAGAGAGAGAGAGAGAGAGAGAGAGAGAGAGAGAGAGAGAGAGAGAGAGAGAGCGTGCTCGGGGGCCAAGGAGCTAGGCTGTGTTCGTGCCCGTGAGGCGTGTAAGTGGGGGTGAAAAGGACGAACCGCAGGACGAGAGCGCAGGGGCAGGACCAGGTCGCGGCGGCTAGGGGGGGTGGGGGGGGGGGTGGGGGAGGTTCCTTGCCTTGGCCGAGCTGGTCGCCGTGCGTTAGTCCCGGACGGCATGATGGTCCGTGAGGCCGTCCTGACAGCGCAGTGCAGCGGCACGCAGACCCCCGCGCGACGCCCTGTCCAAGGTGGCGGCGCCGCGAGCACAGTGGGCCAAGTCGGAAAAGGAGCAGGGAGAGATGGGGTTTAGGGATTAGAGTGGCGGCCCACTGTAGCCAACACAGCGGCAGATTCCCTCGCGCGTGGGGGGGAAAGCTTGATGAGACACCCGGCCTGGCGTGGTCTGGCCTGCCTGGCCCCGGCCGTCCCCGGCACGTTTTGGCAGCCGCCTGGCGCGGCCTGGCCCGCGCTCTCCCAAACAACATCATTCCGCTCACCACACACACACACACACACACACACACACACACACCAGGCAAAACCTCGCCGGAATGGCCTGCAGCGAGCGCAGGCACCGCACATGGCCACTCTCTCTCTCTCTCTCTCTCTCTCTCTCTCTCTCTCTCTCTCTCTCTCTCTCTCTCTCTCTCTCACACACACACACACACACGCACGCAGCCCGCAGGCTGCCTGATGGGAGCAGGAAAAGTGGGTGCAGCGCAGTGACGGAGGACGACAAGGGCCCCCTCGCTGTACCGGCTGCCCTATCAAGTTCTCCACGGGGCGTTCCCGTCACCTGGCGAGCCATCCCTAGGCAGCAAAGGCCGACCTGAGGAGTTACTGCCCTCCCAACAGGCCCATTTACTTAAACCAACATTTTTGACAGAGTTGAGATTCTAAAACTAATTTTGGCACAAAAATCAAAATTTTGTCAAAAATGTTGGTAAGGCCTTTGTCCACGAACTCAAAGTAGATCGGCCCTTGTTAGGAGGCTCTCCACAGATCAGCCTTTATTGGCGGTAACTCCTTAGATCGGCCTTTGCTGCAGGGATAGATCGCTGGCCTCTGCCCCGCCCCGCCCCGCCCCGCCCTGTCTCGCGCGCGCACTCTTTCGCTCTCTTTTTGCGATTAACAAGAGGAACGAGCTGTAATTAGATGGGTGTGGTCACCGAGCCAAGACGGATGACAGGCGATTCCGGCCGGCTGGTCCGACGGGTCTGACGGGGGGACCACGCCACGCCGCGCCACGCCGCGCCACGCCGCGGTCCATTGCCTCTGGAATACTAGCCATGCACCCCGTAAAGAGTTAGGGTACCAAAGGGGAAAAAAAGGAGAATAACGCCATCGCGCCAGGCCTTTCTCACCCCTTTTCCCAAATTCCAAACGGCGTAGTCCAGCTTTCCAAAGAGATCTCTCTGGGAACTGGCGCTGCGGGATTGGAGCTGCCCACCTTGGACGCGGTGGTACAGTCCAGGGCAAAGCGATCGGTGACCGAGGCAGGGTGGGTTGTGTCCGGCCGGGAAAGGGGTCCAGGGCCGCACGTTTGTTAGCGGCAAAAACGAGAAAAGAGAAAGGCGGACTGGGAACAAATAGCCCGTCTCATGATCGTCCGGAGGCTACCGCTGCTGCGGGGGAGGGAGGGAGAGAGAGAGAGAGAGAGAGAGAGAGAGAGAGAGAGAGAGAGAGAGAGAGAGAGAGAGAGAGAGAGAGAGAGAGACCTCGGCATCGGTCTGCAGTGCCGCACTGGTTGGAACGAACCCCTCGGCCGTTACGCTGTCACACCGCGACGCGGGGCCCCACGCGGGGCGGGGGGGGGGGGGGGCGCTGCTTTCCCGATAAACAAATGCGGCAGCGACTTGTTCTCGTTGCGGTGGTCGGCGCGGCGCCGGCAAGTGGGTCACGGACGAGTGGCGGTTCATATACCGGCCAGGCCCCGAACGCACAGAGGGCCAGACGACTCGAAGCGTTTTGAGTGTTCCGGAGTTTATAAATCGGACTCGAATCGAACGTGTGACCCAGTGGATTCGTAGTTCGAAGAGCAGTCCATTGGCGAGGTCACACGTTCCGTTCGAGTTCGATTCAGCGACTCTGGAGCTCAAAACGCGTCGAGAATTTTGGCCGCCAGCGCCGGTCTTCTATGGCCCACTGTTGATCGGCAGCCCTGTCTCTCGCACCCTTAGGACGCGCTCCGTGTGTGCGAGGCTGGCGAGGCAGACAGAGTCAGCCTACAGGCAGATGGCCCTGCTGCCGCTGTGGCTTTCAATTCGCACCGCGAGGCCCAGTTTCATCGGGAAACTCATTCCATCTCCACGAGAGGAGAGCATTCGGTATTTCCGCGGAAGGAATGGTCCACACGCCGGTGAACAGAACCGGCCCGGTCCATACGTGTGAGTACCAATTTTCGTTGCCACTTTCCGATGCCGTATTTTACTGACGGCACCGCCATTTATCAACGAGCTTACTGTAATGGGTCGCCGGTGAGGACCTGTAGACAAAGGAATGCCTTCAAAGGCCGGCCCGCGACCGCATCGGATGGCGCGGCGGTGGAGGCCGGCCTGTCCACCGCTCAATGTTGATTCATTCCTCCCTTTAATGTGTCATTTGCCTTGTTATTATTATTTTCCCATGTCAGAAATAAATTCATGACAAGCGAATCTCTCTTCATTTCTCTTTTGGTATCTTTGGTTCGTTGTATATGGCACCGCGAAGTGAAAGTGTTCTTTATTCGCGCAACGGGGGAGTGGGTCCTACTTGCTTTTCAGGGACCAGAATACTCCCAGTGCTGTGTTGTGTTTGGCGGCGGGTCGGTCTTCGCGAGGAACGACGCGATGGTTCGAGCCGAGCCGAGCCGAGCCGAGTCCTGAGCCGAAACTGCACAAAACCGCGCGAGACGAGGACGACGAGAAGGAATGGGACCGCTGAGCTGCGAGCGTTCACCCCGGCAGTGCACAGCACGGCGACAGTGCGGCTTACCCTTCATTTCGCTGCTCCTTCGCCGCTAACCAGGCCTACTCCACGGCGGCCCTCCGCGCCCACCTGCCACTACCACGCAGCGTGTGATATAAGTGTGCGTGTGGAAGTAAGGAAGTATAAGCGCGGGCTTGCTCCACCACAGCCCCTTCAACGACACCAAAATAAAAGCGGAGCCACTTACACTCGGCTGGCGATCGTCATTTTCTACTCCAGAAGGGATCCTCGCAGGAATTCAAAGTGAAGCGGAAAGGAAAGGAGAGTCCCCTCGCTGCTGCTGCGGCGGCTGCTGCGGCGGCTGCTGCTTGGATCCAAAGAAAGTTTCCCAGCCGCAAAAGCTTAGCGCACCGCGCGATACTGTAGTGCCAGGGCAAAGAAGACCCCCGTCCGCCCCCCCTTGTCGAGTGAACACTCCATACCACGCCGCCCCGCCTCCCACGGGCCAATTTGGCTCTGATAACAGCCGAGGCCGCAAGCAAGCGGGTTGTGAAGCAGCTTACTGGGCCCGCTTTTTCGCTTGGTGAGGGTGGCAGGGGGAGTTATTGATAATTGCGGCCTTTGTTTTTCGTAATCGGAGCGACAGGCACCGCAGGGCTTGCTCCGTCAGGCTGAGCCGCAGCCCACCTCCGCTCGCTTGGGCCGCACCAAGCCGCACCCAGCCGCGCTCGGGAACTAGTCCGGCCACGCTCAGGTACAAGTCCACACATGCTCAGGTACAAGTCCACACACGCTCAGGTACAAGTCCATCGGCACAAGCAGTCGCGATGCGTGCAGGGCGGCCACCCTCCCCACACGCGCGCGGCACGTGACAATAATTGCAGACGAAACTCGCGCGGCCAACTGCTCGGCGTGTTGGTGCCGCGCTCCTCTCCAAGTTCCGCCGCGCGGCAGCTTTGCCAACTTTGGCTCCTGAAAACGCCGCGCGCCTCGGCTTTGGCTTTTGGCCGCCACCAGACGTGATACTGCCGCCCAGCGGCGGCGAAAGATGAACCGCGCGACAGCTGTGAGACGTTCACACACACAGACACAGATGACAGACATACACACACACACACCCACACACAGAGCCATTTTCCCGCCCGTGACAGTAATTAAGTGTCCCTCATGTAAAAGTAAGACCAGGCAGTGGTTGGTGTTTAGTGATCTCCCGGGGCGCCCCCCGCGCCCCTCCTGGAAGCTGCAAGCTCCAGGCAAGACAACCGCAGGACCGAGCACGGTTCTCTGTCTTTCGGCCGCGTAACCCCCCCCCCCCCCACACACACACACATACACCGCCAGTCCTCTTACGAGCCACCCGGGATGCGAGAGAAGGGGGCTGCGCGGCTAGAGGCTGCGGAGGTGGCGGCGCGGACTGCCGGGTCGGGCCGCGGACCGCGGACACCGACGGCATAGGGCCGAGCAGCGCGCCTGACGGAGACGGAGAGAGCGCCTCGGTCCGTCCGTATTCCTTGGAGCGCCCTTTCCCAGTCTCCGCGCTGTTTGCACACAGCGGCAGTTTATTAAGTCGGAGTTCATGTCTGTATTTGAGTCGGCCGCGACGCGCCGCGCGCGCTGGCCGAGCTGGCGAGGGGATGAGGTGGTGGTGGGGGTTGGGGTGGGGGGGGGGGGGCGTGGAGCGCCGTCTCTGGGCAGCGAAGGGAGCCCCGGAAGGCTGCCCCGTGGAGAATCGGGATTCATTGGGCGGGACGGGGTCGTTTATAAAACCTGACCGGTGGGGTTGGGCGGGGCGGGGCGGGGCGGGGCGGGGTGGGCCGTGAATACGCGATCAAACATTGATGGAGGGGCCGACCTAATTGCCGACGCACCGCGGAGACCGGCGGGCGAGCCGAGGCGGGCGGAGCGCCGCCGGAAAGTAGAAAAAAAGCAGCGATAGCTTTCGATTGCCTGCTGGCGCAGCAGCGGTGGCAACTTTGCTGAGGAAGAGCTGCTCGGCGGCGGAGGTCAGGGGAAGAACTTCTGAAGCCCGGCCGGCCGAGCGCGGAATCGAGAACCGCGGAATCGCCAACCTCGGCGGACGGACTGTGTCCGGCCTGGTCCGGCCGGCGCGCGCAGGATGAGTGTCTTCCATCGATGGGTTCCGTAAACTACCACTGCAAAGTACGCCGCCTTCTCTCCGGCTCCAAGGGCTGCGCGAAGCAGGGTGGGCCGACATCACAAGGCCATTAGCCTTGGGGGAAATGAAAAATAAAATTGAAAGAAAAAGGGAAGAGGTGTCGTCAAGGGATTACCAATTTTCCTGAGATGGGCCAGAAGGCGAGGCAGCAGGCTCCCGCGGAGGAAGGGGTGGGCCGCACGCCTCTCTCTCTCTCTCTCTCTCTCTCTCTCTCTCTCTCTCTCTCTCTCTCTCTCTCTCTCTCTCTGGCAAAGCCGAGTGGCGCCCACCTAGCGTCCGCTGCGCTGGCGTGCGGCGCCATCCATTCGCCATCGACGGAACGCGACGCCCGCTCGGCACTTTGATTGATGGCGATACTTCATTCCGGCTGTCCGCCTGCTGCTCTCTTTCTCTGCATGTGCAGCGCGGACGGACAGACGGACAGATAGACAGACAGACAGACGGGCTGCAGGGGACGCGGTGGGCCGCATTAAATCATGGCAGTCATTGGGACGCTTCATCTGCCGACCGTCCATCTTCATCTGGCCATCTATTCACATCTATTCATCCACGGTCCGGCTCACACCTACACCTCGTGTGAGGGCGCCGCCACCCCACGAGCCGAGCCTAAAGAGCCCGGGGGACGAGCACGGCGGACCGGTCGGGGCCGGCAAGACTGATCCCGAGAGTAGTTTTCATCCCGCTGTGTCTCTCGCACACGTACGGGACGCGGCGTGAGTGCGAGGGAGACACGCTGCGGAGGGGGTCTCTGATTGCAGTGCAGGCGTCGGAGGCTTGGCGCCTCGCCGCGGCCTGGCCTGGCCTGGGCGTGGGCCTAGGCGTGGCCTGGGCCTGGGCCTTTGCCTGGACCTGGCCTGCCCCCCCATATCGCTCGGCTCATCCGTTCCCGGCCGCGGGACTCATATGTGGCGGCTTACCCGCTGCTGAGTCATCGCCGCGCTCCGCCACAGAAAAAAAAATCTTAGTTGATGTGATTAAGTGTGTGTGTGATATACTGAATTCGATAGCTGCAATCGAAAATCCGGCACCCGCAAACAAAAGCTGGTTGCTATGCGACCGGGCACGGTGAAGACGCCAAGGACCCTCAGCTCCGTTGTCCTCGTCCACATACTATACTCAGTACCACCTTTTGGTTTGCGGGCACCGCGGCTATCGAACTCAGCCGATCGGAGCAAGTCCCTTTTCTCCCGTGCGTGGCGTCGTTGCCGTGTCCGCCGGAAGATGTCCTCGTCTCGGCGCTGATTTTGTTTCCGCTTTGCGACACCTGCCGCGCCGGCGTGGCGCACCGCGCGCACCGGGTGGCGGCCCGCCTGGCTGCCTGTCTGCTGCCTGGCTGCTGCCTGGCTGCCTGTCTGCTGCCGCGTTGCCAACGCGAACTGGCATAAACAAATCTCCTTGGACCGAATGCGCGCGTGGGGCGCGAGCCAGCTAACAGCCGCACTGCCCGCAAACTTGCGAACGTCTCCAGAATTTTGCGGAGAAGCTTGAATGGGCGCGCGGTGGCCACGAGAGAGAGAGAGAGAGAGAGAGAGAGAGAGAGAGAGAGAGAGAGAGAGAGAGAGAGAGAGAGAGAGAGAGAGAGAGAGGGGGGGAGGGAGAGAGAGCGCTGTAATCTCGCGGTTCGCCTCGGCCTGTCCCCTGCAGCGGCGATGTGGCACGTCTCATCTCCCGGCTCTTAAAACAGATGAGGGAGACAGACAGACAGACAGCCAAACGGGAGGGATGCAGCCCGCAAAGGACTCGCCTTGTCGGGGCACATGGGACCCTGCTTGGCGGCTGAGTGAGCGTGCGGACGTGGGGGGCTATAAATGGCGACCGAGGGAGGCCTAGCGAGACGAAATCACTCGCATCAAACGGCACTTTGGGCAGGGCTACCTGCCCGCACAGGGCCCGCTGTCGCTGCTTTGTCGTCAGGTCGCGTCCAAAATGAAATTTCACCGTCCGAAATGAGGTGCGGCTTCTTGATGGAAGCACGCGCGAGGGGCGCGAGGGACGCGAGATACACACGCGGGCCGCACGCTGCCGCGCTGCCCGACGCGCCTAATCAAGTCACGGGGTATTTCGAGAGTCTCACTTCACCCGGCGGCCTGAGCACCATCCATCCGCACCATCGAGTCGGGTGCACTGTCAAAGCTTTGCTCCTCACTTGCTGCCAATAATTCCAAAGCTAATTTTGTTTTACCTTACAAGGATTGTCATCCATGAAATCGGTTTTGATGTCTTTGTTGTCCTGCCCGTGGGATGAGAAAAGAACCTTTAACGACACTGTCACCCATTTTATCCTTATCCATCCAGCGATGAAAATGTGCCCAAAATGCGCCATAAAATGAGCACACGTGCTTGTTTCATCTAGCAGCGGTGCGTCGATCCCCCGACGGTGTGCGGCCACGGCGGCAGAGGCATCGGGAGAGCCTGCTTGCTCCGCGCCCCAGCAAACGGGGGTAGAGGCGGCAGCGACGCGGCGCGCCTATCGGTCCGTTTTGACAGGGCTGCTTTTTGCCCGGTCCCCAGATTTCCATACGGCCTCTATATAGCATGTGCCTCCATTATTAACGGATTATTCCGCTATGCGGGTGATAATTATTCCGCGTGAGGGGAGCGAGGAACATTGATGAAGGTGGCGGGGGAGAGGGGGGAGAGAGGGGGAGGGGGGGAGGCCTCCCTCCGTGGAAGAAGAAGACACTGAATATGGATTTCATTAGAGCCGAATTCCGCGGCGTGGAAAACTGCCTGCCAATGAGTGCCTCTAAATTTTGCAGGCCAAAGTGCAGCGCGGTCTGGGCTCTTGCAGCAAGAGGTATGACCGACTGTGCGATTCTGAGAGCATCCCATCAATGTGATTCTTAGCTGCTTCATAAAAGTTTTGTTTTAGAGCACCTCCCTCCCGCCCACGGCGCGGTGAGTGCGCGGGCTTGGTGTGCGCGCCCCGTGCCGCGAGCGCAGCGGCCTGCCTGCACACTGACCCAATTATTTATTGCATACAAACGCCGGATCGGAAACCCCGAGCCGCCCCCAAGCCGCCCAAGCCCCCCCCCCTCCCCAGTATCGCATGTCTGGCCCACTGCGCGGCCCCTGCCGCGGCGTATGCCGAACGAAATTCGGGAACAAACCAACAACACAGCGAGGAGGTGGACTAACGGCACGCCGCGGCATGCACTGCGAGGCGGTAGAGCCGCTAGGCGCGCCGACACAGTGGGCCGGAGGCGGACCGCGGCACGCCCGGCCGGGTATTACAGCGGCATTACGTCTATCCGGCGAACGGGCCGCGGCCAGGCAGCCAGGCAGCCAGGGAAATCCAATAATTCGCGCCGTGTGGCGCTGAAAGGAATTTCATTACGTTTCCGCTCTTTATGTGTCACAGACGCTAAATAAAATCCGCGCGAGTTTTCGCTTTCAGCTGCGAGACACGCAGCGGTTGGCAGATAGCCGCGCTCGTTGGTGTGTGTGTGTGTGTGTGTGTGTGTGTGTGTGTGTGTGTTTGTTTGTTTGAGCGTGGGCGGTTGTGTGAGTTGCACACAAGGGGTTAACTGGGACACGCGCACACACCGGTGGCCCGCCTGCAAGGACGCGCCTGCGCCGCAAATGAGTCCTTAGGCCGGACACTCTTTAATGAGCTGTTTTAAATGCAGACCCTCCCTCCGGGCCGCGTGCTCTGCTCCCCCGCCTCACCTTTGGCTCGCCTTGGGCCCTCGGGGCATCTTGTCATGGCCCACATTTTTATCAGGTAAACAAGTCTGTAAACACGACTGTCAACACAGCGAGGAAAGGAAGTGTGTGTGTGTGTGTGTGTGTGTGTGTGTGCGCGCGCGCGTGTGTGTGTGAGTGTGCGTGTGTGAGTGTGTGCGTGCGGTTTACCCGCACTGACTCATGCGTGGGGCAGGCAGGACCGGGCGGACACGTTCAGAAACACAGCGTCGGGCGAGCGCGTCGGGCGTCGGGCGGGGCTGTTTGCTGCTGGGGGCGGAAGGAACCACCTCGCAGCAGCGAAAATATAAAACCGTTCGCTCTGACGGACGAGGAAAACGTGCGGGGGAAGGGTGGCACCGCTACCTGTGTCGGACAGCATGCGAGGGGCTCACAGCGGACCAGAAGACCGATAAGGCGGCCTGAATTCTAGACGCGTTTTGAGCTCTAGAGTCGCTAAATGGGACTCGAATCGGACGTGTGACCCCACCAAATGGATTGCTCTCCAAACGAAGAATCCATTGGTGGGGTAACACGTGCGACTTGAGTCCCATTTAGCGACTCTGGAGCTCAAAATGCGTCTAGAAATTTGGCCACCTCAACGGTCTTCTGGCCCACGTGTGGGACTGCGGGGAGTAATGCGAGGTTCCATGGAAGAGAAGGGCAAGGTTCGAGACCAAAACGGAGAGAGTTGCCGAGAACCGAACAATAGCGCTCCAGCTTCGCCTGCGTGAATATGCACAGCCAGACGCACCGACGCGAATGCAAACTGGAGGAGACGGACGGCAACAGGTACGCCGTGTCTGTGATTAGCGCGGACGTGAGGACATGCAGCAGCGGACCCACACTGACACTGGTTGTCACGCCGCCCGTCTGTCCCACCCGTCCGCCATGCCCCCGCATCAATTATTCCTGCACTTTAACAATGCATCAGAGGAGCACGCACGGCGTGACGCGGCCATCCACGCTGCCGCCCGCTACAATATTTTCGACCAGAGGCGTCCATCAGGACCGCCAGCCGTTCCGAAGCGTCCTTTCGTCGCTCTGTCTCCGTCGCACAGTGGGCCAGACGACCGGCGCAGGCGGCCAAAACTCTAATGGAGTCTTCGTACGGAGAGCAGTCCATTGGTGGGGTCACACGTTCGGTTCGAGTCCCATTTAGCGACTCCGGAGCAGAAAACCCGCGCGTGATTTTGTCCGCATCCACCGGTCTTCTGGCCCACTGTGCGTCGCACTCAGGGGCTGCTTCTCTCGCGTCGCAGTGAGACGAGGACAGAGCGACGAAGCGTCGGGCCTCGGAGGGCTGGCCCGCCCGCCGACGCGGGGTTTCACCAGGACGACGCTGACAGACTCTGAAAGCTGCAGACCAGACCCAAACAGGCTGCCGCCAGGCGGCGCAACACAGCAAACAGAAGCACCGCTTCGAAATACGAAGGAAAATGGGGCTTGTAAAATCTCCAAAGAAACGCTTCGTATTATGAAGCAAAATCCTTCGTAATACGACGCATTTCTTCGAAATACGAAGCAATTCTACGATGCCTTCATTTTCTTCGTAGTTATGCAGCAGTTTGCTGCGTAGACTTTTTTGAGTGCAGAGGGCCCCTTAAGGACACGGCTTGAAGTCTTTGACGCGTCTAACCGCGACTCCGGTTCGGCACCATCTCTCTGGGAAAGTCAGGGATCGAGATTGAGATCGGATCCGGAACGAGAGCGCTGTAAAACTCTGCGAGAGGTCCCCGGCCGAGGCCGTGCAGATCCCCGCCAGGGCCCGCCACCCAGTGGGCTAGAAGACCGTTGACGCGGCCAAAATCCCGCGGACTCGTTCTGAGCTCCAGAGTCGCTAAATGGGATTCGAACCGTACGCGTGACCCCACCAATGGACTGCTCTCCAAACGAGCAATCCATTGGTGGAGTCACACGTTTGATTCGAGTCCCATTTAGCGACTCTGGAGCTCAAAACGCGTCTGGAATTACGGCCGCCTCAACGGTCTTCTGACCTACAGAGGGCCATGGCCCCAGCAGGTCTTCACGGTGCGGCTCGGCGTCCCGTAAATTCAAATGTGATGACTTTTTCCGCGGCGGGGCGAGGCAGCGCGGGCCGAAAATAGAAAGACGTTTATTTATTATTTGCGCGAGTTGGGGGTGATGTCACCAGGTGGAGCTGTCGCACGGAAAAAAGGAATTCGTCGATCCAACGAAAAATTTGTTGCCTCCGTGATAACCGAGCAAAATTTGTTCACCTGATGAATAATTTGTTGATACGACGAACAATCCGTTGTCGGTGCAAAATATTAGTTGATGGGGCAAAATCTAGAAATTGTTCCATTAGCTGTAATTTTCGTTGCGCTAACAGTTTGTAAGTTTGACCAACACATTTTTCGTTACTGGCACAAAAATTTTCGGTTATCACGGAGACTACAAATTTTTCGCTGAATCAACGAATTTATTTTTTCCGTGCGTGACCCCCTCCCCCTCCCGCCGCGTTTTTGTCCCTCCAGAGAATAAAGGAGAGATTGAAGAGACGGGGTAAACGTGGTTGGAGCGCGAGTGCGGGAGCGGGAGTAGACCGACCTTGACGGCGAGGTGGCCCGCCGCCGACGACCTTGACCTGTGCGCCCGCACGAAAGGCATCGCCAGCCAGGGAGACAGCCGAAATGACAGCAAAACGTGGCACAACTTTTCAAAAATCCGCTCTTTTAATTAATTTCTTTTTTGCGTTGCGGCTACTTGACCTGTCCGGCGGTGGGAAGTAGAAGCAGGGCTGCCCTGATCGGAGCCGACAACACAACAAATGATCGCCGGCGTCAGGCCGATACAGCGAAGCGATACATCGATACGGTATATCGATACGCGATCGGCGGCGGGCCGCCGTGCAGGGAGGCTGGTCCTCCTTGTCCTCACTCTGGGCCTCGACGCTCCACGGTGGGCCAGAAGATCGGCAGTCGGCCAAAACTAAAGACGCGTTTTGAGCTCCAGAGTCGCTAAGCAGGACTCGAACCGGACGTGTGACCCCACCAATGGAATCCTCATTCCGCAATTCATTAGTGGGGTCACACGTTCGGTTTAAGTCCCATTTAGCGACTCTAGAGCTCAAACGCGACTTGAATTTTTGCCGCCTCAACGGTCTTCTGGTCCACTGTGCGACGCCCCGGCGACTGGCTAAGCGTGGCCGGCGTGGGCGCCTCAAAGAAGGAGAGGGCGGCGGGGTGGTGCCACTGTGCCCAATCAAGGTCTTAGGCGGCCCATCTTTTTTTCTGAAAGCAGTTTGGCACAGAGTCTGTCGCATTGACAGGCTGCCTTGAATTAAACCGCGGCGAATAAAAGGGGGGGGGGGTTAAAAGTGGAACGAATATTAAAAAGTGGTTCATTGCCAACTTGTCCGGAGGGTACTGAGGGCGCCCTGGAGTATCGCAGCGGCACTGTCCTCCTCGACCTTTCTCAAACGAGAGGGAAAAAAAGTTTTCCGCGGAGCCGAGCGAGAGAAGGGAAGGTGCTGTTAAGTATCGGACTCGCTGGGAAATTATTAAACCCCTCGACTTTTGCACCGTTCTGTATCGCCCGGAGGGACGTGCCAAGCTGCGAGGCTGCGAAGTCCCTCGCAAGAAAAGGGCCGACAGGAGCAATTATTCACCAGTCGATACCACCCTGGACTTACAGACTTGCCCGGCCTCCGAGGAGGAGGACGCACAGTGGGCCAGGAGACCGGCGCATGCGGCCAAAACTCTAGACGCGTTTGGAGCCCACCAATGGATTCCTCGTTCGAAGGTAAATGTGTAGGTAGGGTTCGAGTCCCATTAAGCGACTCTGGAGCTCAAAACGCGTCCGGGATTTTGAACGCCTCCACCGGTCTTCTGGCCCACTGTGCGACGGTGGAGATGAGGAAGCGGAGACTGCAGCGGCGCTATCGCCGCGACTTTTTGGTCTTCGGACGAGCGCTAAGAGGGGTAACAGTGCGATAGCAGCGAAGGGGGAGCTTTGGGTCTCCGATCGCTCGTCTCCCAGCGCCACTTCACATTCAAGGACCCAGCTCAGCTGTCAGATAACGCGGCTCGGCTCGGCACGGCGACGGCAGGGCACAGTGGGCCAGAAGACCAGCCGGTCTTCCGGCCCACTGTGCGCGCGGCTCGGAGTGGCCTCGCTGCCGTACGGATCGGCGCCGTCCTCCACCGTGACACACACCTAGGGCCGCCTAGGGCCGCCTAGGGCCACCTAGGGCCGTCCGATGAGAGAGACAGACGGCCGCCTGCCTCGCGGGAATCGGTGCACTATCTCGTCGTGGCGCAGTAGTGGGGTCCCCGGTTCGAGTCCCGCAACGGTCTTCTTGAAAGCAGAGCGGAGTATGAAGTCATGGCCTTCTTGAGAAGAGAGCGGGTTGTGAAGTCATGGCCTCCATGAAAGCAGAGTGGGTTATGAGGTCATGGCCTTCGTGTAAGGGGCTTTTTATCATTAGACCTTATCTATATTAGACCGACAAAAACTAGACTAACCTCTTTTAGACCAACCTAAAGGAAATACCAAAAAAAGCGTAAAAATGTATGCATTTTGGACCAACCTTTTTATGAACTGCGAATAAAACATTGATTCACTGCTCAGCCACTGCTTCAAAAAGGTCAAGAAGAGCGGAGCAGAAGTCGCAGCCTTCTCGGAACAGCGCGTGCGGCGCAAGGCATTGGTTCCGCAGAAAGGCAGGAGGGAAAGGCAGTGGGCCAGGCACGCGAGCCGAGCGAGCTGAGCTGAGCTAAGACGAAATGTGTGGCGCAGAGCTGTGCAAACTAAAGCCCCTGCCACTATTAAATTCCCCAGGCCCGCGGGAACCCGCGCGGGATGGAGGTCGCAGGTTGTCGGGCAGGGAGTATAGACGCAGCGCGATTCGGGTTATCCCCCGTCACGAGTGTATTAGCACTCCACAGCGGGCCGGAGGACCGGCGCAGGCGGCCTGGATTTTCACCGCTCCTCCTCCGGTCTGCTGGTCCACTGTGCGCTCGCGAGCACGGGCACCACCCTCTTTACTTCCAGCGTCGGGTTCACCCCTTTTTCCAGTAAGGAGAAACTGGAGCGACAGCAATCACTCGTGGAACGTGCGAGCAGCGGGCTGATTCTGGAGAGTCGCTTCGTCGCTCTGTCTCTCCCACGGTGCGGCCCGTTAGGCTGCGAGAGAGGCAGAGCCACGGGCCTGAGGGGAGCAAGACGAGATGAAGGAGACTGCAAGTGTTCCCGCGCAAATTGATTGGGGATTACGGGCGCGGAGAGATCGGGAGGACCATAAAGAATGATTTGTCGGCGGAAAGAGTTATGTGCTTCAGCCGCATCGGGGCGGCCAGGGCGGCCAGGGCGGCCGGAACTAGCCGGAGATTAGGCCGCAGGCAGGCAGTCAGGCAGGCAGCCAGGCAGCCAGGGCTACTCGGGCATACCGCCGGAAACGACCCGGAGACGCCGCCGCCGCCAGCCGTAACCGGGTTTGCCACCTCCGCGCGACTGGAAATCAAGTTCCCCGCCGACTTGCCGAAACAACAATCAATATTCGGGGCCGTTCGGCCGGCAAGCAGCGAGCAGCAGCGAGTGAACAGTGGGCCAGGGGGCCGCCGCAGGCGGCCAAAAACTTAGATTTGTTTTAAGCTCCAGAGTCACTACATGGGACTCGAACCAAACGTGTGACCCCACCAATGGATTGCTCTCCGAACGAGGAATCCATCGGTGGGGACACACACACGTTCAGTTCGGGTCCCATTCAGCGACTCTAGAGCTCAAAACGCGTCTAGAGCTTTGGCCGGTCGTCTGGCCCACTGTGGAGTGGAGCCTGGCGGCAAAGCCTGGCGGCAAAGGCCAGGCAAAGCCCGCGGGGAAGGCCACCGCGCCGCCAACGACCGTGAAAGAAATACTGGCGAGTCTAACGAGCCGCGATCGCCCGGAAACGAATGGCGACTGCACTCCGCTTCCGGCCTAGGCCGGAAGTCACGGGGTCCTCTTTTCTGCGCCCCCCGACAGGTGGCGCGCGGCTCGCGGCAGAAAGGGGGAGGGGGACGGCGGAGCGCGCGCTGTGTTTCATTAAACGAATTTATGCGTGACTGAACTTGACACAGCTAATTCGGAATTATTCACCACGGCATCTCATCAGGGATATTACGTCGATTCCGAGGCCAGTCTGGCCGGGCGTGGGATGGCGCGACCATCTTTTGGCGGGAAAAGAGCGACCTCCACGTCGCGCGCGGAGTTTTTCGAATTTCGCTCCACTGCATTTGGCCTTTTTTTTGGGGGGGGGGCGTCTTTCGGCCGGCCCTTCATGGCGAGGCAATCACCCGGGAGATTACGAGTCGATGATCGATGGCGGCCACCTCCTCGTCCTCCTCAGATCGTCCTCCTCCACTCCGTCATGATTGTAAAGTTCCACGAGACGCAATCCGCCGCGGAGGAGGGGCCTCGCCGAGGGTCAGAAGAAGTATTTGCAAAGACTGTGTGCCGACGGACCGCGCGGTCGCCTGCCTGCCTGCCAGCCTCGCCTGCCTGCCAGCCCCGCCTGCCTGCCAGCCCCGCCTGCCTGCCAGCCCCGTCTGCCGCGCCTGTGCGTTCGCCGGGCCACGCTCACGCTGGGCTGGGCGCCAGAGGCGTCCGTCAACAACACTGGAGTGCATCGGGCCGCAAGAAAGATACGAACAAACGGCCAACTCCACTAACTGCATGCACACCGCTCCGGCGCGGTGGCAGCAGCTGAGGCCTCTCTCTCTCTCTCTCTTACACACACACAGGGCGTCCCATGAGCGCGAGAGGGACAAGCCGGCGGTTCTAATTCCAAGTTGTTGACAAGTTGCTGAGAAAAAGAAAGGGAGTGATAACGGGCAGTGGTGGCGGTCCTCGGCGGCCGGCCGCATGCCGCGCACCGCCACCACACACACATAAATCCGTTTCGGTTGCTCAACAATTCGAAAATTTTTGATGTTGAATTTTAGGAACCTAAAATTTGACATCAAAAATCATGGAATTCTGTCTTTAAAATTACCATGCGTGGCTGACCCCCAGCAGCTACTAACACGGTCGGCCGCTCCCCCGATCACGAGCGAAAGAGAAACAGCGACTACAAACAAAAGTTGCAAGCGACGTAACGTTACTCACAAAGTCGAAAATCGAGGAAGCCCGCTCTTTTGTAAATGAGCAGTGGCCTGCATGCTGCGTCGACGGGGTGGGGCGCATCCGAACCCGAACCGCGCACTCCAACAACTTTACCTGGAACCAGAAAAAAAAAAAAAAAAAAAAAAACTTTACTGTTTCAGTTTGAGGAAAACCGCTGAGCCGATGAGGAGCAGACGGAGGTCCGGGAGGGGCGCATCTCCAGAGGCGGGAGTAACAGAGTCGTGTTCGGGAAAAAGCAGAGGGCTGCTGTGCTGAGGGCCGTATCCACTTGTTTTGCGTTGCCACTGACCGAAAGCGGGCCGAACTGGGGGTGGGGGTGGGGTGGGGGGGGGGAACGGGGGCACTGTTTTGCTCCCATTTATCTCGCGTCGTTCCACCTTCAAGACCGGCGAGGTTTTACTCCCCCCCCCACCACGTCTGACCTGCGCTGCATCACGTCGGTTGGGGCGTGGTGGCGCGGCGGGGTGGGGCGTGGGCCGGGCGTGGCGGGCGCCAAGTACTGGTTTGCGTCGTCGTTTCAGAAACACCATTCTTTCCAGATATATGGAGCCATAACTTGGAAACGCGTCCCTGAATATTCCCGCCTCTGTGAAGGGAGGCTGTCCAAGGCGGCGGCGGTCGCGACGCGCTAAGCAGCTCTTTCTTCGACAGCAAGTGCGTCCGCCTTTAACGGCAAAAAGTACAAAAAAAAAAATGTTTTACGGCGAGTATTCGAACCCACGCCCACTGGCCGTGGCCCAGTTCCGTCATCCCGGCCGGCCGCAGGGCCACAGCATTGTGTCGGAAGTGGCCGGCATGCCGGGCGCCCTTTGGCCGGAAGCGCTGGCCGAGCTGCCCTGCCCACGTGAAAGACACGCCCATTCAGCCATCCCGCCGATATCTGTTCATTATTGTCATGACGCCGAACCGCGGCGGCGGGCATGCCGGGCCAATCTAACCGCGGCGGCGGCAGCTGTGAGGTGGACAGGAACTAGACCACGAATATCGAGCGCCTTTTTCATTTCACGGCTCCACCGTTTCCGAATCAGTGTGAAGTGACGAGCGCGGCGCTCGCTTCCCGGCGACACTCATCTTGTCCTCTTCCCTACACCACTCACAGTTGACTCCGCGGGAGAGAAAAAATGCAGTAGTTCATCACGGGGCGGAAAAGGGGCCCCCGCCCCTCCCCCAGCCACCCTCCCCCATCCCCCACCCCGCCGAGACGTCGCGGGGCTCTACCGGCATCACAAGGATGACTCGCATTTTTCTTGGCCGCGGCCGCTAAGCCTATAACCTACACCTTCCATTCTGGCTGCTGCAGGCTGCGTCCGGGCACAGCCAGGCCGGCGCACAGTGGGCCAGAAGACCGGCGCAGGCGACCAAAACTCTAGACGCGTTTTGAGCTCCAGAGTCGCTAAATGGGACTCGAATCGAACGTGTGACCCGACCAATGGATTCCTCGTTCGGAGAGCAATCCATTGGTGGGGTCACACGTTCGGTCCGAGTCCCATTTACCGACTCTACAACGCAAAACGCGTCTACGATTTTGGCCGCCTCATCGGTCTTCTGGCCCACTGTGCACCGTCTCCGGCCACGAAAATCAAGCGGCCAGAAAAACGGGACGGAATCCCGCAGATAAATCCCGGCCGCCCTGCTCCGCGGCGCCCCTTTTTATTGCGTCGTCACGTTGTAGGCAGCGCGAGAAATATCAAAAAACACTGAGCGCGGCGAGCGTTGGCGCGGGTAGCAGCGGTAGCAGTGGGCGCGTTCACGACGTCAGATGCTTTTTTTGTCTGCTTTACGGGCCGCGCCAGATAGGCGACGCACTTAATTTTACAGCGCGACGAATGGGTCGCCTCGAACGAGGGCTCACTAGCAGGGCCGCCACACCGCCGCCGCCGCGTCAAAACGTTTTTTTAAAAAGACGATGCGACAGAACGACGCATATAAAGCGCCACGCGCAGAGTCCTCGACGTGTGTTTGTTTACCGCTCAGAGTACGCGGAACGACCGGGTAAGAAAAAATTCCTCCACCACCTAAAAAAAAAAAAGAAAAAAATTCCAATGCTCATGCATTGCGTGGTGTTCCGCTAATTTAAAAAATAGTTGCGAAAGTAGTTTTTTATTGCCAACCAGGCATGGGCAGGAAAGTAAAGTAAAGTACCGCGGTACCAGGTGGTATAGGTGGTATAGGCGTCGGTTCCCGGTACCGGGGTCGACGGATCGAGTCCCACTTTTTCTCAACATTTTTCGAATGACCCGCTCACTGCGGCTCCATCCCTGCCGCGTCTAGAGCCCGGCTGACGCCGCATCTACCATGAGCCGTGGTGGCTGAGATCGCTAAGGCGTCGGACTTGAACAGTAAGGTCCGGGGATCGAATCCCAACATTTCAATACATTTTACGACTGCCTCCCTCATCCCAATACGACTCAAACCCGTCGTCCGACACTCGGCAGACGTGCAGTCGTGATAGCGTAGTGGTCTGGATCATTTGTCGTCCACTATGCTTGGGTGTCTAAAAAGCAGTCCGCTTCGGCGGATTGGCCTCGGCACTGGTTCGATCCCCGGTCGTTCCAGCCACTCGCAATTGGTCGCGAGTGGGTCCATTCTGATTCGTCGGTTTGGAGTTGATAAGTCCTTTGAAGCTGGCCCTTCACACTGCATGTTCGGTAGAGAGCGCCGGACAGCGGGGGTACCACTGTGGGTACCACTGACCACCCCGCGAAAACCAAAGGCTCTCAACCCCCGCCCTTCACCCGGCCCACATCAGATGAGAACCCCTGGGGTCGCCGCCTGGAATGCACCGGTTCCCCCGATCCACCGAAGTTGCAGGCGGTCCTCCCTACTGTGTGGGGAGGTGGGAGAAGGGCCCCCATTTTTTCTTCTTTTTTTTTCCTCCAAGTTCTTTTGTTGGATGCGCCGCTGGTTTGACAAACTCATAAAACTGGAAAGGGATGGTTTTAAAACGCGGGTGATCTTTGTTTGAGAAGTATGAGCACTGAAAGTCGCGAGGTGGAGAGCAGAAATCATGGTGGTAACTGAATCAGGTTTGACCGGAAGTCTTCGGTATTGGTCGGTTTGAATTGAGCGCATGCGCAGGAAGAACATTTTGAATTTCCCGCCATTCTGCTTTGTTTTTACTGGTCAGTTTGAATTTTGACGGGTGGATCGTATTCGTTTCTATGGAAATGATTTATTCATGTTTTTCGTATTAGACCGTAACGTAGACAAGTTTTCGTTAATTTAATGAGTCAAAAGTTTGAATTTTCTACTGAGGCACATTTTGTCTTTGAAACGTTTCTCGATAAAACCAACGGTTAAGGGTGTTTGATTGTTGAAGTTTTATGTTTTAACAAATTACGCAAAATTTCCACGATAAATTTTTAAAAACTTCCCGCTACCCTTATTTTTTTATCGTAACGAATAATTTGGCGGTACTCATTTTCCAAAACCGAATAGGATATAAAAAAAAGAAGAAGCAGAGCCGTCAAAACCAATAGGGGTCCTCCTTCGTCGGAACCCCTAAAAAAGAAAGGTTGAACGGGCGCGAAATTGGCGTTCTCAACTGTTTCTAGTGTTTGTTCCACAGCAGCGACGGCCACACACCCACCATCCACAGACAGTGACACGCGGTCACGGTCGCCGTAGCCAAACCGGGTCGTTCGACTCGGACAGGATTTACCGAGCACAGTGACTGTGTACGGCGTGTGTACCTGTGTCACATGGTGTGTGTGTATATGTGTGATGGAGGAGAGAGAGAGAGAGAGAGAGAGAGAGAGAGAGAGAGAGAGAGAGAGAGAGAGAGAGAGAGAGAAAGAGAGAGAGAGAAAAGACATCCGTGTGAGAGCCGAGGTAAATTCGCACCCGTCACAGACACCCGCGCGGGGTGCAGCTCGTACTCGACTCCTTGCAGTATGAGAATGAAAGGCTGGAGAGCGGAGGCGCGGCGCGAGGGGATAGGAGCGGCGAAGGGCGGCACAGTGTGGCAGTCAAGCAGGTGGGCGAGTGGGCGAAAAAGAAAATTGGAGAACAACCCGCCGACGGGGTGGACGGTGGAGGTTGACGTCGGCGCGCGGCGCTGTTACCAGAATAATTAGTCGGCGCGGGCTTTACCAACGTATAGGGCGGCCAAGGGAAGCAGACATAAATAAAAATAAAAACGGAAAAGGCCGCGTTCTATGAACCGGGTTCCACGGCAACGAGCGCCAAAAATCTCCATACCAAAGCATTATAAGGCCCTTTTTTAATTTAGTGCACACTTCCGGCGCGGTAAAATAACAAGCGACCCCCCCTCCCACCCCAACACACACAGGCACAGGCACAAGCAGGCTCTTTGTCTAAGGAAGAGGCGGTGTCGTTAGTACCGCCGTATGAATTGCACCCGTTCCTTCCATTTAATTTTTTCATTTCTCCTCCGCGCCCATAGTCCACAGCGTCGCCGAATCGGCCAGCTTCACGTAGCGCTCCACAATGACGCTCTGGCATGTATCAAACGGACAGTATGCGATCCGAGCACAGTGGGCCAGAGGCGGTCATAATCGAGTTTTCGCTGCCTTCGCCAGTCGTCTGGCCCACTGTGCTCCGCCATACGGCGCCACGGCGCGTGGAACGGAATGGGCCGTGAAAAGCGGAACAACAATAGTGGATTTGGAAGCGTAAATAAATGCGTGGCGCGGCCGTCCCGGGCAGGCAGGCAGGCGCCAGCTGCGAGCTGCGTGAGTCCAGCCGCCCGGCGGGTAGGCACTCCCGGGCGCCAGGCTGTCGCCGTGTTGCCTACCCACCGCTCTGCGGGCGTTGTGCCGGCCGGGCCTCGCCTCTCGTTCACCGCAGCGTGCGGCGCGGCAGAAGCCCCGGCGAGGCCGTCCCGTCCACCATATTGATGTGCGTTAATGTATGCTATTGATGGCGCTGGCCCAGCCCCGCCCGGGGCCGGCCGGCCATAAACAAGCCTTGGATTTGCATTGCCACCCACCGGGCCGGCCGCGCCGCCGCCGCCGCGAGCACCCCGTCACAGAGGCCGGTGGGTCGCGGCGCGGGGCGCAGAGCGGCGCAGAGCCCCCAATACAGCCTCGCTAATGGAAAAATGAGCGCGCAGGTCGGCAGCCGGCGGGGCGGGGCGGAGCCGCCCCACCTACCGAGGCTATTCTCGGCCTCGGCCAGGCACTCAGTCGGCCGGCCGAGGCCGTGTGACGTCACCTGGACGAGCAGCAGCCGGCGCCCTCTCACTGGTAGCGATGCGGTGCCGCGCAGGGCCGTCCCAGCCGTCCCCCAGGGTCCGCTGCATACCGCAGTTTATGCATCCCGGCAGACAGAGCCGTCATCCAGATCCAGAACCCGGATTCCAGGTGCCTGGAGGGACGGCAGATGCCGCCGGCGCCACTGTGATAGGGTGGTGGTGCACGGCTGACATCACGAAAATAGAGACGCGTCCGCCCGGTGGCCAGATGCCACACCGCGAGAGCACTTAGAGGGAACTCACTGTATCGCTGGTCAGCAGGGTGGGCCGCGCCACGTGACCCCCGACCCGCGCAAGCCTCGTCACCGCAACCGAGTTTGGTCCAGGAAATTTTTTCTTAAAAAAAAAAAACAACAACAAAAAAACAAGAAAAGTTATTTTTTTTCTTGATTCAAGAAGTCAGTTTTTTGGGTACGGCACGCCCCGCGAGTGCGAGAGGGACGGCAGAGAACCGGCCTGCCGCGGACTAATGGCGTGAAATACAGCCCCTGTGATCACCGCGCGCAGCCACCAGCAATCAAAAACCCAAAGGCTGCCACAAAGTCGTCCGCGAGGCCGCGAGGCCGCGAGGGCGATAGGGGCAATGAACGGACGGCGGCGCGGGCCATCACCGCCGGCACGCTCCGATGGCCAGCTCGTGACAGGCGTGGCGGGGGGAGGGACGGGCGTGAGTGGGCCTACAGCACCTACACCACAGAGGGACGGGCGTGAGTGGGCCTACAGCACCTACACCACAGTGGGACGCGCACAAAACCGCCATTCTGCGCTCATTGGCGACGGTTTCAGGACGCCGAGCCCAGCAGCGCCGCGCCACGCGTGAGCGGAGTCCAATCAAGCCTCGCTGGTATCAATTGCAAGTTGGCGGGCGCTGCCCTGGCCACTGCCCCGCCCCGGGGCGCGGTGGTGCGCTGCCCGCCCCGCCCCACCCCACCCCGCCCGCTCGCACTGCCGCCAACATTGCTTTTATTAGCGGTCTGCGGGATAATGCTGGCCATGCCTCGTTACCCTTTTCGTTGTCATGTTCCGCGTTTCCGGGTTTCCGACGACGCCGGGTCTGGCAGAGCAGCCAGCCAGCCAGCCAGCCAGCCAGCAAGCGCTTCCACACCACCGCCTCGCCGGCCGCGTGCTGTGGTGTGGCCGTGCGTGTGTGGGGAATGCGAAGCGCGCTCGCCGGGCCGTGCGTGGAGGGCGTGCGTCGCTTCGGCCGGGTGTCGTGCGTCGTCCCGGACGACGTCGCCTAAGCAGGGCATCGCACAGTGGGCCAGAGGGCCGGCGCAGGTGGCCAAAATTCTAGACGCGTTTTGAGCTCCCGAGTCACTGAACAGGACTCGAACCGAACGTGTGACCCCACCAATGCATTGATTCCGGGAGCTTCAATAGAGTTTTGGCCGCCCGCGCCGGTCTTCTGGCCCACTGTGCGTCGTCTGCCTACCGACCAGGGACGCCAGGAACACGGTGACGATGGGCCCGCGGCGGGGAACCGGCAACGCATTCGACATGTCTGGAAAACACGCCCGCTGGGTAAATAATAACGGAGTGTGGGCCCCGGCAAATCAAATCAGCGCCGGCAGTTTGTTTGACGTGCTGGGGAGCAAAGCGCGGGGTGGGGTGGGGCGGCGTTGCCAGTCTAATCCAGAGACCCTGCTCATCGACCTCCCGTGGGACTGCGCGGAGCGGGGTGGACGACACCACACCAAATAGAGGAAGGAGGGAAATTCGCACATCGAGACGGCGGCGGCGGCGACGACGGCCAGCTCCCTCTGCTGGAATGACGTGTCCGGAGAGCAGTGCGCCACTCTAAAGTTGACAAAGTTCCGTTCCCCACTTTTTGGGCTGATTGTTATACTGGGAGGATCCCTAATTCTGGAGAAATATACCTCATGCAAAAACAGAGAAGAGGAAAGCACATCGTCCCGTCTTTGTGCGACTTTATTGGGTGTTCGAAAATGTGTATCCAGGCGCGAAAAGGTTCTGACAAAATCCGTGGGGATCTTTTCTTTCAGCCTTCCCTTCATTCATTCTTTCCTTTTTTTCCTTCCTTTCTTTCTTCTGCCTTTGAACCTAATTACTCCGAGGCCTGCTTCTCCTACACTGCCTCCACTCGGAGAGGGAGGGGGGCTTCCTGCGAGAACCGCCAGCACCTGGACCGAAAAAAGGGAGGGAGAGGAGGGAGAAAAAATAAAAGTGAAAGGGAAGTCGCAGCCAATAACTCGATCATTTTCATCCCTCCCCTACGCCTGCTGCCCTTAAAGGTGACACTAGTGGGGGAAAACAGCGGCAAATCTTGCAAGCGGCTGCAAATACATGCTTGAGTTAACGGCCTCGTAAATTGGCCGGGGTGCCGGGCCAGGGCATGGTGGCGGGGCGGGGCGGGGTGGCGGAGAGTGGTAGAACGCCCTTCGCGACACCAGGCCCCGGGCCCAGGGTCAGGCCAGGTTCGAGGTGGGAATATTGACACGAGAGAGAGGGTGGCGAAAAAAAGACGAATTTTCTGGAGCGGCGCCGACGCTGTCGTCATGTGCGGTGAGGCGAGCACCACGCCCCACCCCGCCCGACCCCGCCCCACGCCGCTCCTCACCGGCCGTCCCCCCCCCCCCCCAAGTTTGAAAGGGCAGTAAAAAGCGCGCGTACCCTAAGGCTGTGTGATAGATAGAGATGTCGTAATGCGCAGCAGGACGTAAAACGGAAAAAAAGAGAGACAGAAAAGTCGATTTTACCTCTGGTATTGTGCGGTTGGGCAGACAGGGTGACTCAACGCCCCTCCGACCGTCTCACTACTCAATTTTTGAGGCAAGGCGCGGCCAAGGACCAGCAGCACTTTCATCTATGCATATACATATCGAGGAGCAAGGGCCAGATCTAGGTCAGTCCGAAGTGGAAGGGGCGGCGGCTGGGCTTGGTTGGCGTGCAGCGTGAGCGGCGAAGTGAGAAGATGGGCATGGACGCGTGCTGGCTCACCTGCTGTCCGCAAGGGCCGTGCCAGGTGGGGCGGGGTGGGGCGGGGTGGGGCGCCTGGCGCAGCCCCTGCAGCGCGCCATCCACAACACAAGAGTGCTGTCCGCCTTTACGGCCGCACTTCTCCTTCCTCCACGGCTCTGCCGCTCCACGCTGGACTGCCCTTTGCTTCCAGGCTACCACCATTTTTTAAATTTTTTTTTTGTTTTTTGCGTGAAGAAAAAGACATGAAAAACAGAGAAAGTCTCCTCTAAAATAAAACCGAAGAAACTGAAATTGCCCCGGAAGTGGTTATTGTTTACGGATGCGGTGCCCCGCACCGTAATGTGCTTTCTCGAGCGGCCTAAAAGTTGCCGCGCGACGTGATGTTCCTGTCTGCGGTCGGCACTTTGGCGGCCTCTGCGCACAGTGGGCCAGGAGACTGGTAGAGGCGGTCCAAATTAGAGATGTGCGAACATGTTCGCATTCGAACGAACTCGAACGAACAGGCGGACTGTTCGGTTCGTTCGAACCCGAACTTCCGGTGTTCGACCCCGAACTGTTCGAAAAAATGAACAGATTATGTTCGTGCACGAACACGCGAGGTGGTTTAGTATTACTTTAATGTGTGTGTTCGGATCGAATCTGAACAAAAACCTTGTTCGTTCGGTTCGTTCGAGAAAATTTTGAAACTGTTCGGTTCGGTTCGTTCGAAGGCTTTGGAAGTTAGAAGTGTTCGTGTTCGTTCAAATACGAACTTCGCTGTTCGCACATCTCTAGTCCAAATCCCGGACGGGTTTTGAGCTCCAGAGTCGCTGAATAAGAGTCTCGAACCAAACGTGTGTGACCTCGTACAAAGAAAAATTTTCTTGTATCAACATATTTTTTATTTAAAAAAAAAAAAAAACAAAGTTTAACAAAAAAAATCAAGAAACATTATTTTTTTTTGGGTGGGTCTCCGCTCTTGTCCCCGCGAATCAGCGAATCAGCGACGACTAGGCGGGGTGCGCGAGGCGTTGCTACGCCACTGCCGCTGGCCCGCCGCGCCACGATGCGTGAATGACGAAGCGCGGCCAAACCCAGAGCCGGGCCCAAGGGTAAATAAAAAGCAGGACGTGAGGCGAGGGGAGGGGGAAGGGGGCGCAACGTTGCCCGCGGCCCGGGGGCGCTGGAGGGGTGCGGCATGTGATGTGTATTTGTCTTACCAAGCCCCCGCCCCTCCTGCACCCCACCATGAAGCCCCTCAGGGTGCCTGAGATGGGCGTGTTGAGGGAGATACGTCACACTGGGGCGCCGCGAAGACCAAGAAGCTTTTCGATTTGCGCGGTGGCGGCGGGGCGGGCGGCCCGCAGCGCGGCGGACACGGGCACGGCCACATGGGGCTTGCCGTCATCGAGCACGCCATCGCCTCGCAAACGCCCCGGTGTGCATCGCCTTGGGCGACGCCTGCGCCATTTTGGCAACCGGAGTCAAGAGCTCGCGAGCAGCTGGCCCCTCGGCGCCGAGGCTCCCCGTCGAGGACCGCACAACTTCCCTGCCTGTCCACTCGTCCTCGGGGCCGTAACTAAGGCCTCGCTGGTGGTGACGCCCACGGCCTCTGTGTCCCGCACCCCGCCGCGGCCCAGAGGCACGGCCGCTCGGAGACATGCAGACCCTACGCGTTTCTGAGCACCGACCACAGTTTTAGTCTCAGCGTCTCTCGTAGGGAGCACTCTGCGTGTGTGCAAGGAAGCAATTTGGATCGGAGATCCCCGCCGCGCCCCGCCGCGCCACCTACCCCGCTTTGCGCAAACATGCGGGGCGGGAACACATCATCAGACAAGGCGCTAAGGCACCCGGGAGCCCGACACCTCAACCGCTCGCTCGTTAATTGGCGTTCGAACCAGGCGAACTACTCGCCTGGACGCACCACTCACTCACTCACTCACTCACTCACTCACTCACTCACTCACTCACTCACTCACTCACTCACTCACTCACTGATACACACGCATCGGAAATAACACGATGCTTGATTGCCGCAATTATCAAGACAGGCGGGACAGCTTGGGGCGTTAACAACGCGGGAACATCGCTGAAGCCATCAGCCCAGTGGGCCATGGATGAACAATGCAGGCATGTGTCAACATCCAATTTGCAGCCCTGCCTGCCTGCCAGCTCCGCCTGCCTGCCTGCGGCTCCTCCGCGGTCTTCTTATAAACATGTGGCGCTGCGGCGGACGAGGGCCGAGGAGGCCGTGGAGGCCGTGGAGGCCGTGCGGCGCCATCATCGCGCAGTTAGGTTATAGAATCCTCGTCTAGGAGGAGGCGGCAGCTGTCGGCTCACTCCGGCGACTCCGAGGCCGGCCGTGGCGGCGCGGCGTGGCGCGGGGGATAGTTTGGCGTTGCAGACATACCTACAACACGGCACATGGTTCCAGGGCACGCACACACAGAGAGAGGAAGCAGTAGTAGCACGAGGATTGGAGCCGCTGCCACCGCGCAGAGTTAATCCCTCTCTAATGAAAAGCCTCCCCCCTCCCTCCCCCGGCAAGGCGCGGCGCGGGGGTGCTACACTTGGAGCGGCAGCATTGAGCGCTATCCACCCCCACTGATGACACCCCTGGCTCCATCTTCGAGCTCACACATCAGTTCAGGTGGCGTCGGGGCGAGGCGTCGGGGAGGTCCAGCATTTATATGCAGCCGCACGAGCATCGTCTCTCTCTCTCTCTCTCTCTCTCTCTCTCTCTCTCTCTCTCTCTCTCTCTCTCTCTCTCTCTCTCTCTCTCTCTCTGTCGCGTGCTGCTGTGCGACCGCCCCCCACTCACTTAGTGCGCAAAGCGCGCGACAAAGCGAGCGACTTGAAAGAAACTTGGCTGCTACCCCGCGCCTCGCGCAAGCGAGCGCAAGTGGCCCTCCGCGGATTAACTAGTTAAAGCGCGCGCGAGTTTTAAAAAGAGCAAACCAGCCAGACGAGCCGGGGGAGAGAGAAAGAGAGAGAGGGAGAGAGAGAGAGAGAGAGAGAGAGAGAGAGAGAGAGAGAGAGAGAGAGAGAGAGAGAGAGAGAGAGAGAGAGAGAGAGAGAGAGACAGACAGACAGACAGAGACAGAGACAGAGACAGAGAGAGACAGAGCAACGCGACTCAGAGAATCAAGTCGTCACACACAAGTCGACGTGGAATGCACGAGTTAGTTCCGGAAGCGCAGTGTGCGGTCACAGCGAGGAATGCCGCCTGCCTCCCCCGCCTCCCGCCCTCCGGCCGCGGGCAGAGCCAAGATGCGCCGCGGGCGGCATTAAGTCATGGCGCAGCATCATGAAGACGCCGAGAGCGAGAGAGACGCGAATTACCATTAGCGATGCTTTAGGGGGGAGGGGGTCGTTATCGACAACACTGCAGGAATAGACTGCAATTGGACGATAACGATATAGAAGACAAGGGCCGGCGAAAAAGGGGGGAGGGGGAGAGACAGCGGGTCGCGCGGGCAGCGCGCCGGCCTCGGCCCCGCCGCGTCCACTGAGGACATCTGTTGAATACCAAGAGACCGTGGGACGCCTTTTAAATTCTAAGTGGCAACATTACATTACAAGTTTATAGGGAAGAATTGCGGGGTCGGTCGACTTGGAGCCCGTGGGCTGGGCTGGGGCCGCGGGGGTTGGTCGTCGGGACAGGGGTTCGGGGTTCGAGTCCCTGCCTGGCCCCCTCTGACACACTCGCCGCATACAAACCACCCGCCCCGGCTACGCCACTGCTCCCACAGCCAGCCGTGGAACCGGCCTATTATTGGGCGCCACTGTTAATATCCGGGTGAAGCAATTCCCCTCGCGCTTCGCGGCCCTCAAGTCGCAGTGAAACCGACGCACTCTCATCCTCAAACAACTTGCCGCCGACATTCAATTTCCCCGCACCTCTTATTGAGATATTCCAAATCTTTGCCGACGCGGCGGCGGCGGTGGCGGCGGCGATTCGATCCCGTGGCCGCAGGGTCCTGGCGAGGGTAGGCATAAGGAGGAGGGTCTTTGGGGCGCGGCGCGGGAGCGCGCGGCGGAGCGGCAAATTGTGTGCAGAAAGGAATGGCTGCGCGGGATGTGCTGTTCGCGCGCGTGAAATTTGTGAAAATGTCGGCCGGCCCTTTGCGTTTCGAGTTTGCCGCGCCTGCTGGGCTGCGCGGCGCTGCGGATAGCGGCGCGGCCTGTATTGACAGGGGACGGGACCGGACGGGACTGCCGCCGGTCAACCTTGTCAATAGGCAGTGGCGCGTGCTGGCGACAAGTCGCCGCCGACTGGGGCCGGTCGCTCTGTCCCCCTCGCACTCGCACTGTGGGTCGGGGCGTCGGCGGGGGTGCGGCCCGGCCCTTGGCCCAGCCCTTGGCCCAGCCAATACTCCTCCGAGGACTAATTCTGTTTTTCTTGGACCGCTGCCAAACCCAGCCTCTAGTTTGCTCTGCAGAGCCTATCGATACCGCCACCGCGAGCCAGTGCTGCCACACAAGCAGGCCGAAATTCCTACCATGAACCAGAGTCGCAAGGGTTGCCAACCTCAATCTGCCTACTATAGGAAACTTCTCGATGGCGAAGCCAAAATGATACTGCCTAGTAGGCAGGTTGAGGTTGTCAATCCTTTCGACACTGGCGCAGTGTGGGGATTTTAGTCTATGTGTGGGCTGAACTACCCCCGCCACTAAAATGGCATATCCGCGGCGATACGCGGTGCGCCGGTACACCCGCGCGCGCGACAAAGGACTTTACATCAATACACGGCCGCTCGTATTGGAGGCTTGGCCGACTAAATCCCCCCCCCCTTTTCAAAAGAAAACAAAAAAAAAAAAAAAAAAAAAACTGGGCAGACTGTCATCTCGTTCCATTCGCTGTGAGGCGCGCCTCATCTGCCAGTGCGCTGCACGGCGCTGCACGGCGCTGCGCGGGCGGGGCGCACAGTGGGACAGTCAGAGACGCAGGCAGCAGGCTTCCTGGGAGTGCCGAGCCGAGCGCGCTCTTTCGATGTCGCGTCAGACGCACACAGGGATGCTCGTAATTTCCGGACGAAAATCGAAGGGCCGAGCGGAAAGCGGTCGGGAGGAGCGGTGCGGGGCCGACTGGAGTAGCACCCCTTCCCCCCACCCCACCCCGGCCCGCCACCCAGACAGACGCCTGCCGGTTCATCTGGCTGGACCGACCGCCTCCCCATCAAGTAGTGACTGTGCATGCATCTTGTCGGCGCTCTGCTTCATCAGTCTGGCCGTCAAGCCGTCAGGACACCGCCACACAGTGGGTCAGAAGACCGTTGTTGAGGTGGCCAAAATCCCGGACGCGTTTTGAGCTCCAGAGTCGCTGGAACGCGCGAATCGAACGTGTGACCCCCAATACCAATGGCTTCCTCGTTTGAAAAGCAATCCATTGGTGGCGGGCCACACGTTCGATTCGAGTCCCTTTTAGCGACTCTGGAGCTCAAAACGCGTCTAGAATATTGGCCGCCTCAACGGTCTTCTGACCCTCTGTGCGCCAGCAGCCGCCTTGTTTTGAAGGAATGTCTCTCTCGCACTCATGGGGCGTCACGCAGGGGTGCGGGAGGGACGGCGCGACCAAACGATCAGTCGGCATGAGGCGGCAAGGCCGGAGCACTTTCATTACGACACACAACGAGCATTGCGGAGACACTGAAGGCCCTCGGCGACGGCGCCATCGAACACTTCGGCTCCCTCGCACCTGTCGACGCCCAGAGAGTGCGAGGGAGACAGAGCGGCGAAAAGCACAGCAATAGTTCGGAGTCGGTCTGCAGGCGAGGAACGCCAGAAAAGGAACAATGATTGGCGGCGCCGCAAGATGGCGGCGTCCTCCCCTCGTCGGCCCCGCCCCGCCCCGCCCCGCCCCGGCCCCACGTCGCATCTCGGCGCACCTTCGTTACCTCACGGCTCCTCACGGCTCCTCACGGCGAGCCAATACCGCGGCCGCCCGTCCCGCTACGTGATCCAGGCTGTGCTTCGCCTCGCCGGGCCGCCGTGCTTGGCGACGTCCCTCACGCGATACACGCCCCCCCCCCCCCCCCGGGTCGCCCTCCGAGGAGCGGTGCACTGTTATTCAACGAATGTGACGTCTCATTCGTTGAATAACTTTGTACTTATTGAGTAAATACAGTAGCTTTTGGTAAAAAATAATAATAAAATGAAACAGCGGGTGTTGAACCCTAAAACTCCGAGTTCAGAATGCAATGTCTGTACGCGACCCCAAAACATTTTTCCGCGACCCAAAGTGGGGTAGCGACCACTGGGGTAGCGAGGTTGGGGACCGCTGGCCTACACTGTGGCCGTCATCCCACGCGGGTAAGTCACCCCTCCCCCTCTCCCGCCGACTCCGCGGCGAAATTGGCAAGAAGGAGGATTCACGCCGTTTCTTTTATTTGATTTGCCGCGGCTGGTGGCGTGGGCTGGCCAGTGAGGTGCGACGGTAATTGATTTGCGCCGCACAGTGGGCCCGAAGACCGGCGCAGGCGGCCAAAACTCTAGACGCGTTTTGAGCTCTGGAGTCACTGAAGAGGACTGGAACGGAACGTGTGAACCCAGCAATGGATTCCTCGTTCGGAGGGCAGTCTATTGGTGGGGTCACACGTTCCGTTCGAGTCCCACTAAGCGACTCTGGAGCTCAAAACGCGTCTCAAGTTTTTGCCCCCTGCGACGGTCTTCTGGCCCACTGTGCGCCATGTTCGCCGCGCCAGTATCGCGTTGCTGCGTCTTATTGCGCGGGGTCGCGTTCTGCGTCGGCAAGTGGCCGCGCTGGCGGTGGCAGTGCTGACCGTGGCCGGCCGGCGTGCAGCCCGGGGCGTGTTGACACAAGCAGGGCGTGCCGGGCGTTAATGCGCCCGCTCCAGCCGGACGTACCAGAGTCCAGCGACCCCTTGCCCAGGGTGGGGCGGGGCGGGGCGGAGCGGGGCGGGGTGGGACGGTCGTCGCGGGTTTGCAGGGTCTCCGAGTACCTCGAGTAGCACTGCACCGCCAGTCCGGCCGATCAGACGCAAGGGTCGGTCTCTTCGATTGCCGCGGCGGCCGAGCCAGGCCCTTGGCTGCCAGCTCTGCCAGGGCTGCCGGGGACTGCCAGCGCTGCCAGGGTTCCAGCCAAGCAAACGCACGTCGGTACGGACGTGCGGGCGGGCGGTGCAGGGGCCGGAGCGGACTGGGGGGCTCAAGTGGCAACAGGGAGGCTGCGGGGGCCTCGGACCGCAAGGGCCCGACCCAAAGCCAGATCCGGCATGCGGAGGGCTGATCAAGACGAGAGTCCCGCCGGCCCCACTTCACCCCGGGCAGTAATCATGGAGCGGAGCGGCCCACCTTGCGAATCCAATAGTCCGCCCGTGCGAATGCGAGCCGCCCTCAGCATGTAGGGAACGCATGCGGCGAACACGGTAAAAGTCGGTCCTGGTTTTCCCAGGACCGTCCTGGTTTTCCTTTGCATTTAGTATAGGAGAAACCAGTACGGTCCTGGGAAAACCAGGACCGACTTTTACAGTGAAAGGCTTGCCACAGCCGCGCCCTCGGGAGAAGGGGAGGGGGAGAGGGGTGAACCTGGCTCAGGGTGCCGTCGAACTGCCTGTCACATCGGAATCGCGGACCCGCCATCAACTTCCGGCCGCAACCTATTCAAAATGTCTGAAAAGTTGGGGAGATGGGCAAAGCCGCAAAACGCAAAACAAGAAACAAAAACAAGAAAAATTCTGCATTTAAAAAAATTGCAGCGGCGGGGCGGGGAACGCCTGGCTTGGCGGTACGCACGGAAAGCAAAAATAATAGTTCGTTCTCAACAAGCTTCAAGTATTTATCCGGCGCGCGTCTGCCGGAGCTTCTGTCAAGAGCAGGGACTGCGGGGACAGCGGTGAAAGCGTTCGCCGGAGATTTGGTTGGCTGGCGCGCGGCTCGGCACGGCTCGGCACACTGTCATATCGCCGCAGTTTACGGTAATGGTAGTGGACACAACTTGGAGTTTATTGCCGCCGGCTAATGATGCGGGTCTTGGTGAATCGCCCGCCAGAGCGCCGGACCGCCACGGCACGCCAGGGCCGCCACACTTTTCCCTTTAAAAAGAAAAGGAAATGACACGCGGAGGGCGGCTGGCCGGGCTGCACCGAGCGACCTCCATCGGGGAGCGTCTCGGTCCAACCAGTCCAACCGCCGGGAGGATTACTTTTACAACGCACCCCGGATTAACTTTTCGCCAGAGAGTCGACTCTGACCCCGGCGTCATGGCGCGGCGGCGCGGCCGGAGCAACTCGTGCGGCCGCCGTGCCGGGCAGAGCCGGGGAGCGTCAAGGTCGATTCCAAAGTGCCACGCATGCCGCGCGGCCCGCCCGCCAGCCAGCCAGCCCGCCAGCCAGCCAGCCAGCCAGCCCGCCAGCCAGCCAGCCGCAAGGCCTGCAGGGGTCCACCTCGCCAGGTCATCATCCCCGCCCCCCCTCCCGGTCCGGCCCGCAGTGGGCCAGAGGGCCGACGCAGGCGGCCGAAAGTCGGGACGCGTTTTGAGCTCCAGAGTTGCTAAAAGGGACTCGTAGCGAACGTGTGACCCCACCAATGGATTGCTCTCCCAAACGAGGAATCCATTGGTGGGGTCAAACGTTCGGTTCGAGTCCTATTAAGCGACTCCGGGGCAGATAAGGCTTCTAGGAGTTGTGGCCGCCTGCGCCGGTCTACGGGCCCACTGTGCGTCCCACCACGCCTCGCCGCGCCATGCCGACTCGCTGTCAAAAGTAATCCCCGGAGGCGCAAGGAAAACAACGGGGGCCTCGTGGGGAGCCAGACCCCGTGTCAGAAACATCACCTTGAAAACGGCTAGGGGTGGTGTGGGCGTGCGTGTGTGTGCGTGTGGGTAAGAGAGAGTGCTGGTAAAGAGGCGATGTATAATTGAGACGGCCGACACGCGGCCCTTTGCGGGCCCACTGTGCCCTGCCCGACTGGCCGGCTCAGCCAAGCCAAAGGACCGCCATTTTTCCCGCCAGCTCTTACTGCACCGTTACCACCATGCATTGTGCACGGCCCACTTACACCGTCAGCCTATACCACCCACTGCCAAAAATATTTCGAATATTTTTTTTTTTTTTTTTTTTTTACCGATCGGTTTGGCGAAAATGACGCCTTTCACGCGAACGTCAGTTCCATTTCAATGTCGATCCTGGCAAGTGGAAACGGATAGAAATCCATCGGGCCGTTTTCGTTTCGTTTTCAGAGCAAGTAAGAAACTGCTCCTTTTGTCTTGGACAGCTGGAAGTACGCCGAGCACGGAGCACGACGCACTCGGCGCGACACGCACGCGAAACGCACGCTGTGGGGCACGTCCACCGGAGCCCCTCCACGGAGATGAGATATGGGAATAGGGTGCGCTCACGACAGCCCCACCCCTCCCCCACCCCTCCCCCTCCCCCGGGCCGATAGACGCAACTCGCGCGCCCCGTCCGGGTCACCGAATATTTTTTTTTCCCCACACCAAAACTGACGGCGGGTGGACTGGCGATTATGTGCCCCCTCCTTCGGGCCGCCGGGTTCGACTGCAGAACGGAGTACTTCTAATCCAGTTGGCGCCTCCGACTGGCTTTATTCGGCTTATTGGCGCCAGAGCGGGAGGGGATGACGTCATCAAAAACACGAGTCCGAGCGCGCTGCGCAGCGACGCCGAATGAATCAAAACATTAAACAGAATAACAAACACCGATCGAGCCATGCAGCGGCGCCCCTGCTGTTGTTATTCGGACTAGTCGCACCGTGGGCCAGAGACCGGCGCAGGCGGTCAAAACTCTGGACGCGCTTGAGCTTCTAAGTCCTGCGCGGCGCGCACTGCGTGCCTGCACCACGGGCAGTAAGCTTCGGACGGCAAGCACTCCAAGCAGAGCCCCGCCCGCGCTTCGGCGTTGCAGCTTCTGGACGCGCGCGTGAGCGACGTTAATTACACCCGATCCTTTTGTTTATACTGGGCGACCGTAAAAAGAAACCCGTTACAGTGCCGTCGTAAAGCCCCACCCCGCCCCGCCCCGCCCCGCCCCGCCGGGCGAAAGGGCAGCGCCACCTCCGCGCCCTGCAGCCCCGTTCATTGCAATTGCTTCGAGCTCCACCGCGCGGCCATTCGAACATCTTGCCCTTTGCAGCCGTCGTAGTAGCTGCCTGGCTGGCTGGCTGCCTGGCTAGGCGGCCCGCGCACACATCGCCGCGCGTACAATGCATCTGGCCGCCGGCTGCCTGGCGGGGCGTCAAAGCAGCGCAAAGTTGTCGGACGGAAGGAAAAACACGAGAAGGGAGGAGGGGGAGAAAAAGAGAAAAGGCGAGAGCGCGGGCAAAGCTGCCTCATTGTATTGAATCGCGCATCTCATCCGTTCTTTTGACTTGGCAATCCGGCGCTACGCGGCGCTGCGGCGCTGCCTCCGGAGGGGGTGGGGGAATCTCTTTGAAGTGCAGTGCACGCAGAGCCAGGCGCAGTGCAGGCGGCGGCGGGCCTAGTTCAAACTGCCGCCCCGCCCCCAGTCCGTCGCACAGTGGGCCAGAAGACTGGCGCAGGCGGATAAAACTCTAGACGCGTTTTGAGCTTCAGAGTCGCTGAACAGGACTCGAACCTAACGTGTGACCCCACCAATGGATTGCTCTCCGAACGAGGAATCCATTAGTGGGGTCACACGTTCGATTCTAGACACATGTACTGACTCTGGAGCTCAAAACCCGTCCGAGATTTAGACCGCCTCCACCGGTCTTCTGGCGCCCCGCGACGCCGCCTCGCCCTCCACTCGCGGGTCAACTCCAGCGAATGGCAGTTGTTTGGCGGCGTGCGTCGCGGCGGCGCGCGCGTAACCAGACGCACGCCGCGCCGATGGCGCCGCGCCCTCCGTCTTGTTTGGGCCGCATATTGTTGTTGCTGCTGCCAATGGACCGGAACGGAACGGCGGCCCCTTGTTTTTAAGTGCAGGGGCCGGACGTACATCACGGCCAGGAATTCGGACCCCTCGCCCACGACATCGAGGCCGGCGGCCTGGCGGGGCGGCCTGGCGGGGCGGCCTGGCGGGGCGGCCTGGCGGGGACGCCTGGCGGGGCGGGGAGATGTTGGGAGCTCGAGTTCCAGCCATCAGTTCTAATAAAATCCGGACATGCATTCTGCCGCCTCACTGGGGCCAACAGCAGCGGGGGCCATAATCTGATGACCCCCTCCATTTCCCTACAACACACGCACGCCCCTCTCTCTCTGTCTCTCTCTCTGTCTCTCTCTCTCTGTCTCTCTCTCTCTCTCTCTCTCTCTCTCTCTCTCTCTCTCTCTCTCTCTCTCTCTCTCTCTGACACACACACTAGTGGAACCGTAAAGTTAGGGGGAGGGGCGCCGCTGTCCGTTCGCATGGAGACGGGGATGTGACAGTATATTAGATCTGGCCAGGCAGGGCGGCCAGCGCCGCTGCAGCCGTTTGAATGGCCAGCGCAGCAAGTGAGGCACTGAGCCGCCCCCAGTCCCCAGCCTCGGCCGCTAGGCCCAGCATCACAGCGCCCTGCTACGCCCTGCTGGCCGGAGGTAAACGGCACCTCTGAAACAACAGCCCGCGAGGTAAACATGGACCCCTCCGCCCCGCCCCCACACTGTATCACGGGGCGGCTCTTTTCACGCGTGAGCGGCAACTCAAAGTAGGCGGCGGGCTGATTAAGACCGTTCCGACCCGGCCCGCCCCGGCCCGCCCCACCCCGGCCCGCCCCGGCCCGCCCCGGCCCGCCCTCCGCAAATCCGGCGCGCTTCCTTGGTCACCTCGTCGGAATCCGGAATGGGCTGGCCGGCCGGCAACGTTTGCCCAAGCGGAGAGCCTCCCGCTCGGTCAATCCAACCTCAGCATTTCCTCATAGAACGACGGCCTCCCCGTTGATTTCCTCTCTCTCTCTCTCTCTCTCTCTCTCTCTCTCTCTCTCTCTCTCTCTCTCTCTCTCTCTCTCTCTCTCTCTCTCTCTCTCTCTCTCTCTCTCTCTCCTCTCTCCCCTTTTTGGCAGTGTAATAAACGCATTGATTGCCCCTTATTCAATCCTCGGACGCGGGGCTGGGCGCGGACCAGGCGCTTCACTTGCGGAAAGACCTTGAAAGCTCATGTCGCCCTGTCGCACTATCAGGTGTGTCAACATATTTCAGGCCTAAACGGTTCAACATTGTTGGCACTACTGATTTTTTTTTTTTTTTTTTTTTTGTTTTTTGGGTTGCGTCGAGCATCACGCCTATCAAAGTTTGGCGTGGCGCGGCGCACGCAGACACGTTGGGCTCAACTGCTGCTTTTAAAGGGGCCCGCGTCTGTCGCGCCACATGGAGTTATAGTTTTGCAAAGTTGGCACGCGGCGAAACGCGATCCAGCCAAAGCGCGCCCCTGCGCTCGGTGCGGTCTTCGGGCTTCGGACTTCGGGCTTCGGACTTCGGGCCGCAGCTGCCGCGATTCGGCCGCCTAAAACATGTCGCGGAAACAATGGGCGGGGAAATAAAACGCACCGAAATAAAGCTAAACAGAAGCTTAGGTCGAATCGGCAGGACCGTCCCTTAGCAGACCCGATGGTCTGAGGGCGAACGGGATGCCTGGTTCTCAGTAAACAATTCATAGCGCACTCTCTGAGGAGTCAACATGAAGGAGACCAACTAAATTATAGTCGATTTGACTTACGTAACTTGTTTTCCAGTGCGGCACTCTACGCCATAGTTTGGCAGCGTGCCTCCCAGCAAAGATTCGGCAAGGTGTTCTGCTCCCCCTCGTATGGCCGAAACCGAGTTAGGCGCGTCGGCCCAGCCCAGCCACTTTGCGGACTCCATTGCAGCATTAGTTATTCCTTGTGCGTGTGGCGCCACGAATTTGCGTTCGCCAGCCTCGTCGGGGCAGCGGCTGGCTGGCTGCGCGGCTGGCTGCGAGCCCAGTGGCGCTGACCCCAGCCTCGGAATCAAGGAGGCGAGTTTCATTTCGCGCACCAGCCTGGCTGCCTGGCTAGCTGGCCCTGCTTGGCCTTCCCTACCACGCGCGCCTCGCCAACATATTTGGGGCTAATACAATCCCCCGCATGGCAAACAACGGCATCACGGCCTTCCGGTGGCCTTCGCAGCGTCTTGGCGGCGATGGAGCGAAGGCAACCCGACCGCCGCCGGGAAGCAACTTTGACGGAGGGATTGAGGAACAGTGCGCGGCGCGGTGTGCCGCAGTGCTTCGTCTCTCTCTCTCTCTCTCTCTCTCTCTCTCTCTCTCTCTCTCTCTCTCTCTCTCTCTCTCTCTCTCTGAGGCTTGCAAAAGGGCGCGCGCGCCCCGGCCAGCAGCGGCTAACACGGCCGATTACGGGCCGAGCTTCCGCCTGCGCCGCCACTGGGGAAGGAGACCTCTCTCTCTCTCTCTCTCTCTCTCTCTCTCTCTCTCTCTCTCTCTCTCTCTCTCTCTCTCTCTCTCTCTCTCTCTCTCTGAAGCCGAGGCCGAGTCCGGCACGCCGGCGGGGGCAAGGGCAGGGTGGAAGTTGCAGCCGAGAAAATGAGTTTAGCGTGAACTTGGCCGGAGGTTCCGACGTCGCGTATTGCGGCCCCGGTCCGGGGCGCGGGGCGCAGGGGGGGGGGGGCGTGGCGCGGGGGATGCCTGGCCCGGGGGGGATTCCAGACCCCTGGGGGGCTGCCCCTGCCCGGAAGCCGAGGCTCAACCGAAACTCGCCACCGCGGCCTGCCATCCTCGCGGTTACAGAATAGGCCGAAACGGGACGGGGTCTTGGCGGTCTTGGTCTCGGCGGCGAGGGCAAAAAGCTGTCCTGGCCGGCCGAAGACGCACAGTGGGCCAGAGGACCTGCGCAGGCAGACGCGTTTCGAAGCGTTGGGAGCGTAAATGGGACTCGCGGTTCGATTCCTGTTTGCTCGAAACGCGTGTCTGCCTGCGCCTGGCCCACTGTGACGGGTCGTGCCGAGCGCGGGTCACCGCTGCACTTCAAACCACGCCAGGTAGTCAATCACTGCCCCGGGGTCGCGGGCAGTGCAGCCAACACGGCCGCCCGGCCGTATTGATGTTTGCAAAACAGGATGCTCCGTCGTGGAAAGGCGCTAGCCCTTGCTAACGAACGCATCAACCGATTCCGACACCGCGGCGCCTCCCGCGCGTTCGAAAGCAGCGCGAAAGAGACGGAGCGACTGGTCGGCCTGGCCGCCGCAGGCAGCGCGCCGAGAATAAACAATGAACCAACTACTTGGCAGACGGCCTTGCTTCAGCTCGCCGGCGAGAAGTTGACTTGTCTCGCGCCCGCAAAGTCTGACCTGTTCAGTTCCGGCGCCTCACGCCGAATAATTTAAATCCGGTTTCGGCGCCACGGTTCACTACACTACTAGATTCTCATAGTGACAATGCGCCACATTATGGTGAAAGTTTTCCGAATTGGGGTGGAAATTCGCCATTATTTTATGTTGAAGATTCTCGCACAAATACCCCACCCACAGGCATCACAGAAAGTCAAGAATCATGTTACAGACAAGTTAAAAGGCATTGGAGCGAGGTCCAAAATCATGTCACGGACTGCCAAAAAGGCGTCACAAAAGTCCAAAATCGCGTCGCACGCCGTCAAAGGGCGTCTAGAGGTGTATTTTTGTTGGGGTAACGGATGATTGTTTCAGTCCGTTGCGGAGGCTTTGTGGTCTCATTCGTTTATTTTTTTTTGCGCGCCATTTTTGTTTCTCATTCTATTCTCCCGGCCTCCCAAGTTGTTTTTCTGATTGACCGAAAGACAGCTGCCGCCATTGGCCCCGCGCAGCGCGAAGGGGGTTGGTGACGCCGGCGACGAATGGAAGAAAAAAAAAAGCGGGAGTCCTGTTTATTAATTTGGACCCCGAAGCTGCCACTAAGCGCGGGGGCGGAGGGGGCGAGGGGGACCTAGCTTCGAGTGCGACCCGATAGCGCTGCTGGGACGAGGAAAACACCCAGTCGGAAAGAAAGGAAAGAAACTATCCTTTTTCTTTGCCTGCGTGTGAAGTTGAGTTTCCCTGCTATGGGGGAGCCTGCCTGGCGGCGTGTACGACAAGGTTGCCAACCGAAACAGCCTCTGTCACGTGCCGGGGGGTTGGCAATAGCGACACGGCAGGTAGCGGGGAAACAGCTTCCGGTCACGTGACCGGCACGGCGCCGCCGATGTGACGCGGCCTGCTGCGCCACCACGCCGCCGGCCTGGCCCGGCCTGGCCCACTGTGCCGCAGCACCAGTTCCTTCGGTTTGTTCCGATTCGAGGAATGGCCGGCACACTGCTTGTCTAGGACGACTGGCCTCAACACGCCGCACGCGATCGGTCGCAGCGTTTCGTCACTCTGTCTCTCTCGCGCTCAAGGGGCGTTCCGAAGGGGTGCGAGAGAGACAGACGGCCTGTGCGCTAATTGGTCGAGCAAACTTTGCGGCCCTGGCCTGCTGTGCGCACGGTCACCCCATGAAAAGGGCCCGTCGACACGGCCGCCGCCGCGCAGCCTCACTGAGGGGATCGCTCGGCCTCGGGTCGGCCGCCTCGCCGCCCAGAGGGCCAGATGACCGTTGAGGCGGCCAAAATTCGAGAAGCGTTTTGAGCTCCAGAGTCGCTAAATGGGACTCGAATCGAACGTGTGACCCCACCAATGGATTGCTCTGCAAACGAGGAATCCATTGGCGGGGTCACACGTTCGATTCGAGTCCCATTTAGCGACTCTGGAGGCAAAAACGTGTCCGGGATTTTGGCCGGCCCAACGGTCTTCTGGCCCACTGTGCGGCGGGGCTAAGCGCGCAATCAGCTTTACACGCATCCCGCCCCACTCCAAGCTGGGCGAGGCGAGGCGGGCCGATGGCCTCAGGGGCGGCAAACTGTCGGCTCTATCCGGGGCACCCCGCCGACCGGCACAGTGGGCCAGAAGACCGTCGCAGGCGGCCGCAATTCTAGACGCGTTTTGAGCTCCTCAGTCGCGAAACAGGACTCGAACCGAACGTGTGACCCCCACCAATGGATTGCTCTCCGAACGAGGAATCCATTGGTGGGGGTCACACGTTCGCATCCCATTCAGCGACAAATTTGGGCGATTAAGTTGGTATTGATCGATCACGACTCTTTCGATCTCGGTGCACTGCCGTTCTGCGAAGTTGGAAGTGACCGGGTCTCGAACCCTTGCCGACTCAAGCTTTGCAGACTAAATCAGTCGAGTCGGTCGGCTGGCCCGTCTGGCTGCTCGTCTGGCTGCCCGTCTGGCTGCCCGTCTGGCTGCCCGTCTGGCTGCCCGTCTGGCTGCCCGTCTGGCTGGCGGGCTGTCCGGGGCGCAGCTGTTGGGGAGGGGTAGGCAGGCAGGGGGGGCACCCCTATCCGAGAACTTGTTCCGGCCATGCCGCGCTGCCCGGCGCTGCCTGCACTGCCCGCGCTCCACTGGAACTGTTCGTTCAGCTGCTTGGATGCTTAATGTTTACCGAGTGAGTTGGAGGCAGCGGCACAGGCCGGCCCGGTCCCCAGGCGGCACAAGTTGTCTTCTTAACGGGCCGAGCAGTGCGGCAAGGCGGCACTGTGTGTGTCCACCGAGGCGCGAACCGGGTGCACAGAGCTGCAGTCTGGGGCCGACGCGACCACGAGTGTCTCCCCCCCCCCCTCTCCTTTAGAGGTCCTCATCACTGCCGAGAGGAGCAAAGGGTCCTGTATTACTGCTGCGGCAAGATGCGGACCGACTCAAGAAATAGGAGAAGCCTAACTTGGCGGCAGCGCGGGGAGGATGAGGGGGGGGGGGAGGAGGAGAACGGAGGAGAAGGGAGGGAAGGCAAAAGGTACATTGGGTCGGCAGCAGCCGGGCTGCGGAAGCAGCAGCAGGACTCGACAAATAATTGCACTCAACAGAAAATACTCAGCTCCTGGCGATCTCGCTGCAGAAACGCAGAGAGCTGCTCGCCGCGCTGCTGGGCAGCGGCGACTGTGTTCGGAAGGCGAGTACAGCGTGCGCTCCCCCCGCGGCCGGAGAGTCGATTAGGCTAAGCACTCCTAGCCTCGCAGCAGCTAGCCTCGCAGCAGGCTCATAACGCAATGAGCGGCATGTCGAGGGCCGTGCTGCCAGTGCGGCTTCATTACTGAACGTTCTAACTGCCAGCCACCCCCCGGCGGGCTTACAGCGCGTGCCCCCTTCCCCTCCCCCTTCAAAACAACACAGACAGGCGGTGCCGCGGTGCCCTGCTTGCGTGCGTGTACACTGGCCTCGCGACTGACCGCTCCGGTGCCTTAACTGCAGCCGTAATGAAACGCCGAACCGGAAGGAATAATAGCTCCACCGACTGCTCGCTTGTTATGGGCCTTTTTTGCTGTTTTTATTTTTGTTTCCTTTTTGTCGCTCCTTCCTCCTCGCTCGGCGGCGGCGGCGGTTTTATTGCCCCGTGCGAACCCCGGTGGTGCCTGCCTGCTGCATTCCGGCGACGAGGTCGATATACACCAAAAGCCATTCCCAGCCATGTTCGTGCACCTCGCCGGCAAGTACCGGAACCCGTTGACCCGAATCTGGGAGCGCGGAGCGGATAGCGGCTGGGCGGCGGCGGCAGGCTCCAGGAGGGCCGACAACTCAGTCTCACACAGGCCAAGCAATGCGCACGCAAAACATGCGCACGCACACACTCACTACACTCACACTCTCTCACTTTCCCACGCGTCTCCACGCCCCCGCGCATACACTCGCAGTCACCCACGCAAAAAAAAATATCAACACACACACACACACACACACACACGGCACACGGCGCAGTCCCGCTCGTTCAGTTACTTTACATTCGCTGTTTGCAGCGCGCTCTCACGACTGCGTTTATTTCTCTCAAGTTCCGGAGAGCGCGCGGTGCGGTGCACTGGGTGGTGGATTCAGCGCAACACCAACCTTGCTTTGGCTCGGGCGTCTCGCGCGCGCTCCTGAAACAGAAAAAAAAGAAACAACACTCAATCTTTTGTTTTTGTTTTTTTTTTCGTTTGCTTTTTTATTCGCGCTTTTGGTGTACAACTGCAGCGTGTCACGGCATTATTTCCCCTCGAGCTTGTCGCGGCGGGGTACTTTATAGGGGTGACGAACGCGACCTGAAAATGGGTGCTCTGCGTTCTCATCGCGTCGGGAGAAGATAGCGAGGCGGGGCGGGGCGGGGCGAGGCGAGACAGGGCGGGGCGGGGCGAGGCGGGGCGGGGCAGGGTCGGGTCGCTGCACAGGTATATACACGCGGCCGATAACCGTCCATGCCGTAATAAGGCCACCGCCTCGACGGCCAGGACGGCCTCGGCGCGGAGCAGCGCGTGGCGAGCCCGGTAATGGAAACAGATGGTGTGTTGTGAGAACGACGAGACGCTGCAGGCGATTGGGGGGCCGCCGAGGACCCGCTGAGGACGACGACGACGACGACGACGATCGGGGCAACGAACCGCGGCAAACAACGGCCACGCAGGGTTCTCTCATGACAATCGCACCGCGGGCGCGGCGGTGGCGGCGGCCCGACGGGGAGCACTAAACTCGAGGCTTGAGCGCGCCTCATCCTCATCCCGCCGCGCCGCGCCGCTCCCCGGGGACCACCACGGCCGCCGCGCCGACCGTGGCGCCTGCGCGAACCAGGAAGGCAGCACGCAGCGAGCGCCCGGTAGGTGGGCCGGCCCGCGACACAGGCCAGCGCGGCGTGTTGCCTACCCTGGTTCACGCAGGCGTCTGCTTGTGCACGTGCAAACCTAAACGAAAAAAAAATTTGAGATTTTTTCAAATTTTTCAATAAATTTTTTCAAAGTTTTCAAAAAAAATTAATTTTTTTGGAATTATTAATTTTTGGTGTACATATTTTTGGCCAGTCGTTTCTCCCTCGTCTTTTCTAGCAGTGCTTTTCGGCGGCCGTCGCACCGTTGCGTCGAGCGGCCATTTTCTGAAGAAGCTTGCGCTGCAGGGGCAGTACGCCTAGATGCCTGGCGCGCCGAGCCGTGACGGGAGCACATTCGAGCCGCGCGGTGTGCATGTGTGCGCGCGCGGTACACACGGACAAAGACGCACGGCGGGCACATATGAGGCGGGCTGGGTGGGCAGGGGGGCGTAAGTAGTGCGGGGCGGGTTATTGCTTTACCCACCTGCGCCGTCAGCCCCAGGGCGCCCGGGGCCAGGGACAGGCCGGGGGTCAGCCCGGGGACAGGCCTGGGACAAACGGACACGCCAAGTGACAGTGGGACAGATTCCATATGCGCGGTGGCGTGTCATTTCGGACTGACGGACGCCCGGCAGGCAGTGCGGTGGTTTGGGCGATAAGAATGCAGCGACGAGCCTGGCAGGGAGTCTCATTTTATCCGAAAGAGTGTGGGGGGGGGGGCGGTGGTTCGATTCTCCGCTTCCGTGCGCGTCTTATGTTTTTATGGCCCGCGGGGACCCGACTGAGCGAGCGTCGCGGGGCCTGGGGGGCCTGTGGGCCCTGGGGGGCCGGACGACGGGGCACCATTGCGGAGGTGTACCCGCTGCACGCCAACGACGCCTTCGTGTTGTTGCCCGCCGCGGTCACCGGCCGAAACCCAGTGGGACGTCTCGCGCGCGCCTTTTCGACCCGGTGAGGACGGTCCGCCAATACGCGGCATGGCCTCCCAAGACCACCCCGCCCCGCCCCACCCCGCCCGCATCAACAACCCCAAAGGGCCTCATGGTTTCTGCAAGCAGCGCGCGCGCTTATCGCTTCATATTTCGGAGGGACTCCGTGTGCCACTTTGGACGGCACCTGAGGCGCCCGCGCCCGCCTCCCCGCCTCCCCGCCGCGGACGAGCCGGAGACGACCTTAACCTGACAAATCACCTGCCTGCCTGCAACGTGCCCCCATCACCCTGCGCGTCGCGGCGCGGCGCCTCGAGACAAATGATGGCTGCCGAGGCCGCGTATGCCACCTGCGTAGCGCAGGCGTAGCGCCTTGCCGCCTACCCACTTCGCCGCCGATTGCCCGGCTCACGTGCTGCGCCCTGATCTAGTTGCAGCGGCCGCCGCACTCGGGCGCAGCGCGCCCCACAGGCGCAAAGTGGGCCGGAAGAACGGCGGGGGTCCCACGTTCGGTTCGAGTCCCATTTAGCGACTCTGGAGTTCAAAACCCGTCCGGGTCTCGGACAGCCTCCACCGGTCTTCCGGCCCACTGCGAAGCGGCCGGGGCGCATAGTTGCCGCTGCAGCCGCGCCGGCGAGCGCCACCATCGCAACGAGCGGTGATATTTATTGGGCGCTGCGGCCCGGCGCGGCCCCGCCAACACACTACACTACACTGTCGGCTGTGGCTCGACGACGAGGCCTTTACTCCAGGCTGTCGAAGAAAGGCAGCAAGTTGTAAATCACGGCCCGTAATAGAGTTGGGGCAGGTCGTCTGACCTCGTACACTCACTCCAGCAACTTGAGTCGCCATCGCCGCCATTGGCGCACGCGGCAAACGAGGCAAGCGGGGAAAGAGGAGGAAGTGTTGCAAGGCGCAGGGCCGCGTAGAGCCACGCAGGGCCGGCCGACGGAAAGGGCACAAATGTTCCGTGGGTCATTAAATGTGGCGACGCGGTTCGGCCCCATAATGCTGTTGCCGTTGACACTTTGTGCAGGAAGCACTCTCTCTCTCTCTCTCTTTTTCTCTCTCTCTCTCTCTCTCTCTCTCTCTCTCTCTCTCTCTCTCTCTCTCTCTCTCTCTCTCTCTCTCACTCACATACACACACACACACACGCACGCGCGAGCGCCCGGCAAGCCCAGGAAAAATCTGTGCAGTGGCGCCCTCTGAGCAGCTGAGCGTGGTGGAGGCGGCCGGTCGGGGAGAGGGAGGAGAGGTGAAGGAGGAGGTTGCGGTATGTGGAAAATGAAAAGCAAAAGAAAGACGAGAAAAAGGAGCGATAAATCCAACTTGACTTGAAAACGCCTGCTCGCCCTCACACAGGCCATATGAGGCCTGCGGCGGCACGGGGAGGCGAGGGGACGGCGGCGCACGGTCAAAGGGAGAGGATCAAAACGGACAGGATGGAAGACTATGCGGTCGCGCGCGCGCGCGCGTGTGTGTGTGTGTGTATGTGTGGTGGCGCAGCGAACAGGAGAGACGGCAAACAGTCGAAAAAGGGATATTGATACGACAGACTTTTATCGGACGCAATGAAAAGGCTTGATCAATCACATTCGAGGGCTGCGCGCCGCGAGGCGGGAGGGTGGGGGACACGTCAGGCTCATGTCCGCTGTGCGCCGGTCCACTGTGCGCTGGTCCACTTGATCAGCAGGGGTGCTGCAGCCGGCAGGCGCACTGCAGGGCTGCCCGGTGCGCGCCGCGGCCGGCAGATGGCTCTGCAGGTTGCGCTGGTGTAGGCGCGCGCCGCGGCCCGGCCTGCTGGGGGGCCCGGCAGGCCAGACGCGGTACTTGGCCTGCTTGGCGGGGGTTTGCCAACTTGACATTTTTCGAGCCATTTATCGCCCCAGATGGCCCCGCACGGTGATAAGAAGTAACGGGCCTGGAGCCGTTCCGCGGACCGGTCGGATATGAGAACGCCGTGCGTGTGTGTGTGCGGTGGGGGTGCGTTTGTGTGTTTGTGTGTGCGAGAGAGAGGGGGAGGGGGCGGACGGGCACACGCGGTGGGCCCTTGATGGTGATGCGAATGAGTTATGAGTGACCGGCTTTTGTCTCTTCGTGAGGATCTCCCCCCCCCCTCTCCGCTCCGTCCCCCCGCCCCCCCCCCCTTCTCTCTCTCCTCTCTCTCTCTCTCTCTCTCTCTCTCTCTCTCTCTCTCTCTCTCTCTCTCTCTCTCTCTCTCTCTGGAAGCGAGCGAGCCCCTCGGCCAGACCCACACCTCCCACCCACCTCCCACCCCTATTCATTTGTGCCATGTCACACTCAGTACCAATCCACGCGCACGGACACACTACGCGGAGCAGAGGCTGCTTCCTTTTCTGTCTCAACGCGCCGCGTTGTCTCTCTCTCTCTCTCTCTCTCTCTCACTCTCACGCACACACACTCACACGCACGCGCGCGCCAGCGCTGAAACTGAATTAATGCGTCATGCAGGGCCCACTTCCTGCACAGGCAGTCACGCGCGCGGGGCGGGGCGGGGCGGGGTGGGGCGTCGCGGCGAGGCGGGGCGGGGTGGGGCGGAGCGGAGGCCGACAGGACGGAGGTGTGGCAGATTTATGAGGTGATCGTGGCAGAAGGTGGCCGGAGTGCTTCGGAAAGCTCATGCTAATCGTGTCGCTTGCTCGACACGCTGTTGCGGCCACATGTGCGTCGCCTCCAGCCAGACCCCAGCCAGCCGGGCAGGCAGGCAGGCAGGGAAGCAGGGGGCCAGCCGCTGCCCACCTTGCGCGCCCCAAACTTTTCCAAACTGGCGAACGGCATCCTTGTTCAGGAGCGTTGCCCTCACAGTGCCGCTAGGGCTGGCCGGTTGCTTTTTACGGTCTGCAGTCAATTTACGAGTCGGCCACTCCTGCCCTTCCTCCCCTTCCTGCCCTTTGGTCCCGCACCACCCTTCCGTTTCCTTAAGGCCGGCCCTCACCCTCCGAAAAATGGGGCCGGGATTCGTGGCTGCTCGACCAACAACTAACAACAATACCAACAACAATAACAACAACAGAAACAACAACGGGGGGGGGGGGGGGCGCTGCAGCGAGCTGTGCATTCATATTGAGCCTTTGATGACCGGCCCGCCGGGACCCGCGGCGCACTTCAACGCCATCGCTGTCCCATTCGCCCGCCCCTAACACCGAATAATTAATAATTTCATGTTGTTCTGTTTCCCGACAACAGTCCCAGCAGTCCCCCGCGCGAATATCGTCCCGTCAATGATTGCAAAATAATAATATAACACTCACACGCTTTGCACGCGTCGTGCACTCCACTCACCCCACTCTCATTGCCCGACGTCGCGCCGACACGCACACAAGGCTCGGCGCGTGGACACAATCGATTCTGTTTGTGTTTTAAAAGAGTATTGAATGGGGCTTCTCCCCCCCCCCCCTTTCCTCTCTGACCAGCAGGCCGTGTGCGCTTTGGTCGAGGTCGCGAAGCCGCCGCGCCGCCACGCGTCCGTCTCTGTGTACACACTTTCCACTGGATTTGTGTTTGTCCACGGCGGGGGAAAAGAAAGCAGTGCGGTGGGCTGCAGAGCCCAGAGAGCACACACAGGCACTGGAAATAAAACATTATTTTATCGAAAGCCTACAGAAAATCAGCACTGAAAAAGAGGGACAAGGAAATTGCCTTTTCTCCAAAAATTGTTTTCATTGTTTTTTTTAGCGGGGGGGGGGGGAAGGTTGACCCACTGTGGTCCCGTCGACATGCGCGTTAAACGAAAGGGGGAATTACACTGACCATCTCCTTGTACGTGTTGTTGTTGTTGTTAAATCCGCGCGTGTGAGGCGGGCGGAGGTTTCCCCCGCGGTCCAGGGCCACGGCCGCCAACTGACACAAGTAGTTGGCGGCGAAGGTTGGCGGGAAGGCGCACATAATAGAGACAAGCCGGGCTGGCTGGCTCGTCGTCCCGGCCCGGCCCACAGTGGGCCAGAAGGCCGGAGGAGGCGGGCATAATACCGGACGCGTCTTGAGCTCCAGAGTCGCTAAATGGGACTTGGACCGAACGTGTGACCCCACCAATGGATAGCTCTCTGAACGAGGAATCCATTGGTGGGGGTCACACGTTCGGTTGAGTCCCATTCGGCGATTCTGGAGCTCAAAGCGCGCCTTGAGTTTTTGACCGGCCGCGCCGTCTTCTGGCCCACTGTGCGTCCCGGCTCACGCGGGCCTTGGTCCCAACTTTGGCGAGCCTCGCCGGCGCATGCGCGTCCAGCTGCAAACGAGATAAGAATGGCAAGGCCACGCAAAGCAGCATGCGGAGCTGCACTGGCAGACAGAGGAAAAACAGCAGACGGGATCCCGTCGTGTCATTATGCGAAAAGTTCCGCGTTCCGCATCGGCGGAGTGGTCATCGCCGATTCCGTGGCTGCGGCGCCCGGATTGGCAATTCGCAAGCTGTCAGTCGCGAAGCGACTTTCAAAGAATGACAGGCCGCTCTGCGCGGGTTCCAATCCGGCCAGCCGCGGGGAGCGAGGAGTAAACGAACCGGTGGCGATACTCGAACCTCCCTGCTGCTAACATCGGCGCTGAAACGACTTTCGGTGAGTTTGATCAGCGACCTCTGAAACGAGGGGCTCCTCAGGCCGATGCTCGTCTTCGTGAACTGCCCTGAAAAATGTCAATACCGCGCGGGGAAAGTTTGCGCGATATATTTATGTCACCGTCGGCGACCCTGCTCAATATTTCATAAGATAAGTTTGCGGGCGGGCCGACCGGCCGGGAGCGGGGGCCTTTGTGGATCAAACGGCGTGTCGCGTCGTCCAGCGGCAAGGACCGGCTCGGCACTGGACTACCTGGACGAAGCTGAGGCCCAGCCCTGGCTTCAGAGGGCCACAGCCTCATTCATGGCCCGGCTCACAGTGGCCCAGCAGACCGGCGCAAGCGGAAAAAACTCTAGATGCAATTTGAGCTCCCGAGTCGCTATACAAGACTCGAACCGAACGAGTGCCCCATCAACGGATTTCTCGTTCCGGGAGACACCCACACATCGGTTTGAATCCCGTTTAAGGACTCAGAATAACAGGGCTTTGACCGCCTCCACCGCCGACACCTGAGTCAGTCGCTTGCTACCCACCATACTAGGCAACAGACACCGCTACCGCGAGCGAGGCACCGCTCAGCCTGCAAAGGTCGCCCGCTGACTCAAAATGACTGCCGTTGTGCGCTCGCGCTGCTGGCGGGGTCTATCTCAGGTGGACGGCACAAAAAACAACAACTTGGAAGTGCGCGGCGCGAAACTCCGCCGTGGGGCACGCGTGTCTGTCTGTGCTCGACACGCAGTGTACTCCATGAATAATGCAGCCTGCGAACTAATTGCAAAGGATTGTGGCGAGGAGCGGGCGGGCATCGGGCGGCCGCACCCGTCCCTGTCTGGTTGACCGCGAGTGCCATCCCGCCTAAGCAGCAGCAGCAGGGCTGCAAGGCGGACAGGATAGGGGCCAATTCAAGTTCGCCGCAGCCTCGGCTGAGTTGCTGAGTTTGACACTTGGCGGTGTCGTGTCGTTGAGACGGCGCTACCGCGTGGCAGCGGCCGATCGCAAGGCCTGACGGCGACCTTAAGCGGATTAATCAGCAGACTTCCGCACAGTGGGCCAGCAGGAGGCCAAAACTGTAGACGAGTTGTGGGCTCCAGAGTCGCTAAATGGGACTTGGACCGAACGTGTGACCCCACCAATGGATTGCTCTCCGAACGAGGAATCCGTAGGTGGTGTCATAGATTGGTTCGAGTCATGATTAGCGACTCTGGAGCTCACAACGCGTGTAGAGTTTCGGCCGCCTTGGCCGGTCTTCTAGCCCTCTGTGCGGCTGCTGCGTGCTCTCATTCCGACCTGTCTGGCTCGCACCCCGACCGCGCCTTTGAGTGCGAGAGAGAGACCGCAGCGTCCGGAGAAGCAGCAGCCCGCCTAGAAACCCCCTTCCCTTTTTTCCGGCTCCATTTTGCTCCCACTTAGTGGATCAAGACAGAAATCCAATAATCCTTACGGCCGGCCTGATGCACATTATCGGCCATGCGGGGGCTCTGGGGGGGCCCCGCGGGGGGCTCGGGGAAAATGATGCGTGCATCTAGGATCCGGAGGGGGCAGATAAAATCCAGAGTAATAAATCTCGAGGGGGTGTTTTCGATCCACCTCGGCTGCGCGGTCGTGAACCAATCAGGTAGCTCTTTTTTCGTCTTTTGTTTCAGGCTGGATACATAAACAGGCCGGCCAGAAAGGGGGTGGTGCACAGAGTGGGCCAGAAGACCGGTGGAGGCGGTGTCAAAATCCCGGACGGGTTCCGAACTCCAGAGTCGGTAAATGGAACTCGAACAGAACGTAAGACCCCACCGATGGATTCCTCGTTTGCAGAGCTATTCATTGGAGCTGTCCATTCTGTGGTGCTCAAAACGCGTCCAGAGTTTCAGCCTGCACCGGTCGTCTGGCCCACTGGGCGGTGGTGCTGCGCGCGCGGACTGGAATGCCGCTGTGTTCGGACAGAAGCCACTCCGTCACTAAGTGACGGACACCCCCGGCGGCGGGGCGGTCAAGTACGAATGGAACCAGCGCAACAAAAGAGAAACGAGAAAGCCACACAAAAACGCGGCGCGTGAGGCTTAAAAAAAAGAGACTTAATCCTGGCTGGCGAAAATGCTTGTTTCGTGTTGTTGGAAAATGCGCTCATATACGACGGATGGAAATGCGAAAGGGGCGCTGTCAGGATGGCCGGCCGGGATGCTGGCAGAGAGCGGCCGCTGGACACAGACGGACTCTGCAATATTCAGACCGCCGTCAAAGTAATTGTGGGCCGGCAGTGTCGGCCGCACCAAGGAGCCCCTGCGGGACTGCGCCCCCACCCTACCGACGTCAAATTTTAAAGTCATTTCGAGCTGGCGCGCTACTCGCTGCTGAGTGTGATGGGTTTCGGGGAAAGGGTGTAGCCTACCCCCCTTCCCCTCCTCCCTTGGAGGCCCCCGCCCGCAGCCCCCTGATTGGCTGATTGATGGAGGCCCTGATTGATAGAGACGAGGTGTGCTGGGCGATTAGAGGCCGCCCGGCCCGCCAGGGTCGGCCTCGCTGTGATCGTCGTGAGGGTCGCCGAGGTCGTGGGCAAGGCCCTCTCGGGGCCGCCGTGTACCCGAGCGTCAAGTCAGGCGAGCTCCCACTGTAATCAGACCTTCCGGCCGGTGGCCGGTGGTTGGCCCTAGCGCACAGTGGGTCAGAAGGCCGGTGGAGGCGGTCAAAATCCCGGACGGGTTGTGAGCTCCTGAGTCGCTAAATGGGACTCGAACCGAACGTGTGACCCCACCAATGGATCGCTCTCCGAGCGATGAATCGATTGGTGGGTTCGCACGTTCGGTTCGAGTTTCCATTTAGCGACTCCGGAGCTTAAAACGCGTTTAGACTTGTGATACCCTGCGCCGGTCTTCTGGCCCACTGTATAGCTGTGACGCCCGAGGACTAGGCCGGCGTCGAAACACCGACTCAATACTGTCCAAGGCGCACGGCTCAGCTTTTAATTAAACAGCCAAAGTGCCGTTTTCATTTTTTTCCCCTTCGTCTTTGTTTTCCTTTCCGCTGCTGTTCTTCGCGAGCCCCTCCATTTCCATGCGACAGTAAATTAAAATTTCCCTGGGCGCTTTTCTTTTCCTTGGGATTTGCGCGCCACCCCACGCGCAGTACGCAGGCGCGCCTTTTAAACGCGGCGCGGCGACGCCGGTCCCGCCGCGGATGCACTTCGCACGCGCCGCTGCCGTTGTAGGCGCGGCGGCACCGCGCCGCTGCACTAAATAAAATTAAATTAAAAAGCGGGCGACCAGGGCGGCGGCGCGCCGCGCCTCGTCACGGCGAAGGGATGGAAATAACGAAACACGAAAAAAAATAAATCACAAAAACAAATAGCAAATGAGAGCCGTGGCTCGTCCAAATTTATGGCTTAAATATACATGTGTGCGTGCGTGCGCGCGGAGCGGCGGCGCCCCGACGACGCAGCGGCTCCCTGTGAAATTGGCGCTGGCCCGGGGCGAGGCAGCGCCAGTCATTCGCCTCGTTTCCGGTTCAGTCCCGCCGCCCCCACCGACTAGTCGTCTCCACCGGTCAGAGCCGACCGAGCCGGACCGGACCAGACCGCCCCTCGGGGCATAAAATATAAAGACGGGTGCAGGTGAATCTCAAAGCGGGCAAAGTGGGACCTCTGGCGACCGAGTGGCGGCTGGCGGCCTGGCGGGCGGGCCGCTCGAAAGGGGAATCTCACTTGGTAATGCTCGCAGTGAGGGGCGCGGCGGCAGCACGGCGAGGTTGTCAATTCGAGTATTTTTGGCGGGAAAACAAACACGCGGCTTCGGCTGCAGCGGCCGAGGCCGGCGGGGTGGCTGTCCGGAAGCGCGCGGCCCGGCGAGATGGGAGGGAGACGGAAGTAACAACTAGCGAGCCCCCGGCCGCCCCCGGCCCCGCACCCGCAGAAAAATGATTTCTTGAATCAAGTAAAATTTACTTGATACAAGTAATTTTTTGCATTAATGTGCCTGAATAAAATTATGCTTTGAGTGAAGTAGAAATGTTCTTGGTATGGTTGGAGTTCACCGAACGCAAGGCCTATTAGTAGTTTAGCTTAAATCAAGTATTTTTGATCAAGAAAATATTTTACTTGATTCAAAGAAATCATTTTTCTGGGGGCAGCCAGCCGGCCTGGCTTCGGCGCGGCTCTCGCGGGTAATTTGATTTTGCAGCACGCGCTGCCAGAAAAGGCAAACGGCGGCGCATCCGCCGCGGATTTGTCCAAGGTCCCTGAATTATGAAAGGTAAACAACGCGACTCGGTGTTGACAGTCGAGCTTTGCATTGTCGGCCCGGCTGCCGGCCTCCGCGCAATCAGGGCAATACGAGCGAAAAGCATTCGGGGCCCAACTGGCGCCCGGCCCAAAACACGTCTAGAGTTTTCGGCCGGTCTTCTGGCCCACTGTTCGTCGCCAAGCCACAGCTACAGTGTCGCGGCGGTGGCAAAGACCGCCGCGCGAAGGCCGGCTCGAGCACCAGTCACGGCATCACAGCGCGGCTGTTCGCGGCACCGGGATGGCGGTCACGCGCGGCGCACGCGGCGCCGCCGGCGAGACGGCTTGTTGTTGCCGTTCGTCAGGTACTGGGTACTTGGCGGCGCCGTGCTTTGGGACGCGCGGCAGCCTTGCGGCCGTGGCGACGCGACGCCGTGGCGACGCCGTGGCGCGTCACAGCCACAGCTGCCTGGCTCGTCTTGGGGCCGCGCCACCCACCCCGCCACGCCCCGCCACGTGACTCCTGAAATCTCATTACTCTCAAGCACTCCTCCTCGCCGGGGCCCGGGCCGGGGCGGGCCGGGGGCGGGCTGGGGCCGGGGGGGCAGATGATGCGGGGGCGACGAGGGACCAGGGACACCCCTGGGCTGTTTTCCTCGAGCCCTACACTTACAGCGATGAGAAACAATCCACCTTATTGCAGGTGCACTCGCATGTTGAGGGGACGCGCGCGCTGTACCCCTCCGTTCCCAAAAAAGGTGTTGCACGTCCTCAAAAGGGGAAGCGGATAGAATGAAAAGGTGGGCACGTCTGTAAAAAGCGCCAACATAGAGGAAAACAAAAAAAAAAGTTGAGATATTTAATTTTTTTAAAAATAGAAAACGCAATGAGTCTCTCTCGCCATCACCAACGGGTTTAATTTTTTTTTAACTAATCACACGCGTTTCACCTCGATTCCAGCGTGACCTACTCGAAGGCCAAGCCCCAAAGCCGAAGTCTGACAGCAAGCGAACACAGGCGTGTGGTGGGAAAGGAAAATTCAGCTCACGCGGGACATGAGTAACCTTACGCACGGCAAACCTTGATCCCCATCGTGCAACTTGAGCTGAGGCCCTCGAAAGTTAGTCCATCCGACCGTTTTCACCCCATCTCTTCCCCCTCTCTCTCTCTCTCTCTCTCTCTCTCTCTCTCTCTCTCTCTCTCTCTCTCTCTCTCTCTCTCTCTCTCTCTCTCTCTCTCTCCCCCCTCCTTTCAGACCTCTAGATGATCTTGGCGAACGCTGATGGACTCTTGAAGGGCGGCCATACGTAACCTTGGCGGCCGGGGTGCCCGCTCTGCCAATACCGTGAAGGAGCCCGGAGTGGGGTCGCCGAATCAAGGTCGCTTCCGAAACGGCCGTCTTTGCCACCACGTAACCGTGCCGCTGTCGGCCCGCCGGCCGGCCCCACACTGGACCAGAGGCCCGGCACAGGTGACGCGTTTTGAGCTCCAGAGTCGCATAACAGGACTTCGAACCGAACGATTGACCCCGCCGATAGATTCCTCGTTCGGAGGGCAATGGCAATGGTGGAGTCACACGTTCGATTCGAGTTCCATTTAGCGACTGTGGAGCTAAAAACCCCTCCGGAATTTAGACCGCCTCTACCGGTCTTTCTGGCCCCACTGTGTGCCCTGCACCCTTTCCTTGCGCAGAGCGCACGCCCCCGGCGAGGCCGGAGGCTGCGGCTCTGTGTGCTTTATTTGGCGCAGGGTGGGCCGGCCTAGTCCGCCCGGTCCGCCCGGTCGGCCGGATGGCAAACAGGCGGCTGTTTGTTGCCACGGGACTTACCAAACAATCAAGCCTTCTTGCGAGGAGTTGGGACGCTAAACGCGGCGCGGCTCGGTGCTTTGTTTGCCCGACACACAAAGTAGCCGCCAGTGCCTCATTACCCTCTTTGTCCGCACGCACCAGGGGATCGGCTCGTTTCCCATTTCCTTATTCTCTATTTAATCGAACACGGACTCGAAGCCTGGCGCCACATCTGAGTAAAAAAAGGTTGAGCTCAAATCGACTTAAATTTCGTCGATTTTCACTTGGATGCAGGTTCTCTTTAACTTGTTTACCGTGCAATGGCTCGGCGAACGGGGCCGAAGATAATTATTCGGGCCAGTAGAGTTAAAAAGAAGTACAGGGAGCCACACGGGGAAGCAGCCAAAACTTGTGCGCTCATCACCTTCGTCCTTAGAATATTGCTGATGACCCGAACCAAGAAAAAAAACTAAAAAACCAGAGGGAGAGAGCGAGCGAAAGAAAAGAAAAGGAGGCGGTGGTGGGGGGGCGTTCGGGTTCGCTGGCGGGCGTGCTGCACTTCCAGATACTCCGATCAGCGACTCAGGTACGAGAGGGACGGCATCAAGCTACTGGCGAGGAGAAACTGAAAAACGAAAAAAATAAAATAAAAAGGAAGGCTGTCACCGGGGAATAAGGCATTTTCGTTTTGTGGACGCGGGAATCGCAAATACCCTGACAGTGAGAGTCATGGACTAAAATTTTGGATATAAATCCGTTGTTTAACTCCTCAAGGCTCACAAAATTTGGGCGATGAAACCTCTCTGGCCCAAAATTACGGTCCTGACACGCGACTCTGCCCATTCCCAGGGCGACCCCTTCACGGCGAGACAGGCAGTGCCGGCTGTGGCAAGCCGCGTCCAATGCGTGCAACCACTACGACACCAAAACAAATCTCCAGAGCTCCGGGCGCGGATGGCACCCGAGGAAAGATGCCGTGGCGTGGGGCTGGACAGGGCGAAAGGGGAGGCATCACGAGGGGCGGCGCAGTGGTGGCCCCGGGTGGGGGGCGCAGGGGGTGTGGGGGCCCAGGGGGCCGCAGCGGAATGGATGAAAATGGCAGGAAGAGGGAGGGGCCGCGGGGACTATCGGCGACTTTGGTACAGATAGGAGGACGGTCTAGCTGGCACCAGCCCAGAAAAGTACCGGGGCGCACAATGTATACACCATCCGCCATCGCTGGGCGGGCGTGGCGTGGCGTGGCGC